>CM038795.1:192717439-192799267 GCA_021764765.1 Vicia sativa | reverse complement strand
ATGATTGATGCATGGATGATGAGAGAAATAAACTCTTTTGAGATGATTGATGCAAATGGAATGCAACATGATGATAATAACAGGTTCAAAGAGACGTGAATGAAGAAGGATATTGGTAACCAAAACAACTTACTTAGGTGGGCTCCTACAATAGGATAGCTCTAGGCTTCTACCCAATAATCCCGAACAAGGTGGTTCTAATGTTTTTATGCTAAATGTTTCTTGGAGTCTCAGATCCCCTTTTAACAAATATTATCATCACGCGAGAGGCCTACATGGTGATACTATTTCCAAAAGTATACTCTAAGAAACGACTCTTAAAGGGATACTCAAAATCCTTTATTTGAGCGGTCGGTCCAGGCTTGGATAACATGAACAAACTTAGAGTTATAGGTCATTTGTCCAAAGATTAATGTCCTGCACTATCATGCGGGTCAACAACCTCCTTAAAACAACCAACTCTAAGCCGGAGTCTTTGCTTCGGTCCACAAGACATTGGAGTCAGGGGAACCTAGGCTACGCAACTCCTCTATTCCTAAAAAGGTGACCTAGAAGCCTGGGTAGTGGGCTTATCTATATATCAACACCCATAAATTCCCATCACAATAATATATCAACAGAATAATATATATAAAGCGTAAAGAGAATAATAAGCAATAAACCATAAATAAGCATAAAGAAGAAAGTGATAAACAAACACACAAACATGCGAAGAACTAAACTAGGGTTGACTCGCTTAGTCAGAAAGATTTTAAAATTTTCCCTTGTGAAGTCGCCAACTGAAGCAACTCGTTTTTCAAAAATAATTTAAATTTTCTCAAAACAATGAAATCGCCACCTAATTTTATTTGTTCTAAAAAGAACGGGAAAATATAGATAAAACCCCACGAATGCGGATAAGGCGGTCTGCACAACCAAAAGATACGAATTCGGGAGTCGGTTACGCAAGAGGAAGGTATTAGCAACTCTTACGTCCATCGTACTCGATGGGACCCATTTAGTTCCAAAGTGTTTGTGTGTGTATTCGCTAATTTCTAAATTATAAATAAGAAAGAAGAAAAGGGGTTTGCTTATTATTATTTTGAGTTTGACACGGTTTTAAAACCGCGTGCCTACGTATTCCCTCGTGCAATGGGAAAATCAAAATTCCATATTTCTTGTTGAAAATGTTTGAATTGGTTGTATTGATTTTAATGGAAATGTTTTTGATGATCGCATATGAGCGAAAAAAGAATTTGAATGGGTTGAATTGATTTTAATAGTAGATGACAAGTGCCAAAATGTTAGGCTATCATCTAACGATTCGAATACTCGAAATTGGTGAGTGAGCTTGACCAATCATCTCTCATCCAAAATCTTTATTATAAAAAGGGTGAGGTGAAACAAAGTTCACATTTATTAAGCGTATGGAATAAAAGCATTTAAGTCATTAGGCTATCATCTAATGGCCCAAATACTTTAAATTTAATTAAACCGTCGGGATATCATCCAACAATTTAATCAAATACCATAACACCATATTTGTTGTTTTAAAACATGGATAGAAGTTTTTAGTTTATTAGGCTACCATCTAACAATCTAGAAACTTCGATTTGTTTAAATCGTTAGACTATCATCTAGCAATTGAAACAGATCCCATCCAAATGTTCTTTTTATAGAAAATTGATTTAAAGAAAACAAATTCAATTAATTATTTTAATTGGAAAGTGTTTTAAGAGTTTCGATATTGACGAAGAGAAGTAATGTTTTGTTATGATTAATCAAGTATGTGGACTTGATTAACCTCGTGAGGATAGGTTCTCCTATCCACAACCATGAGACCCTGGCGCATGGATAATTGGTATGTGGACCAATGTTTATTCGGGTTATGATTAATCAAAGCAACGAGGGCTTTGATTAACCTTGTGAGGATGGCCATGCCCATCCCCAACTATGAGACCCTTAGAGAATTTGGTGGGAACCAAAATGAGAGATTGAGACGCGCTTCTTTTTATATTAATTAGTGAGGAGTGTATGATTGTGTAATAAAACATACAAGCGGATAAAGAAAAAACCCGATAAAAATTAACACACAATACAACTGAAATTTAAATAATTATTAGATGGATTTTTTATTTGATAAAAAATCAACTAATAATTTAATCGATAATTTAGCAAATAAAAACTATCATATACTAATTATTATTTAATACATCAAATTAAAAAAATACTCGCATAAATAATAATTTAAAGAAAGAATTTAGAAATGGGCCTGTAGTTGTAGTCAAATCTGGGAGGTGTGAAGAGCAAGCTGAGTCCAAGCCCAATAACACTTGTTGGATCTTGTATGGACAACTCCATGGCAATGTACGATGGACCATCATTCTAGAATGTCAGATTTGAACTTGAACAGATCTGATGGTTATGAGGAAAGGTGCAAAGTTGTTTATCATGGATGTACTTGCAGTAGATCACACATAGACCATACAGATAGTGACATGTGTCACATTTGACTAACCAACACAACTTAATCTAATTACACTCATTAAACTATATATATTATCTTATATCTAAAAAAATATTAAACTTAATTATATTTAATATAATACTAAGCTTATATCTTAATAATAATTATTAACTTAAAACAAAAGCTAAAAAAAAAAAAGAAATTTGTCTCAATTGTCTCTCACTCTCGCGATTCTCACAAGTTCCTCATCTTTCTCGCTCACGATCCTCACTAAAAACCCATCTCTCTCTCGCGTGATTCACAGAAATAACTCATCTCTCTCTCGATTCCTCATAAGTTCCTCATCTCTCTCGCTCGCGATTCCTCACAGAAATAACTCATCTCTCTCTCTCTCTCGATCTTGTTCGGCCGGAAAAGATGAAGATGGTCGCGCCGGAAATCTCCCTCGTGGCGGTGACGGCGGCGGCCCATCTTGGATTATAGTTTTTTTCGTGTTTTCCTGGTCTATTGACTTCTGTTTGAACTAATCTAAGGTTATCTTACTCTGATTCTTACAGGTAAACCCTAGATCAAAAAGGGGAAAGAGAAATCCTAACTTCTACTTGGGTGTCCGACGGCGGTAGCTATGCGTAGAAATGAAAGAAGCAGAATAGAAAGAGAAGGACAGCGGCCATGGGGTTCGCAACCTCCTCCTCTTCCTTCAAAAACCGGGTATTACCTTATGAATCTCTTTCTCTTTTTGATTTTTGAAGGGACTCTATTGTAGGAAAATGATGATGTAGGGTTAGGGTTTAGAGATTTGTGGCCGTTTTCGGGTTTCTGTCAAGTTACCTCCTTGGTTCCTATGCCTTCAATGCATTTATACTGTCAGAACTAGGGTTTTGGGGTTGCTGGACTTTTCTGTTGTTCTGATTTTTTAGGAATAAGGCCTCACGAATTTTTTTTCTAGGCTTCAAATTGTTCTTGGTATTGGGCTTAAATGATTTCTAATTATGTTGTAATTCTGAATGCTGATGTGTTGGGCTGATTTTTCTGTCTTGATAGGTCGTACCCTGCTGTTTGTGGTAATATTCTGGCCAAAACTGTACTTGCCTCTGCTGCCTTGGGCTGATTTTTCTGTACTATGATGTTATGCTGAGTTATACTTGCTGCTTTTGCCTTTTTTCTTTTGCACCTCCTACTGTGAACCAAGAATTAGTTTTCTTGATGATTTGTAGTAAACCCAAGTCAATCAACACGGCCCGTGTCAAAAAGCCACTAGAAAACGCAAAACACCCAAGTCAGTGAATCAACACGGGCACCCGTGTTAATCAACACGGCCCGTGTTGAAATGCAAGTGGAAAGTGCGAAAACTACACAAGACAGTGGATCAACACGGGCACCCGTGTTCATCAACATGGCCCGTGTTGAATGGCCTGGAGCAGGATTTCTGATTTAAAGATCAACACGGGCACCCGTGTTCATCAACACGGCTCGTGTTGATGAGAGCGTGTGGAAACTTGATTTTTCTTATTTTTGGAGCTCGTTGTTGTCATTAAGGGTACTTCTGACTTTTGCCTAAAGGAGATTATAGAAGAGACTATTAGAAGGAATTGGAGGTTTGGAAAAACTACTTTGGAATTCACGAAGAACTATCACGAGAAAAAGAAAGCTGCAGAGAGTAATTCAGAGACGGCGAGATTCAAGGGCAGCCACCGTTGAAGATCAAAGTCATCATTATTCTTTGTAATGCTTAACTCTTATTTGATGTTTTCTTTTAATACTATGAGAGGCTAAACCCCCCAATGCTAGGGGGTGGTTCTGATTTGATCATTGTATGAATTCGAATACTTGATTTCCTTAATGCAGTGTTTTTATATTTCAATTTAATTGTGTAGCGTTCTTATGATCATGTATCGGACAAATACATGTAGACCTATGACTAACAATTGGCAGGACTGTGATTGTTAGGGTTTCTACACAATTGGGTTATTAGGAGTCTAACCTAGGACTAGGAACTCTCATTTAATCACTTGAATTCTCGATATTTTTATGGTTAAAACCAAGATTTGTTTGAATGGACATTTGAATAAAGATTAGGGTTTTAATAGTTGTCTTCATTAAGGACTTAAGGAAGAACAATCTAGAGATAGGTAATTGATAGTTTTCATATGCAATTAGGAAATCTGGATTCGGATCATAGTTTTGTTAAATCAACCACTCACCCTAGCTTCATTCTCATTATATTTCATCAGTCATTACTTGTTACAAGCATAATTGAAAGTGTTAAAATCAACCCAACCATTATTTTTGTTCAATTGAATTAAGAGCACGAATAGGTATTTACTACGCAGTCCTCGAGATCGATACTTGGGGAAACTCATTTTAACTACATCGGCGAAAATAGTACACTTACTATTTTTCCGATCAAGTTTTTGGCGCCTTTGCCGGGGAACTTCCAAAATACTGATTTACTCTTAGTTTGATTGAAATTTTATTGCTCTGCAATTAAAAATTTTATATTCATTTGTTTATTTATCTTCCATTACATTGTATAAGAACTAATTTTGTGTCTAACATTTTATGAGAGGCCAGGCCTCAGTAGAATATCTTTTTGACGCAGAAATAGAAAGAACCCTTCGCGCTCGGCGAAGAGGAGCAAAGCAAGCAAGACTGGCCGAGGAAGAAGATAGGAATTCAACACACTCCGACTTAGAGTCCGAAGACGAGGCAATGAATCCACCTCAAGAGAGATTGCTAGGGGATTATGGAGGGACAAATGCACCTGGGGGAAGATTGACCATTGGCAACCAACCCGTTAATGTTCCTAATTTTCAACTCCATCCGAGCACCATCACTTAGTTGGAGAAGAGATCTTTTTCTAGAAGGGTTAATGAGGATGCTAACAAGCATTTGCAACGATTCCTGACTATGAGCACCACTCTCAAAATAGATGGGCATACTGAAGAGCAGAAAAAGTTGTGTATGTTTCCGTTCACCTTGGTAGATGAAGCAGAAAAGTGGTTTTATTCCCTTCTCGCAGGCAGCATTACATCTTGGGAAGAGATGGAAACAACTTTCCTCAATGAATATTTTCCAGCATCGGTGTTTATGAGAAAGAGATATGAAATCCTCAATTTCAAGCAGAAGGAGGGTGAATCATTGGGAGACTCTTTCAAGAGATTTAAGAGACTCCTGGTGGCATGCCCTACTCATAACATGGATCAGACCGAGCAGATGCAGATGTTTGTAAATGGTTTGAAAATCAAAATGAAGCAACTCATTGACACAGCAGCTAGTGGCTCATCCAACTTCTCAACAGCCATTGGCATAAAGAAGATTATTGAAGCGATAGCTGCAAATGAGCATCTGGAGTTATACGACAGGGCTGCAAGCAAGCCAGATGGAGTGATTGATTTAAAGCTGGAGGTGAATAAACAACTCAAAGTCGAAGAGGCGATAGTTGCAGAAGTGGAGAAAAGCTTAAAGCTATGAACATGGGAACTCAACAAGTAGCACAGGTTAAAAATATGGTTTGTGACATTTGTAGTGGACCACACATGACTGCACAATGTCTTGCAACTCCAAAACAAATTGAGGAGATAAAATTCTTGAGGCAGAATAATCCATATTCTAACACCTATAACCCTGGGTGGAAGAATCATCTGAACTTTGCTTGGAAAGATCAACAACAACAAGTTCCTCAAAAGGCAGAATGGGAAATGGCCATTGAAAAGATGGTTGCCCACACCTCCCATTTCCAAGAAGAAACACGAAGCAATCACAGGAACACCACGGCTGCAATTAAAAATTTGGAGGTTCAAATGGGGCAAATTATGCAACAAGTAGCAATGCAAGCACAAGGCAATCAGAAGAACCATGAGAATGTGAATGCTGCGACAACAAGGAGTGAAAATGTTTCCAAAGAAAGAGAAGATGAGGTAAAAGCTGATGATGAACTTAAAGAAGTGGATTTAGAAGTGAGAGAGAGCAAGAGGAAAAAGGAAGAAGTGGCGCTACCTGTGAAGCCAGCTAAAGAAAAGAGTAAACCTGTGATTAGGCTTCCATATCCCTCGCGAGTGGCAAAGAAGGACACAAAAGAGAAAGAGTTCGATAAATTTGTCAAATTGTTCAAGAAGCTAGAGATCAACATACCTTTATTTGAAGCACTTGAGAAAATTCATTTTTACCAAAAATTCATCAAGGAGATCCTATCAAAAAAGAGGCAAATAAATGATAAACAAGTACCCGTTGATGAGAAGTTGTGCGCAATCGCGCCCGAGAGAAAAATGCCTGTCAAGCAGAAGGATCCTGGATCAGTGGCAATACCATGCACCATAAGAGATAGAACTTTCAAAAGGGTTCTAATTGATTCTGGCTCTAGTGTGAGTTTAATGCCATTATCAATCTTCAAGAGGCTTGGTATTGAAGAGATAAGCGGGAGTGGAACAAAATTAAAATTTGCTGATCACACCATCAAGAAGTCATATGGAATAGCTGAAGATGTGTTGGTCGAGATTGAAAATTTTTCTTTTCCAGTGGATTTCCAGATCATGGACATACTTGAAGATGAAGAGACCCCCATCATTCTTGGTCGACCTTTTCTATTGACTAGCAGGTGCAATTTTGATATCGAGACAGGTCATCTAACTTTAAAATATTTTGATGAGGAGATAACCATGAAGGTGTTTGATGTCAAGAAACAAGGTGCCGGTGAAAATAATAAATTTTCAGTTGGTATGGTAAAAGTTAAGGGAGAGAGCAAAGTTTCAAAATCACTCCCTGAAGAAGTCTCAGGCAAAATCTCTCAGGTGGCATCAATTAAAATTCCCAAGTTCAGTCAAGAAGCCAAGCAGGGAAAGAAGAAGGTAAACCAAGGCGAGAAGATGAAAGATGGAAGTAATGTGAATCACACAGTGGCTAATGCTGTTGATAGGGTTAAATTTTGGGTTGCGGAAAGTTCAAGCAACAAGGTGTGGAAGAGAAAGTACCCCCCGTAAAGGGATGACCCGTCGAGCCATGCGACGTTAAACGAAGTGCTGCGTGGGAGGCAACCCACGTTTTTCATAACTTAGCTTTTCTTTGTGTTTTGTTTGTAGGTAATAAAAAGGGATCCTATCTTGCGAAAGCTAGGAGGTAGCAATTGGTGCTGCATCACCCTTTGTGAGTCACTTCTCTCGAGTTTGGTTTGAAACATTGAGGTCAATGTTTAGTTCAAGTTTGGGGGAGGTTTTATTGCTTTGTTTTGTTTTATTTCTTTGTTTGATTTTTGTTAAGTTGATGTTAAATACTGTGTAATAACACTAGTAGAAATTCTCCCAAATTTTCTGAATTTTGACCGAAAATTTTGTTTTGTTTTACACAAGATCTTGTATTTCAATAAGATCGGGAATGATATTGTGTGAGATGCAGGGATGATTGTTTGAAGGTAGGAAATTCGGAATAATGTGACATTGATACGAGTCCAACGTGTAAATTGCATTTAGAGTGCTTACAGTCTGCGAAGTACTCCTTGAATAGTTTATCTATACAGTCTGGCATAATTCAGATTCACATGCAGGTATGATTGGTTGAGAAGCAAATTAAAATGGCATTAAATGATGAAAAGACGGTAAAAGGAAACCGACCCGCTAAGTTGGGTAGCCCTCACCAGGTTATTCAGCCCAAAGGGGGTTGATCCCCAAACGTCATCTGGATAAAGGACAATAAATAACCAAAAGGTTTGAAAATTTCATCGGTATTAAAAGTCGCAAATGCTGCTCGTTTGGTGCCCAAATAAGTGAAGTTCTTGGCTAGTCATGTGCATATGATGATTATCATAATTCTCAGTGCCTTAATCTGATTGTGCGAATGAAAAAGGAGGAAAAGCAGAAAGAGAACACTTAAGTGCGAAGCATAGTTGGAGAGGTATTTTCGAGTCATGTGAATGTCGAGCGCACTACCTTCTGAGTAATGAGAACTGAACTTTTGCATTTGAGTACCGATCTGCTTTGATTTTCATGAGTGCTGATAATCGTTGCTTGAGGTCAAGCAACAGTTTAAGTTTGGGGGAATTTGATCGGTGGTTTTTACACAGTTATTTAGCATTGAGTTTCGTTATCGTTTCTTTTATTTATCTAGTGTTATATGTCATTTTATCGCATTTTACACTCTGGTTATGTGTTTGAGTGTTTTCAGGGTCATAAGAATAAAACAGGATAAATCGGGGCAAAAGAAGTGCAGAAATCAGAATTTGAAGGCTACAGATGCATCAACACGGGGCCCCGTGTCAATCAACACGGCCCGTGTCAAAAAGCCACTAGAAAACGCAAAAAACCCAAGTCAGTGAATCAACACGGGCACCCGTGTTAATCAACACGGCCCGTGTTGAAATGCAAGTGGAAAGTGCGAAAACTACACAAGACAGTGGATCAACACAGGCACCCGTGTTCATCAACACGGCCCGTGTTGAATGGCCTGGAGCAGGATTTCTGATTTAAAGATCAACACGGGCACCCATGTTCATCAACACGGCCTGTGTTGATGAGAGTGTGTGGAAACTTGATTTTTCTTATTTTTGGAGCTCGTTGTTGTCATTAAGGGTACTTCTGACTTTTGCCTAAAGGAGACTAGAGAAGAGACTATTAGAAGGAATTGGAGGTTAGGAAAAACTACTTTGGAATTCACGAAAGAACTATCACGAGAAAAAGAAAGCTGCAGAGAGTAATTCAGAGACGGCGAGATTCAAGGGCAGCCACCATTGAAGATCAAAGTCATCATTATTCTTTGTAATGTTTAACTCTTATTTGATGTTTTCTTTTAATACTATGAGAGGCTAAACCCCCCAATGCTAGGGGGTGGTTCTGATTTGATCATTGTATGAATTCGAATACTTGATTTCCTTAATGCAGTGTTTTTATATTTCAATTTAATTGTGTAGCGTTCTTATGATCATGTATCGGACAAATACATGTAGACCTATGACTAACAATTGGCAGGACTGTGATTGTTAGGGTTTCTACACAATTGGGTTATTAGGAGTCTAACCTAGGACTAGGAACTCTCATTTAATCACTTGAATTCTCGACATTTTTATGGTTAAAACCAAGATTTATTTGAATGGACATTTGAATAAAGATTAGGGTTTTAATAGTTGTCTTCATTAAGGACTTAAGGAAGAACAATCTAGAGATAGGTAATTGATAGTTTTCATATGCAATTAGGAAATCTGGATTCGGATCATAGTTTTGTTAAATCAACCACTCACCCTAGCTTCATTCTCATTATATTTCATCAGTCATTACTTGTTACAAGCATAATTGAAAGTGTTAAAATCAACCCAACCATTGTTTTTGTTCAATTGAATTAAGAGCACGAATAGGTATTTACTACGCAGTCCTCGAGATCGATACTTGGGGAAACTCATTTTAACTACATTGGCGAAAATAGTACACTTGCTATTTTTTCGATCACTTATGTATAAAACAACTTCAAAAAAATGGAAATGGCATGGTTGTTGCATTTGAAAGTTTTGAATTCTTTTGTGAATGTACAAAATTAATTATACGTGAGTTTAGTTTCCAATTGTCAATTCATGTTCTCGGAACCTTTAAGATTTAGATTATAAAGCTTGTGTCGTAACCTTGAACGAAACATGAATGACACTTTGAATGATTTCTTGATGTAAGATAAACCTTTTGGATAAACCTTAAAGCAAGAAAGAATTTTGTCCTAGTAAAAAAAAACTCTTAAATAACTTTGATTTAAAACAAGAATCTTAAAATGAATGCTATAAATAATGGACTTCAAGAAACCTTAAAGTAATGAATTTTCACCTTTGCAAATTTTTGTCCCTTAATTTAAACAAAAAAAAACAAACCTTCCAAATAAATTTAAAGCTCCGAATCTTGAGCGAATACAAGCTTACTTGTAAATTTGGCTTATGCAATTTGAATAAATTAAAGTTTGGATAGCAGTATTAGCTTAGTATGATGCATATCTGAATAAACTTGAAACACTTGAAATTCATAAATTAAGAGGCCATGAAACTTCCAAACACGATTCACTCTTTCGTGAGACACATGCTCAGCCGGGAATTGATCTCAAATCAACTTCAATGTTGGACAAAAACCAACCCTTTTTTGTGTAATCTTCAAGGAGCTCTTATTTTAAATTGAATATAAAACCAACTCTTGGGATGTACATTGGATAGACAAAGGAAATAAGTATTTTAGGTCATCCGAGTACTAAGTGATCCTTTCTTATTGCTTGAAAAAGACTCACTAGAAGACACCTTGATCCCATAGCCATATAACCGATGATATGTATGCATGTGAGTGTCATGATAAATGCAAAGCCTAAGCCAGGTAAAATCGAAATAGGAGGGCAAATTTTGGGGTGCAACAAAAGGTAGAAGAGTTGTTGAAGAAAGTTGGTGTAATGGTGAAATTCTCTTCAAGAGTTTATATAGAAGCAAGGTTTTAATGGTGAAGATAATATGAGTGGAGGTATTGAGTGGTATTTAGAATGGTGTTTATTGGTGTGGAATGGAAATGTAACGGATGGGAAGTTTGAAATGGTATGAATTGAAAATTGAATGAGGAAACAAAGGTTGGACGAGTTTATAACGTGTGTGTGGTTGGAGAAAATGAAGGTGTTACGGTCATTACACCTGGCTTCAAGTTGAATGCTGTAACGCCCTGTTTTAATTAGTATTATATTATATTAATATTTTTGAGTTACCGATCGATATTTATTTTGCAACAAGAATAAATATATTAATCGATATATATGATAATATATTTGCGACGCTCCGCTCGTCCGTAAAATATTATTCGGATCCGATATTTAATTCCCCAGAGTTATTTTAATTGATTGAATTAATAATATTGGTAGATATTATTAGTGTGTTAATTTATGAGAATAAATTAGGAGTGTGAGGATTAATTGGGAAGAATTGGGTTTACACCTTAGTTTATTAGTAAGGTTATCATAAAACCACTTTCCTCATTTTCTTTCCATCCAAACACTTTCCTTGTTTTTCTTCCAACATAAAACACCAAAGCCAAACAAGATCAAGAGAGGAAGCTAGTAGAAACATAAATTATAAAAGCCATTTTCCTCATTTTCTTTCCCTTTCCAACATCATAAGCCAAACTTGGAAGCTTGAGAGCAAGAGAGGGTTTTGGGGAAGAAGAAGAAGTGAAGCAAGAACAAGCTTGAGGTTGGGACTTTGATGGAGCATCTTGCAACCAACCAAGTTAGAGGTAAGGGGTTTGATTTCCATTTCATATAGTTAGGGTTTGGTGATTTTAGTTTGGATTGGGAAAAATTGATAGTTGGTTTATAGGGTTTTGTTGGTTGATTGTTGAAAATGTTTAGAAAAGTTGAATTAGGTGTAGAGATTATGGGTGTGTTGTTATTAGTATGGTAGTGTATGGATTATAGAATGAAAATAAAAATGGAAAAAAGAAAGGAAAAGCTTATCAGTAAACAAGAAAACAGAAGAAAAAAAATGTTAAAACTGTAAGAACAACAAAAACGCAGGGTAATTGGAAGAAGTGGCTGGCAAGTGTGCAAGGGGGGGAGGCGCCCACCTCCATGTGTGGGGAGACCGTCCCCCATAGTGAGGCACCCGCCTCCACTTCCCTTGAAGCATGGGACGTGCGTCCTTTAGTGGCTAGGGGTTCTTCGTGTTTTGCTGTTTTCCCAGTTTTCTGTATATTGGAAAAAATTTGTTTTCTGTCAAATATTTTCTCTACATAATTTTCTTGGAAAAGCTTCTGTTTCTTACTATAATTCCAATTCCATCTAGTAATCTTGTGTATCACTAAAATATAATTAGGACACAAGATAGCTGATTAAATTTAGGACCCGATTATGTTCCGATTTTCCGATTCTGGTAAATTCGACGACGGAGCAAGTTGCTCCGAATTCAACGAAAATTGACGTGCTAGCTAAGTTCGACATGTAGAACGTAGTGGTGAGGTTAGTTTTTCAAATTACGAGTTTTTAGGAGATGAACCGAAATAGGCCAATTTACGGTTAAATTGAATCGGATTGTGTTTTAGTAGATTTAAGGCACGTATGGACAATCCGATTGCGATGTTGACGATTATGATTAATGCCGGTTATTAGGAATGGCTTTCGCGAAGATTATAGGTGTTTGACTTTTTTCCCGTTTTCGGAATTTAGTGAATTAATTGATAACGATGCAGTGTGAATAAACGTAAGAATTGCGACGGTGTATTTATTAATGAATACTTGTTGATATGCAATGCGATGATATATGTTTTTGTACATGATGATGTGATGAATATATTGATGTTGTTAATAAATTCTTCCGATTTGTGAATGCAAGATTTTGATGATGATGAATTATATGTGACGTTTTGCATAATGCAATTAAAATGCGATGATATATTTATCTTGATTTGGATAAATTATGGCGATGTGGGCTTTATGCCAATTTTGATGAGCGATGATGATGTTTTTGTGTTGTGTTGTTTTATTGTCGAGTCACATACATTGCATTGGCGATGATGGGCTTTTATGCCAAGCGACGAGGCTTTTATGCCAAGTGTTCCTATTTATGGACAAAGCGACGGGTACCACATGCATAACATAGTTGTGTCTCATGGAGTCGGTTATGTTTATGTTTGAGTTGTTTGGCGTTGAGTTTTTAATTGATGAATGATGTTGTATTGCGATGATATATGATGCTTTGTTTGGTGATGATCTTTATGATGAACATGAAATGAATATGAATTGATAATTTCATGATAACTATGCGATGAATATAAATGATGAGTTTTGCGATGATTTAACTCGATGAAATGCTTAATGCAAATAGGAGGTGATGATGTTTGTGATGATGTTAGTGATGATGGGCTTTATGCCAAAAGCGACGATGGGCTTTGGCCAATTTGTGATGATTGTTTATGTTTCTCATGTTGTTAGTATTGTTTAATGTTGTTGGTTAATGTTGTTGTTTATGATTGTTGTGTTAACTAGCGATGTATTAGCTTGTGACGATCTCGTGGTGACCGAGGTGTAGGTGTTGTTGTGATGAATTGTGCCGATGAGGCTTAGGCGTTTAAGTGTAGATTAAACACTTTAGAATAGCGATAAAAGTAGGTGAGATTTAGATATGTGGTGGAATGCAGTTGCTAATCTATATCGCTTATAATTCCAAATTATATATATATTTATCATGCCTTTAATTATATGTTTTGGAGTATCTCACCCTTTACTTGTTTCGCCGTTACCTTCATATTGGTAACGTGCAGGTTATGAAGACGGAGTTTATAGCTGTTGTTAGTCGTGTCGGTGTCGCTCTGATACGTAGCACTCGGGGGAAATATTTATGTTGTCCTTGTTGTTGTTCTTTTGTTGTTTCCTTTTTGTGGATAGGAATCATAATTTATAAGAACATGATTTTGATGAGGAAGTTTAATAAACGAGATATTCTATTTTATGAATCAATTTATGTCTTCCGGCGATGCTATGTATCTGAGATTTATACTTTAAAGCAAATTGTTTAAAGTGAGTTATTTGTGAAGGTGTGATGCCTCAGTATTTAATTTATGAAATTTTTAAATTACTCTGATTTTTGCATATTAAACTTTGGGTAATATTGGGGTGTTACAAATGCCACACATGCCTCCTTTGTAATGGTTGTTACAAGGTCTTGATTTCCAAGAAAATATCGTGCCTGCAACGGTCGCTGTGTCAGCCATGCATGAGATTCTTTTCTTGTTGACTGTGACATGGCATGGATGTGTCAATTTATTGTCTAGTGGGAATAATATATTTATCATTCAAGGAGATAATGAATTGACAATTAGGTGTATCATGCAAGGTTTAATTATATTACTTGGTCTACTAGATTAACATGCATGCACTTTTTATATTAGGTGAACACAATAACACAATGGCATCGTAATATATAATAGGAGAGCATAATGAGGAATACATACTGATAACACAAATAAATGGAAAATAAATATTAAAAATACTGAAACAAATAAATAATTTTGAAAAATAAATAACCAAAATAAATAACATAAATTCTAACTAGGAAATAAAAATTGATGCTAATGAAAAACTAGAAATCCAAAATAAACACTCATCCCCTACACTTAGACAAAACAATGTTGTCAATATTCTAAAAACATAAATCAACCACCTCTAGAATTAAACTGCTGAAAAAGGTGATCTAGATTCGTCGTAACTAGATCCATGAAACCATAAAAATCTCGACGGAGGTAGTAACATCTGAACGAATAGCAGCAATCTCCATCGTGAGAGCATCGATGGCATCAGCGTAATCAGTCTGAGGAACATGGACAGCGGAGGCAACAGGAGCTGTGGGTGATCCCAAGCTTGATGGAAATCAAGTAAAGGTGGTGTCACAGGATCAAACTCTATCATCTCGATCATCTCTATTATCTCTGGGTCGAACTCGTCTAATCCTGCTGGAAGGTCATAATAGTGGGGTGATGTCAAAGGATCAGACTCTTCTTCTTCCATGTCATTCTCAGCTACTCTTTCTAGGTCATAAATCCAATTCTTCCTATCATACACACTGGATCGCGTAATTGTCAAGAAGCGTGAAGTGGTAGATCGGCTCGTGATGAATCAGTAACTAAAACTGATTCGGCTCTAAATATTTTATCATCCCAACATTAAAGCAAAGATAGAGGTCGAGCGGGGTAAATTCACCAGAACATGTCAGACGGGACAATGGCCCTCTCAGAAATAGGGCATTAGCGATTATAGTCACTTAGCCACCAACACATATATCGGTCCATGAGGATCCTGGGCTATAATCAGGAGACGATCAAGCATAAACGACGCACCAACTACCGTTCTGGACTGAAACACACAAAACATAATAAACAACTCTTCCTTAGACACTGAGGTATCATTTTGAGGTTTTCCAAATAGGGTAAACGCCAAAATCATGTGGAAATACCTAATGGTGGGGTTATGAATCTCTGATGAGTGTCTAGGAATATAGATCTCCTGTCGCAGATCAGATATCTCTCCCCAAAAATAGTCAAGTTGGTTGTCCATAAACTCGTCATTTGGAATCTCAATGACAGCATCAACACTAACAGGGAAATCCAAAAGATCAGCAAGTTCACGGGTGGTGAACCTGTGAGTAAAACCAAATAATCTGAATGAAACCACTCCTCTAGCTTCTCACCACTGATTAACGTTCCAACCGTTGTGTTATATGTAAGAGTTTATTATAAAATATGTGATTGATTGTTTTTCCTTGCCCCTCATTAAGCATATACAACCATTCAAATAGATTTTTGAAATAATAATCAGAATAACTAAGTTATTCTTGAAAAACAACTTAAAAGATCCAATATTTTCCGAATTGCAAGCATCCTGTAAATGATGTTTTCCGCTTTTAGCCTATAGTATTTGATTCAATCCAAAATTCTCCAAAGTAATGTTGATAAATGGATATCAGTCTGAGTCTTTCACATAAATTTTGATTTCCACTTCTTTTCTACTTTATTTTTCAAACATTAAATTTTGTGTGAAAGATCCAGACTGCCATACATTTATGAACATTGTTTTGAAGAATTTGTGACATTGAATGAAATTCTATATGCTAAAGAGGGAATTATGATTTACAAGATGTATACAATTCGAAAAAACATTAGACCGTCTAACTTGATTTTAAGGAATAACTTAATTTTTTAATTATTATCTTTAAAATCTTTTTAAATGAGTGCAAGTTCAATGAGGGGTTAGTGAAACAAGCAATCTTATATGATATAACAAACTCACTAACAATATTTATCAACAAAAACGTCAAATTAATTTACATGGATTGAGAAAACTGAACAACTAACCATTTCTTGAAGCTTTAAGTGAGAAGTAAAGATCCATAAACACTTGTGAACTGCACATGAAAAACCATTTATCAACTCATATTTCTACCACCATCAGCATCACCATATGAGGTTCATCTAGTTTTTGAAGTTATGAAGGAGAAATATAAGGTGGATGAAGTTAGCACAATAACTTCACACTTCTTATATTTTTTTCATAGCTTCTAAAACTAGATGATATTTATTGTATTTGTTGTTGTTGTTGTCATTGTTTTTTCATTCACTTTTCTTGGATCCTACAAACACCATAAAAATTATCAACGTGTGAAACCGCAAACTTATTTGTCAATAACATAACTTACACCAATAACATAGAACAACATACAACAATAAAAGAGTCATAAACTATCTAACAAGAAAAATTCACAAGAAAACCAAGTGAACATAACAAAACCATACACGAAACGAGAGAATAAGGAAAAAGAAGAATACATTTATGTAAGAAGAACAAGGTTGACGGTTATACTGTAGAATAGGAATGCTAATGATGAAGAAGAAGAGAAAAAATAGGTTATAGGGTTTTGATGTGATAGATACGACGCTACTATGAAAGAGTGAGAGTTAATTTGCTTATATATAATTATACTCACAATGGTTGAAGTTTCCAATCGTGTAACCCTTAATTAATTTTATATATATATATATATATATATATATATATATATATATATATATATATATATATATATATATATATATATATATATATATATATATATATATATATATATATATATATATATATATATATATATATATATATATATATATATATATATATATATATATATATATATATATAAGACTACTTAACGTTGAATGAATAATATATTTGAGGACTCGAGTTTCAAATCCAAAAAGCTGGATTCTATAACTACAATTATAACTGCAACCATAATTATATGGTAACAATTTTTAATAAAAAAATAAAATAAAATGTTAGCACCGTGGATTTAGAGATATAACCACGGTGTTGGAAGAACCACTGTGAATTCCAAAGAGATTCAAACCCAGGAACATTCACACAACAATACCTTGTACCAGGAGCCCAACCACTAGGCTAACACTTTTAATTTGTAATTTATTCTCTCAGAATTTACTTATAACAACAAACGAAACCACCTTCGTATAACCATCATAAGTCACCTTCATCTTCATAAATTTTAGTTTCCATTTCTTTCGCTGCAAGCGCAAACCAACTCACAACCAAAACTCCATCTCAACATACTAAAAACATCACAGATCCACCATCTTCTACCTATAGAGCTTCCTTCAACCTCCATTAAAACAACCTTGTAACACCATCTTCATCCTTCAAGCAACCCCTCAATCACTATCATAACCCATTAGATCTACACAAACATGGTTTCTATCACATGAATTTACCTGATATGGATTTTCCTTCATACACCAACCGCGAAACCAATGTTCACCTATCCACTACACCACTTTTTGATTCAAACCTCTCAACTACCAACAACCTTGGCTATTCATTCGCCGCTAATCTTTGTCCTCAAACAACCTTTGTCGTACACACTCCATTCACCGTAACCAACATCACATAGATCCACCCATCAACATTTTCTTCTACTCACATACCATCAAACACAAACCTTATAGCAACACAAAATCGCTACATTCAACTAACCAAACTGTTTAAGCCCTCTTTTGTTCTCTATAGCTTGCAAGACAAACTCTCGAATTCAAAACTAGTGGCACAAAATTCGAAGCAACAAGCTCCCTTTGACAAAGATGAACGACACCACATCCATTCACCCTACATCGTCGATGCTATCATCGTCGTGTGCCTATATCGTGAAATGACGCTATCATTAAAATTGTAACAACTCTTTTGATTCTTGTATATGTAAGTCTTGTTGAGTGGATTCCTTCAAGGATTGTGTCACAACAAAGACATGCTTCTAAGCTAGCTTCGAAATAGTCAATTAGAAGTTGATGAACCTTAAAATTACGTGTGAGGTTTGCTATGACTTTCTGTCGGGGTTCCAACAAAGAGTCGGTAAGATTCATGCATATAAGAGGATAAGATGTTGAACAAGATGAAGAAAGGTTTCTTGTCTTCCCAAATTGTCCTTAGTTATTATAGATAAATTTTGAGGGAATAAATTAAAATTGAAAGTGTTAGCCTAATGGTTGGGCTCTAGGTACAAGGTGTTGTTGTGTGAATGTTTTTGGATTTGAATTTCATTAGAACCAATTTTTTTGACATTATCATATTTTAGCAAAGAAGAGCGAAATTTTAATATAAGAAAATAAACAAAATAATTATAAATAAAAAAGTAAAAAAGAAATTAAAAATGACGTGATAAATATTACATGCCACCTCATAATGGGGGACTAAGTTCAAACAATTTTTTTTTTTTAACAATGAACTAAAACAATGATTTTGAAAGTGGGGTCAAAATCAAGAAAAATGCTAAATAGAAAAAATAAAGTTGCAAATAAGCCTTTTAATTTTTGAAATACTTTTTAAAATATATTATATTTGAATAATTTATTTAAGTCTTCAAAAACCCTCTAAATGACTCATTCTATATAATTTTCTGGTTCTTCAAATTCAAATAAAATTTAATTTTTGAATAAAATAAATCTCTGAAAATTCTTTTCACTTAAATGTTTCTATTCTTTTCAACCGATTCTTTCTTTCTTTTATAAAAGCACTTTCCTCATTTTTTCTTCAAATTTCAAAACAAAATGTCAAGGGTGTATTTGTTTGAGAGATTAAAATTAAAATTTTGAGAATATCATCCCTAAAAATGTTAATGCATGAATTGTATTCTCATCAAATTGTTTGATAAATAATTAGGATTCCTAGAAATATTTTTAAGTTTTATTTTATTTATAATTTTAAAATTTTAAATATATAATATAATATGGTGAAATAATATAAAAATTGATAGTTATAGTTGATTATTTTTTATTTCCATCAGAATAAATGATTCTCACCTTTTAACATAGAAATAAATATATAAGATTTCATGACTAATTATATATATTCTTGAGTATTATTTGATCCAATAATTTTTATTTTACCATCTACCAAACAAAAGAATAATTATTCAGTCTCAAATTTTCAAAAAAATAAAATCCTAGCACCGAAACAAACACATCTAAACAATAAAGATAAAAAAATTTGTTGGTACTTTATATTTCACAACGTGGCATAACAGTAAATAAAATCCACGGATGGAGTAATCAAAATCTCAAAAAAATAAACGTGTCTTAAAACTCAATTCATCTTTATTTCAGTCTCAAACCAACAATCACAACTATCCTTCACAGCAAAAAATACGGGAGATGTTTGCTGACGTTTAGTATGTTACGCAATTCGAGTCTTTCCACATGAACATCATGTTGTCCTTTATGTGTTGTACTATAAAGACAAGTACTATCACGCGTCAAAAATTTCTAGTTTGTCGTTTCTCACTCACAACAACCCTCTAACTAACCTTTTCTAAGATCACTTCACATCATGGCCACATTAGTTAAACTCAATCTTTCATTATGATTTTTTTTAATTCTATGCTTCTGGTCTACTTTATAGTATAAATATGACTTAAAGTTTCCACTTCTTCAAACCACAATCTCATTTTTTCTACTCCTAAACTTACAGCATTATCATGAAGTACATAACTCTAGTATACACTAAACTAAAATGGCTACTAGATTTCATAATATATTATCCCTTCTATAAGCTTCATGATTCTCATTTTCATCCAATAATTGGAGAGATGAACAATATATGTTATTATGAACAAACCAATGATTCAGAAGATGTAGAGTGTTCGGTGTGTCTATGCAAAATAGAAGAAGGAGATGAGGTTAGAGTATTGAGTTGTGACCATATGTATCACACACATTGTTTGGATAAATGGGTTGGTTTCACTGAACTTGGAGCTGAAGTTCTTTCATTTAATTTTTGTGCAATCCGGCGTGATCGGGACCGTGATGATTGGTGGATACGATGAGTAATGCGACTTTCACTATAAGCATTGTATGTAAATACCAAGTTTATGCAAGGATTCATGATGTGTATTTTTCATTTAAATTAATTATGAGTAAATGCGTTTATTTGAGTGATTATCACTTAATTGTTAATTGAATATTTCATATCAATTTATCAATGTAAATAGAATTTTTACATAACTCATTTTTTTAAAGTATCCAAGTATTAACAAATGGGCAAGAACAAGAGAATAAGTTGCATGAAGAAGACTCCATGTTGAATAAAGGAACTTAGGGTCCATCTTACTTATTTGTATGCACCCTTCTGCACTAGATAGTTTCTCTTTCCATAGTTAGAATTGGTTATTCATAACTACTTTTGTAATTAACTTTACAATTCAATCAATGCAAACTGTTTCTTTCATATTCTTTCTCTTTTAAGTTTTGGTTCCTCCATCAATGGAGTTTTGCATTTTCTTAGACGGTATCAGAGTAGGTTGATCCTGCTCTGTCTCCGCTGCAATTCGCTTCGATTCTTGAGGCGCTATAGTTTTGTTTTTCATCGTTTGATTTGTATCATTTGATTCCTTACATCATCCATCTCGAGATCGTGCATTTATTCATATTCTTCTTTGTTGCATTACTGATTCGTCGTGCTACAATGACAAGAAACAACAACAATCAAGTCCAAGATAAACTTGATCCCTATTATGTTCATCCTTCTGAAAATTCTTCTACAGTTTGCGTCACTCCCGCGCTACCAGGTGATAATTACCATGCATTATCGATGAAGATGAGAAGAGCACTAGCTATGAAGAACAAGTTTCAGTTTGTGGATGGAACGATTGAGATACCAGATAGAAGTGATCTCAATTACGTAGCATGTCCGAGATGCAACAATCTTTTGCATACTTGGATCATAAATTCAATAACACCAACTATTGCTCAAAGTGTGGTGTTCATCGATAATGTAGTTGATGTGTGGAATGATCTTAAAGATCGTTTCATGAGAGGAGATAAGATTCGTGTGGCACAATTGTATAAATAAATATCTAATTTGAAGCAAGGAAACAAGAAGATTTCATATTACTTCACTGAGTTGAGAAGCTTATGGGAAGAACTCGATCAATATAGGCCAATGCCAAATTGCACGTGTCGTATAGTTTGTGCCTGCTTGGCAATGAGGAACAGTCAGTTTAAATGAGGAATATCATGAAGTAGTATCACAAGTATTACTTATGGATCCTTTGCCTCAAATTAAGAAAGTATTTTCTATGGTTCTACAGCAAGAAAGGAAGATATGTGGAACTCTATTTCCTAGAAATACTGCTGTTGTTGTTGAAGATGGTGCCAGTATGGTTAATGTTGTTGAGGGTACTAGGAAAACTAGAAGAAGTAAAAGTAGTAACAGTATTGGAAGAGGAAGAGGAAATATTAAAGTGTGCACACACTGTGGGAGAAGTAGTCACATAGTCGACAATTGCTACAAGAAGCATGGATATCCACCAAATCTTGGTCGAGGAAACTCAACTCAAGCAAATCAGGTGGAAGCAAGCGCATCAGATAACAAGATTGCAGTTGGTTCATCAGGTGAGAATGGTAGTATGACTATAACAAAGGAAAAATATCATAATCTGATCGTGCTGCTTGAGAAGAGCACGGGATCTGTCAACATTGCCAAGGGATGTAAAGTTTATGCTAGGAGTTTTAATGATGTAAGTAGTGTAAAATGGATACTTGACATAGGAGCAACCCACTATATATGTTATAACTTACACTAGATTTTGAAGCATGATACCATTAACCCTATATTGGTTAATCTAACTAATGGAAATTCTGTATCAGCTTCCATATGTGGAAGATGAAGTTTTTCAATGATTTTGTCATTAAAGGCGTATTATATCCACCACAGTTGTAAGTAAAATTGATATCTGTTTCAAAACTATGTAGAGAACAAGACTGCAACTTAGTTTTTGAAACAAACAGATGTATTGTACATGCAAAGAAGGATTGGAAGAGGATTGGTTCAGCTAAAGAGCTCAATGGACTATATTACTTGGATTCAAGGAAGGATGCTTCTCATATAGATAGTAATAGATGTTTTATGTCTAGCATATTCACAAATAAGAAAACTGAAGATGTTTCTCTAACTATATTGTGGCATTTGCGATTAGGGCACTTGTCACATGATAGAATGCAATGTATGAGTAACGAGTATAGTTACATTCCTATTAGTATTCATAAAGCTTGTGATGTATGTCAACAAACTAGAAAAAAATGCTTGCCTTTTCCTATCAGTAATAGCCATGCTAGGAACTTGTTTTATCTTATTCATATTGATATATGGGGGCCTTTCAAGACAACTTCAGCTTATGGGTTTAAATATTTTATGACTATATTAGATGACCATAGAAGACACGTTTGGGTTGTCATGATGAAATCCAAATCTTAAGTAGGTTAAAAGATAGTAGATTTTGTGAACATGGCTGAAACTCAATTTAGTAAGAAAATCAAAATTGTAAGGAGTGGCAATGGCAATGAGCTGCTCATGCCACAATATTATGCCTCGAAAGGCATCATTCACCAAAGAAGCTGTATGTTGCACCCCAAAATTCACCCTCTTCATTTTTAAAAAAATAATTGGCTTATACTTAAGCAATAGGTGCATTGCATGCATATCATTTGTGCACTAACCATGGGATCATGATTTTCAGATTATGAGAGTATACATTGTTCTGAAGAAGAGGTTTGATTTCCAAGAGATGAATATCTGAAGTTCTGTTATTTCAATGTCATCTCAATATACAAGATGTGTGCATCCAGAAGCTTCTAATTATCTCTCGAGAATTAAGGTTTTTGATTTTCTCTCATGTGGGTATCGATTAAGCTTTTCGAGCAAGAGCAGGTTATGGTTGAATATTTGAGCCCGAAATGATTCTATGGTATTTTGTGAGTCTTGAAGTATCTTTATACGACTTATTGATCTATGTGATTCATCAGAAAATCAAGAACGCTCGAATAGAAAGAGATTTGAGTGTGGTTGATGAAAAGTCAACAAAAGTCAAAGTTTGACCGAGTGGAATTTTTGGTCAAAATTATTGTCAAAAGTCGATATTTGAGGAAATGTGATCATTTGTTGAGAAAAGTCAGAAGAATCGGAAGAAAATGAGGTTTCATGCATTTTAAGTAATCTTGGACGTAGAAATTTTTTCTAAGTTTTAAGAGTTTCATGATCCCGGATCCATGTTGTCGACTCCGTATCTTGCTCGTCTGTGGTCGAAATTTCACGAATTGGTAATTGTTGGAAAGAGCGCATCTCGTACTCCGAATTGTCCTTGTGAAGATTTCTCCAAAAATGCCCGGATTTCGAGTTATGAGGCTCTGAAGTTTAATATTCATAACTTTTGGCATTCATACTTAGTGAAATTTTGAATGGTTTTCAACATGTTCAAGTGCTCGACTCCGGAGATATTTTACACGTGTTTCCAAGCGTCATTTTTCTTCGATTTCAAAATCAAATTGTTCACCTTGTGACAATGCACAACTTTGCTGAAGAAATTGAATCCATTCGGGACTCGGATCAAAAGTTACGAGGCTCTAAGTTATAAATTCATCATGTGTGCAAAATCTAACGCTTAGTGAAAATTTTGAGTATTTGTTGAAGGAATCAAATTTATTTGGGACTCAGATCGAAAATTACGTAGGTCGGAAAATGGGAATTCATAATGTTTACAATATTCAAACAGTTGTTGTGCATACATTTGAGGTTATTTTTCTCATCGATTCGATCGCCGCATGGAAAAACCCAGAACATGAAAGTTGGATTTTGTTATATCCTCTACAAGTTTCGTTCAGAAATTGTTTTGTTTTGGACGTCGCAGAGAAAATTACGAAGCTCGAAAGTTATGAATTTATCATGTCTCAATCAACCATAACAAACTAAAATTGAACCGTAACCACTCTCTCGCCATTTTTCTTCAATCATTCTCACTCTCCATTCTTCACCTCCACCATCTATAACAAACTCCGGTCACCACTCTAACGCCCATCCCTACACCTCACTCCCTCTTTTCTTTCATCACCTCCACACACCATAACAAAGTCTGCAACCATCACCTTCATCACTCAACCTCTCGATTCTCTTCCACTCTCTCCATAACAACCCTCATCTTTCTTAACCGTATCGGAGATTTCCTCACCGGGCCCTATCTTGTTTGGTTCTCACGGTTACGATGGCCTTAACAAATTTTTGATTCTCTTAGATTTGCATCATTCGCCGGATAACAAAATATCTCTCTCTCTCTCCCATGAGTCACCACCTTCAATAAATGCTCACTATTTCTTGATCCAGAACATCACTCTATTCATTTGACACGACTGCAAGCATGAGTTTTTCTTGAAGAAACTCAGAGCTTACAAAGCTTCGACGGGTGAGTTATCCTGCAACCTTTTTTCTCATGTTATATTCTGCTAAAGATACGCCTTGCATCTATAGTCTTGTCGATGGATAGGCGCCGATGCTAGACACAAATACGCGGCGTTCGTAAAATTTTGTTTATGTGTTAAACTTCACACCATGATTTCATGAAGTTATAGTTAGTTTAAGTGAAATTTGATCCTAGATTTTTGATCAGCATGCGAAATCGAGTCGAGTAGTGGTTGGTGGTCTTGATTTTGACCAGTCTATTCACCATCGACGATGCCAGAATGACAAAGAAGACGATCGGAGAACGTGTTTCCAGCGAGTTTGAATCCTATCACATCCATGCCATAGCCGTGTCGAAATTCCATTGGCTGAGAGCGTCTTATTGATATTTACATTATTTGATTATTTTTTGATGATAATAAAAAAAGATTGACCAATAGATGGTATGATGATGCATGCATATTAAACGTGACATGTAGTAAAAAAGAAAATATGAAGGCTTGTTTTTGTTTGATCAATTGGACTTGAGTGCAGTTTGTAATGGGCTCAAAATAACACTTGGACTGGGCCTCACCGCCTGGAGTCTCTTCATACACTCTCCTTAGGCCTAAACACCCCCTGATTCTATGCTTCACAATTTAATACTTAGGAAATCTAACTTCCTATTTTGATTCTATTGACCTGTAAAAAGTGTAAATGAATAAATTTCTGACCTTTTAACATCTGAGGATATTTTTGATATTTTTGTGAATTTTTTATAATTGATTTCCATTAGTTTTAAATTGACTTTCGGTAATACGTTTTGAAATGGTTTTATTTTTATAACACTTTGTATATTTCGACACGATTTTTCAACCGTCTCTCAACCATAAAAATCTATAAAAATTAGATTCTGGTACCATGATTGTGAGTAGCCATTAGATATTTTTCTCATGATTTTTTAGATCTTTTTAGGTTCTCATCCGATTTTTCTTTTGTACCACATAAAATGGATAATTGTTTACTAGTTTACCTATTTAGGAATTTATTTTTTAGTATAGGATACTTAATACTTGCTCTAACCTTCAACTAACTTTCTTAACTAACATATTGACATGTTTATGTAGTTCTCATTTTCATTTAAAATCCATAATTGAGTCATATGATTAGTGTAGATTTTTGGTTTCCAACTTCTCTTAATCTCTAGTTATGTTTAACATTTCTTTTAAGGACTATTATGATGAATTTAGCTCGATTTTGATATCGTTCATGGGTTATTTTGCATTGTTTGTGCGTGGCTGCTTGACTTTCCATACTCATGTTGCTATACATGTTTACATTCCATTTCTTCGTATTTGGATTATATTTTGACTTGTGATGTGAGTATGCAATTATATTCCCGCCTCCTTGTTATTTTTGACGTGTTTGTTAACTTGTGCAAGGTACATTGAGGATATTTTGTTAGGTACCTAATCTTGGTACACTAACATACCACTTCTCCCGTGGTTCTGCTTGCGTTTTAAACGCATTTTGCTTTGTGGTTTCTCATGTTACGAGAAACACATATTCTTCTATTTTGTCTGGATATGTACCTTTGTGCAGGTGTTCCGATTTTTATGAGGACGTGTCCGCTACACGCACATGTTGCATGATATTACCTTGTGGATTATATTGATCGATCTATTTCTGATTATTACTTTGTTGATGGCAGTTTACTTCAAGTTCTCCAGAGTATTTTTAGGTTGCAGTTATCTTCGGGTTTATTATCCGTTTGGTATTAAATTTACTTTGTCTACCGCATTCTTTTATCACTTTTCTAGAGAACATGAGAAGTAGGGTTTTACCGCTTTCCTTGCCATGAGAAGTAGGAATAGAGATGCATGATGGAGCTTCCGTAGTTGGAGCATTTTCAAGAACCCCTCTGGTTTATTTAAACACCCATTTAGGGCAATTCTGTGTGCTAATTATGTTTGGTTTGTTTAAAATCCTCCATCGTGCATAGGGAGGTAATTCCCAGTAAGTGTTTACATTTGTGCTTGAATAGGTCAAGTGGTTAGGCAACCTGACATGGCACCACTATGCATAGACCCGCGTTGTTATTTTTCTTGCTATCAAGTCATGATATATGGGGCAAGCGGAAAGGGTTGGTAGTCGTCCCCCGCATAGTTCTAGTCCATGTCTTGTATGGCACACGTGAATCGTGTTTCTCTTATCGAGTCAATAACAAAGTGGCCAGAGTTCCCTATTCTGACTATCCACTCTTTCCTGGGGTTCGCATTTATTGCAGAACTCGCATCATTGGCTCTGTAGGTTATGCCTACGCTTCTCTGGCATTTGTTTGTGCATTGCATTGCGTGTGTGCTTCTGCCGAACCACTTTTTTGCACCATCCCTTTAATCGTCTTCGACTCTACCTTAGGTAGCGATTCAAGATGGACATAGATTTAGGTTGTAAACCTTTCCACTCCTTTTTGTCGTCTTCGACTCTATCTTAGGTAGAGATTCGAGATGGACATAGATCTAGGCTTTAAACCTTTGTCATGTTCCCTTAGGATTCTCTTGACTCTATCTTAGGTAGAGATTTGAGTTAGACCTTAGGTTGCAATCCATGTATGATAACATCAGGGGTAGAACTAGATAGTTTCCCTTGATTGTTTTCTTCTTCTTTTGCATCCTTGCATGTAATAAAACTAAAACTTGTTTCCTTTCTTTTGAAAATCAAAACACTTAATAATGGTTCAAATTCCTTTTTCAAGGTAAAAGCAACCAACCAATGTAAATCTTTTTCGCTTACGAGCTTTCTTTTTGTGTTTAAAACCTTTTTCCAAAAGGATGTGCTTCACCCGTACCGTTCCTAAACTTTTTCCGAAAGGATGTTCTTCATCCGCACTGTTTAAAAACCTTTTCAGAAAGGACTTGTTTCACCTGCACCGCCTATTAAAAGCACAAAACCCACCAAAACATGTGAGCCGAACTACGACGCTCTGACTTTCCCATTGCAAGAGGGAATACGTAGGCATCTTGTCACGGGGCTCGATCGAGAAAACTTTGTAAATACTTCCTTATTTTCCCCATGTTTTCTTTATTTTTATTTCTTTCACATGCATACTCTTTTAGCATACAGATATAGAGATTAGATAGTAAATAGATATGAACACGCCCATTAGATAGAAAATAGAAGTGGATACCGTAGAGTACTACGGGCGCGTGGGGTGCTAATACCTTCCCTTCGCGTAATATATTCCCTTACCCTATCTCTCGGTCGCAAGATCGTGTCTTATCCCTTTCAGGTTTTCTCAATATGTTTACCTTTGTCCTTTTGTGAGTTAAAAAAGTTTCGATGGCGACTTCATTGATATAGTTATCGAATGATGTTCATCCGGTTGTTTCAGCTGGCGGCTTCATTGGGGATCGTCTAAACCTTTTGCTGGTCCGATCAGGAGTTGATCCTAGATTTTATTTTCTTGTCTATTGGGTGTTTATTTATTTATTTGCTTTATCGTATTATTCTTTGTGTGCTTGCATTGCATCTTATGTGACATTTTATCGCTTTCATATATCATGTGCATTGTCTGCTGTTGTGCTGAGATATTTGGGGTGGGAATTTCAAGAGGTAAAAGGCTCATTACCCAGGCCAGATACATATAGGATAGACGGATGTTCATGTGAAATACCGCATTCCTTCGGAAGTGATTTTCACCTGTTTTGGGGAAAACAAAAGAAACTTTGATAGAATATGGTTAGTCTTATGCAGATTATGATGCATGACAATGTGTATGAATGATATATGTTGAAATTATGGCCTCTATGAAAAATGTATGAATGATATATGTTGTGGTATTTCAAAACATATCCATCTTGAAGAAGATGCGAATGCTCCGCTTGGGGATTCTTGGCTTCTGTTTGGGGATGAAACGGATGGAAACCCAAAGAAGAAAGATAACCTTGATTCCTCTGATGCAACAAGTCTTGAGCCTAGATATTGTTGAGGATGGTAGAGATCGAGAGGTACGCTGCCGAGTGTCTTGCGTGTAGACTCGCTGGGAAAATCTTAGAAGGCGCCTGTTGGGGATCTTGTGCGACCCTACCGAGGAGTAATTAGTCGTCGCTAGGAGATGGGCTGGGAGAATTGAGCTCTGAAACCTCTGGTTGGGGGAATAAAGGATGTAGGTTTCCCCCGATGCACTATCTGACCAAGTTTCGAGTCTGGATATTGCTACTTCCCGGATGATGATTGTTGAGAGGCATTCTCGGGGACAAATACTCTCTGTTGATGAATCACATCGCTTGAGACGTGTAACACGGTTCAGTTGATTGGAGTCACTGCTCGGGGACTGACGTGATGAAGCTTGGAATGTCTGGACTAGTGGAGGAAAATGTGTACTCCAATGGGGGAGGTTTGCAATGAGCGACATTTCTGTGGGGATCGTACTTTGTAGGGGAACGTATTGGTGACTTTCGTCGTCATCTCAATTCCTAGAGCCTGTAGTAATTACTTTCGTATGTTCACTTTTCGCATGTTTGTAAATAGATTTTTATTGTCATATGCATATAATCATTCAAAGCAAACGTTGGACTTTATGCAAACAACAACAGTGAAAATTGTAAAGAGAAAGAACTTGTATTAATTTGAAAGGCGGCGTATGGCCAAGTACACAAGAAAAGTAAAAAGCTATGCGGAAACAATCTCGTTAAGTTCCAACTATGCTAGTACTCATATATTTCGACTATCTCATCTCCTTGCTGTCAGTAGAAAGTGAGTGAATTGATCTTCGCCATTTGAATCTTGAATGCTGATAGTAGTAGTCTGTAGATAGGTGATCTGGGCGAGACATAGTGGTACGCTTAAATCCCTAACTTTTTCCTAGACCGCCCTTTCAGGTTTTCAGTCTACCGGGATACCCTTTTTTGCCCAAGCCGCCTTTGTAGGTTTTCGACTTGCCGGGTGTACATGTTTTGTATATATCCTTAACTTTTGCCCAAACCTTTTGGTTCGCCAGGATGCCCTTACTTTTGCCTAGGTCGGTCGACCTAGCGGGTCTCTTTTATGCGTAGTATTTTTTAACTATGTCTGCGTTCACAGGGTGTGGGAAGTCTTCACCATCCATGGTGCTAAGTATCATAGCTCCGCCAGAAAATACTGTTTTGAATACAAATGGTCCCTCGTAGGTGGGAGTCCATTTTCCCCTGGGATCACCTTGTGGAAGAATGATGTGCTTGACTACTAGATCGCCGACTTGGTAGACTCGGTACTTGACTTTCTTGTTAAATGCTCTGATCATTCGTTTCTGATAGATCTATCCATTGCAGATGGATGCGAGTCGTTTCTCATCGATCAAGTTGATCTGGTCAAGGCAAGTCTGGATCCAATCATCTTCGCCTAACTCTGCATCCTGGAGGACTCTGGTTGAGGGTATCTGAACCTCGATTGGTAAGACCGCCTGCATCAGATACAAGAGAGAAAAGGGTTGCCCCTATTGATGTATGTACTGTAGTGCGATAACCGTGGATAGCAAATGGTAACATCTTATGCCAATCCTTGTAAGTCACTGTCATCTTCTGTATAATCTTCTTAATATTCTTGTTGGCGGCTTCCACTGCGCCATTCATCTTAGGCAGATAAGGAGAAGAGTTGTGATGCTTGATCTTGAACTACGTGCAGAGTTTGGTGATCATCTTGTTGTTTAGATTAGAACCATTATCTGTGATAATCCTTAAGGGAGTGCCATACCGACAGATAAGATTATGCTTGATGAATCGAGCCACGACATTCTTGGTAACAGATGCGAACGAGGCTGCTTCTACCCATTTGGTGAAATAGTCAATTGCCACAAGGATGAAACGATGTCCGCTGGAAGTCGGGCTTGATCTCCGATCATGTCAATGCCCCACATGCGAAAGGCCAAGGAGCGGTTATAACATTCAATGGTATCGAGGTACGTGCACTTTGTCCGCATAACCGCATTCGTGACAAGATCGAGCATAGCATCGACAATCGCCTTTCATGGTGGACCAATAGTAACTCGTTTCTAATCTTCTTAGCCATGGTATGTCCACTGGAGTGGGTACCAAATGCTCCTTCGTGTAACTCTTCCATGATACGTGTTGCAGTTTTCTAGTCCACACAGCGGAGTAAGCACAAGTCGTGGTTGCGCTTGTATATGATGTCGTTGCTGAGGAAGAATTTGGATGCAAATCTTCTCAAGAACTTCTCTTATCACTGACAGATGCCCCTGCGGGATATTCCTGAGTCTCAAGATACCTCTTCACATCGTAGTACCAAGGTTTCTCTTCTGTGTCAAGCTCACAACAGTATGCCGGTTCGTCAAACTTTTCAATGATGATCTCGGGAGCCTCGTTGTCCCATCTAACCTTGAACATAGACGACATAGTAGTTAACGCGTCTGTCAATTGATTCTTGTTCGCGTTAAAAGGTGACGCGCCTGAGGATGCGAACGTGAGTTCGGATCTTCTGGTACGCAACGATTTAAATCTTTTGATTTGTTTATAAAGATGCCGCGAGCATCAAGCTTTATTATTTTCAACACAAGAAAGATGATTTAATGATTATGAAAAAGGGGAAAGCTGAAATACCCTCAATTGATATTGGTATGCGTAACGACTAGCGCAAACTAGACATAACGCATTGGGGAGATTCTGAGTAAGGGGGATTGTTATATAAAGGGAATAGATGGAGCACCCTAAATATATGTAGTTATCTACAGCTTTATATATGAATACATTTGATATGTTGTGTGTTTTTTAATTGCTATTTCTATGATTGGGAAAGTTTCTCCTTTGGATTTTAAGAAACAGTAGATTATGTGGGATTCTAGGTTTTGTTATTATTGTGCTCGCAAAGATCTGTGGATCTTCTGCATACATATCCCCTAGTGGGAATCAGAGCATTTGTAGCTCGGATCTACAGGGTTCTATGGTTTGTTTGGTCTGAGGGAGATAGAAATTTGCTCGGCAAGGATGAGACCTTGTGCCTACGTATTCTCAAAAGGATGTTGAGAAAGTCAGAGCAATCGTAGTTCCCACTTATGCTAGTGGAAAGCAACGGGATGTTAGTAAGAGACAGACAAATGTCATTTTAATGAAAAATGTATCTAATCTATTTCATCACATACATTTTTGAAAAGTTTGATTGATTAAAATCTTTCGTCGTAAGTATTAGGTGTTTTGCTTGAGTGTACAAGCGTTACCACTTACTGTTAAGAGATGTTTTTGTTTGAAAATAGTTTGAAAAGAGTTTGAAAAGTATTTTGACTGTATGTGATGTAACAGATGAGATACTTCTTCCATAGAGATGATAGATGTCTAAATCTCAAGGAGAAATTGATTGGATTAAAGGGATGCTTTTAAGAAGCCCGTGGGTCCTTGTATTGTTAGCCCAAGAGGAGGCATTCCGAGGGTCATCGAGGGTCCTTGTATGAAGCTCAAGAGGAAGCTATAGGGTATGGCTGGCTTTGGCTTGAAAGGGATTTCACCGAGAAATCATCCTTTTCTGAATAAGAGCAATTTCACCGGGAAATTTTACTTTATGGGGAATTTGAAAGTGATTTCACCGGGAAACCATCCTTTCAGGTGTTCTATCTTAGCGCGGGTGATTCTTTGTATTGGAAGCCCAATAGGAGGCTGTTAAGAGATTTCCTGTCTCTTTCATTGTATGATGCCCAAGAGAAGGCTAAACTCAATGAGGAGTTCTTTTGAACGAAGCCCAAGAGGAGGCTGACTCAACAGGGGAGTGCTGTCTTATACGAAGCCTAAGCGGAGGCTAACTCTGTGGGAGAGTTTCTTTGTACAAAGCCCAAGAGAAGGCTGACCCATGCTGGGGATAAGTTATCTTGTATGAAGCCCAAGCGGAGGCTAAACTCAAATGGTGATGAGTTGTCTTGTATGAAGCCCAAGCGGAGGCTATACTGTGGGGAACCTATTGATTAGTCTAATTGTTATGTTATTATTAGACAGTTTGTATAAACAGGTGTGTGTGTGATATGTATTTCACAGGAGTTTATGAAGGAAATATAAACAATGCATGATGTTTATTTACAGCAGTTTATGAAATATAAACAAGTGTTTGTGAAACAAACGTTTAAAACGAGCGTAACTTGATTATTCACAAGTTTGTACTGTGTACAAGGAAATGAATATGCACACGAATGAGTTTTTATGTACAGAGAAAGATGGATGGACATAGGAGGGTTGGGACTTACACCGTAAGGGAGGCCCATTGATTTGAAAGCAGTTTCACAGGGAATAATGCTCCTTTCAATACCAATGGTATTCAGTGTAAAATGTACAGATGAAATGTAAATGATTGATCAACGCTTATCTCAAAAGTATTTTCAAAAGAGAGTATCCGATTATGTATGATAAAAGTATTTGAAAAGAAGTATCTGTGTTATGTACAGATAAAAAGTATTTTGAAATATCTGTATTATGTACAGATGAAAGTTTGTTTTAAAAGAAATGTTTGACAAAAGTTTGATATGTACAAGGAAATATTATGTACATAAAAGAATGTTATGGGACTTACACCGTGATGGAGGCCCATTGGTTAAAAAGAAATCTTGCTCAGGAGAAACCTTCCTTTAGAACCAATGGATTCAGCGCATAGACAAACGAAAGAAATTTGTTTATGTTTGAATATCAACAATGATGATTTGAGTATGTACAAGTAAAACTAAATATGTACATAAAGGGTTTGGACTTACACCATAAGGGTGGCCCATTGATTGATCGAGAAATTCGAGAAGAAACGAATTCAGTTTTATCGTTTTGAATTGGATCGATTATGGTAAAAGATGCAAGTTTTGATGAAAAAAGTTTTGAAGAATGATTTGAAAATTTTTTGAAATGTGAGGTTCATTTATGAAAAGTTTTGAAAAATCTAAGTCGAAAACTTGAAAAATTCACCTTTTAAGGAGGTTTGAAAAAGTGTTCAGAACATCGTTTTCGGCCTGATTAAAAATTAATCAGATGAAAATATTTTTGGATTTTTTTGACATAATCATAAAATATATATATTAAATGACAAGTGTGCAAAAAATCATCTCAAAATGAGAAGTTTTGATTGGTTAAAAAAATTGTTGAAGTTTGATAAAAAAAAACATGAAAATATTGAAGTTTTGTAAAAATGAATGGTCTTGCTGGGTGTTGAACCCATGACATCTCTTCGCTTTGGGCGAAGCGAGAGTTCAAAACAAAAAGCAAAGATAAACTACTTAGAGCTATGAACATTAGTCCTAACTTCAATGTGTTTCCAATAGTGACGAACTCCTTGAAGTCGAGGTACTGAGTAATTTTCCGCTTGGTTTAACCTCGAGTAAACTTTGATTGCCGGGCCGAGGTGCTTTGAAGACTCTAGACGATGGCCTTTGCCTTTGGTGCTGCTAAAGCGATCTTCTTGATTTACAGATCGGGAAGTATGAGATATAGCATTTGTACTTCCTGTTGATCTTTGTGTTGAATACTGGGGGTGTACCTTCCAGTCTTCGGAGTGAAGAGACTCTGTCACGACACTTTCCGCATCGTATCCCGAATTATACTTGATCTTCGATCATGTTGATGTAGTGGTAACCGTGATCCGCTTGGTGAAATCCACAGACGTGTTGAAACAGAGATCTTCATTTGGGACCTCGATCTGTTGATTAGTTTGAGAAGACGAGTATTCCTCTTCTGATTGACTAGGGTAGTCAAACTCATCACCCCATCCTGTGGGTTGGATATCTTCAATCCGGATTTTTGAGCTTTTTGGCGCAGAGTATTTCACCATGTAGTCGTATTTGCCACTTGGTTCTCCCAAGGTATCCCAAATTTCAGCAGGGACTGGTGGATTTTCATGTTGCTGCAGAGACATGTCTTTGAATTGATCAGTCGGTACGTGCAACTCTTCTTGAGGCACATATTCAGGGCTGTTCAAATAAGCGCTCCATTCTTCAGATTCAGAGGGATCGTCCTCATCCTCTTCAATGGTGACAACGTTAACTTCTTGTGGAACAGGGTTTAAGAAACCTCCACTATGAAATACTTCCTTGATCGGGGAAAGTACTTCAAAATTCTCCATTTCTTTTCTTCTTTTTGATCTAGTATTGTCTGTTCGAGTTGGCTGTGGACGCGGTCGAGAAACTCTAAGACGCGACAGCTTGACAATTTTTCCTATCTGGAAAACACAGTTCAAACTGTGAAGATTAGACCCTAGATGATAGACTTAAATGCAAAGTATGATGCATGAACATGATTGTAAAGAAAAGAAATTTCCAAAGAATTTATGCTAAACGAGATATTTCTTGCAAATATTTGGATGGAAAACACAAATTTTATTGATTAATGAAGGAAGATTACAACAATTGTTTTTTTGTTGGAGCATTGCTCACACAAATGATACAATAAATGATAAAAATTAACAAACTAAATTAAACTAATTAAACATCTTCGTCGGATGACGATCCAAAGGCTTGATGCAGCTTCAGCTTCAGGACTTCCTTCCCATAGTGAGCTTTCAGCTTTCTCGGCTTTTAGCTTGCTAATGACTCTCTTCCATTCGTTGGGAGTAAGATTGTTATTCATCAAATCTTCAAGCGTTCCTTTTCTTTCTTTGATGAATTCTTGATCGGCCATATTTCCGACAAATCTCCTCATCTTTCTCCTTGATCCATTCATCATAGAAGTAGAGCGTCTTTTCATGATCTTTGACTTGCTTCTTGAGCTTCTTATTCTCAAGGTTAGTCTTAAGGAACTTGCTTTCCAAAGCTTCTTTCTCAAACCTTATCTTGGTCAAGGCTTTGGTATTCTCCCACACTTCAACGGAAAATTTGTCGATTTGGAAGCGACTGAGAACATGGGATCCTCATAAGCGTAAGGCATTCGAAATTCCTTGGCTCTTTTCTTTATCCAAGAAGTGTAGGTTTCCATGGCTACACAATTTTTTGCCTTACCTTTTCCTTTCTTTCGGATGATGCCAAGCTTTGATCATCCTAGCCTTCAATCCTGGGAATCCTCTCCTTCATGATAGAAGTATCTTTCACCAGAAACCGGAGGTTTACCGAATTTGCGATCCGAGCTGACGCTTTGCTAGGAATGGGTTGTAGTTGATTCCTCTCGTACTAATGAGAGGTACGCTGGCAAATTCTCCACCATCTCAATGATTTCCATCTCATTGTTTGCCAAGGTATACCAATGGATATCGCCATTTGTAAGAGACATGAGTCTTCTTGACCAATGCCACTGCCTTTGTTTTCGGAAGATAGGAGATTTAGGCAGGTGTGAGACAATCCATTTGAAAACAGAGGTACACAACACACGATAGTTCCGCCTCCTTGACGATTCCTATGATGAATAGAGACGACGTATCACCAAGCAGTGGGAACAGATTTCCAATCGAAGATCCTTATGGCGTTGATATCAACAAAATTTGGGACGTTGGGAAACAACACCAATCCATAGAGGAGTAAAGCTAAAATAGCTTCAAAGGCTACCATACTACCGGCCTGAGAATTTGAGAGCCTTCTCCATTAGGAACTTTGAAGTTAGTCCTAAGAGTTTTCCTCCGTAGTTAGGTTTTTGTCTATCTCGTGTTTTTAAATGAGTCATTGTTGCAATGACTTGTGACTTAGGAATGGCTTCCAAACCATTGAAAGGCACTTTGTCCGACATCGAGATTCCTAGGATATGCGCATACTCTTCCAAAGTAGGCATCAACCGATAATCGTGGAAAGTGAAACAAATGATAGATCGATCGAGAATTGAACGAAGGTTTTGAGAAGTCCTTCATCGATGTTAGCGCTCAAAAGAGTTAAAAGAGTTCCATAGCGTTTTCAAACCAAGGATCTTCTACCAAGGATGCTAACTCTTTAACTTTCCTATGTCGAATCCTAAAACGTATCTTTTGGTGAATCTTCCTCCGACGTCCATCACTCTAACCTAAAATATTTTACAAAGAAAACATCTCTAAATTCTTTGAAATGGAAAGAAAATGAAGAAGTTTTTTTTTGTTTTTGAATGAATGAATGAATGCATGAATGCAACAAACATGGTTAGTAGTTATACACACGGCAAGCGCTCAAGTCACGAGCATGAAGCCAACGATAAGAATCAACGGGTTAAGTTCTAAGGGCTTATTCATCCGTGAATCGGGTTCTACTAATACAGCTCAACACTCCCTTCAAAACATTATTGGATTTGTTGAATACCGATGGTCCAATAATATTTTCAAGAGAAACTCGCCGATCGTAGTATCGCATGACAATTACTCTAGGCTTACACCGAATAATCTCGCACTACATCCTAATGGCCGGATGGTTTATGTGTTCTACACCCACTCACTTCTTAAGTTCCCGAAAATACATTTCGCAATTACTTGCTAAACACAATACCTCAAGACAACCTCCATCCAGGAAATATTAACTTCGAAAGCATTGAATCGCTCACGATTAATACCTCCACCTAGATCTTAAAATGTTTATTAAACCGGTTAGATTTCTTTCCATCAAGTGAAATCGCAAACACACAAAAAAAAACAGATATATGCAAAATATGAAAAGCTTATCCCTTTCTTTTCTTTTGAAAACAAAAAGCTTGGTGCTCTGACAGTAACGCTTTCTTTTTCTTGAAAAATCAAAATTTCAGCGACTCCCCACAGAGTCGCCATTTTTCCTGCAAAGGTGACGCTACCGAGGATGCGAACGTGAGTTCGGATCTTCCGCACGCAACGATTTAAATCTTTTGATTTGTTTATAAAGATGCCGCGAGCATCAAGCTTTATTATTTTCAACACAAGAAAGATGATTTAATGATTATGAAAAGGGAAAGTCAAATACCCTCAATTGATATTGGTATGTAATAACTAGCGCAAACTAGACATAACGCATCGGGGAGATTCTCGAGTAAGGGGATTGTTATATAAAGGAATAGATGGAGCACCCTAAATATATGTAGTTATCTACACTTTATATATGAATACATTTGATTTGTTGTGTGTTTTTAATTGCTATTTCTATGATCGGGAAAGTTTCTCCTTGGATTTTAAGAAAAGAGATTATGTGGGATTCTAGGTTTTGTTATTATTGTGCTCGCAAAGATCCGTGGATCTTCCGATACATATCCCCTAGTGGGAATCGAGCATTTGTAGCTCTGATCTACTGTGGTTCTATGGTTTGTTTGGTCCGAGGAGATAGAAATTTGCTCGGCAAGGATGAGACCTTGGCTCACGATTCTCAAAAGGATGTTGAGAAAGTCGAGCAATCGTAGTTCCCACTTATGCTAGTGGAAAGCAACGGATGTTAGTAAGAGATGCATAAATGTCATTTTAATGAAAAATGTATCTAATCTATTTCATCACATACATTTTTGAAAAGTTTGATTGATTAAAATCTTTCGTCGTAAGTATTAGGTGTTTTGCTTGAGTGTACAAGCGTTACCACTTACTGTTAAGAGATGTTTTTGTTTGAAAATAGTTTGAAAAGAGTTTGAAAAGTATTTTGACTGTATGTGATGTAACAGATGAGATACTTCTTCCATAGAGATGATAGATGTCTAAATCTCAAGGAGAAATTGATTGGATTAAAGGAATGCTTTTAAGAAGCCCGTGGGTCCTTGTATTGTTAGCCCAAGAGGAGGCATTCCGAGGGTCATCGAGGGTCCTTGTATGAAGCTCAAGAGGAAGCTATAGGGTATGGCTGGCTTTGGCTTGAAAGGGATTTCACCGAGAAATCATCCTTTTCTGAATAAGAGCAATTTCACCGGGAAATTTTACTTTATGGGGAATTTGAAAGTGATTTCACCGGGAAACCATCCTTTCAGGTGTTCTATCTTAGCGCGGGTGATTCTTTGTATTGGAAGCCCAATAGGAGGCCTGTTAAGAGATTTCCTGTCTCTTTCATTGTATGATGCCCAAGAGAAGGCTAAACTCAATGAGGAGTTCTTTTGAACGAAGCCCAAGAGGAGGCTGACTCAACAGGGGAGTGCTGTCTTATACGAAGCCTAAGCGGAGGCTAACTCTGTGGGAGAGTTTCTTTGTACAAAGCCCAAGAGAAGGATGACCCATGCTGGGGATAAGTTATCTTGTATGAAGCCCAAGCGGAGGCTAAACTCAAATGGTGATGAGTTGTCTTGTATGAAGCCCAAGCGGAGGCTATACTGTGGGGAACCTATTGATTAGTCTAATTGTTATGTTATTATTAGACAGTTTGTATAAACAGGTGTGTGTGTGATATGTATTTCACAGGAGTTTATGAAGGAAATATAAACAATGCATGATGTTTATTTACAGCAGTTTATGAAATATAAACAAGTGTTTGTGAAACGAACGTTTAAAACGAGCGTAACTTGATTATTCACAAGTTTGTACTGTGTACAAGGAAATGAATATGCACACGAATGAGTTTTTATGTACAGAGAAAGATGGATGGACATAGGAGGGTTGGGACTTACACCGTAAGGGAGGCCCATTGATTTGAAAGCAGTTTCACAGGGAATAATGCTCCTTTCAATACCAATGGTATTCAGTGTGTAAAATGTACAGATGAAACAGAAATGATTGATCAACGTTTATCTGTAAAAAGTATTTTCAAAAAGAGAGTATCTGTATTATGTACAGATAAAAAGTATTTGAAAAGAAGTATCTGTGTTATGTACAGATAAAAAGTATTTTGAAATATCTGTATTATGTACAGATGAAAGTTTGTTTTAAAAGAAATGTTTGACAAAAGTTTGATATGTACAAGGAAATATTATGTACATAAAAGAATGTTATGGGACTTACACCGTGATGGAGGCCCATTGGTTAAAAAGAAATCTTGCTCAGGAGAAACCTTCCTTTAGAACCAATGGATTCAGCGCATAGACAAACGAATGAAAACAAACGAAAGAAATTTGTTTATGTTTGAATATCAACAATGATGATTTGAGTATGTACAAGTAAAACTAAATATGTACATAAAGGGTTGGGACTTACACCATAAGGGTGGCCCATTGATTGATCGAGAAATTCGAGAAGAAACGAATTCAGTTTTATCGTTTTGAATTGGATCGATTATGGTAAAAGATGCAAGTTTTGATGAAAAAAGTTTTGAAGAATGATTTGAAATGTGAGGTTCATTTATGAAAAGTTTTGAAAAAAAATCGGAAGTCGAAAACTTGAAAAATTCACCTTTTAAGGAGGTTTGAAAAGTGTTCGTAACATCGCTTTTGGCTCGATTAAAATTAATCGATGAAAATATTTTTGGATTTTTTTTGACATAATCATAAAATATATATATTAAATGACAAGTGTGCAAAAAATCATCTCAAAATGAGAAGTTTTGATTGGTTAAAAAAATTGTTGAAGTTTGATAAAGAAAACATGAAAATATTGAAGTTTTGTAAAAAAGAATGGTCTTGCTGGGTGTTGAACCCATGACCATGAGGCAGACCACGTGGCAAGATGACTTAAGACCAAACCAGGAACCACTAGACCAAACGTGATGGGATGTGTTAGTGGAAAATGACACGCGTTAATATGATATTGGATTATTTGAATTTTTGAAAATGAAGAACACATGAACACGCGCGAATTTTCTGGGTTTATAGTTTGATTTTCGCTTGATCGATCCAAGCTATCTCCCTCGTTTCTCAATGAAATCCAACGTTGTAAACATCAAAGTCACTCGTTTTTTCCTCACGAACACGATGGCATATGTTAATTTCATTTATTTTAAGCCTAACGTGTTTTGATTTCTGGAAAAGCTAAGAACCCTAGAAACTGATTTTTCAAATTAAATGATGTATTGGTCATGATTGCTTGATTTTATTGAGGGTTAAGAATCGTTTTTAGTGCAGAAAGAGAATGGCCAAGAGCTTTTCTCGATTGGTGCAAGGAATATGGAGTTTGAAGTTCGTGTTCTAACCTGGAAAAGCTGAGATCGAATTCTGTTCTAGAGCACTTCCAATTGTTGTTTCTTGATCTTTAGAGCACCAGCGGCATGTAGGGATCGTGTATGAATGGTCTGCACCTCATGGAATTGCTTGATAACTCTAACCAAGTCGACCGCATCAATGAAAAACAAACTGATTTGGTGTAAATCGTGTTGTGTTGTTACTAATGATCTAGATCACTCATATGATGTATGGTGATGATGTTTGAGTGATCATAACATAGTTTGATCAAGCCAAGCCATGGATTCGTGTCTTAAGGCGCGTTAAGAAGATGACATGAAATGTGATTCTGAATTCTAGCTTGCCCTATGTTGATTTTAATGCTTAAACAGATTCAATATGGATATTATGACATGTTAGACACCAAAGATCAATATGTTTTCAACTGATTTTTGAAAATGCTATGTTTGGCAATTTTGCTCATGTTACTTGATTTTCAAGAAAAGAATGAAAGCATGGATTTTGTGTATTGTTTTTGGTGTTGATTGAAGCTTGAATTGAGAGCTATTTATAGGCAAGAGGTTCTGAAATTGTTAGGCAAGAAGGACATGGCATTTGGTAACTCAAAGTTAACTTAAGGGGCAAGATTGTCATTTGTAAAGCAAAATGAAGGTTCCTTTTTTACCATGTGTGAATTTATCCAAACTTGATCCAATCTTCAATCATCACTTCTCACTGATGTTTATCAGCTTGATGACTCAATTTGGCAAGGTGGCAAGTGGTTTAAATGGAAAAACACAAAATGACCTATAATTTTACAAGTTTGTACTTGAAAATTATGGATTTTGGAGCTCTAAATTTCAAATTCAAAATTGTAGCTAGACTCCATGGATTTGAGAGTTCTTGGACATTTTGGAAAGCTTTTTCCATGATCTACAACTTTCATGTTTTGAGTTTTTTCAAATTCCAATTGGAACTAGGTGAAAATGGCTTGAAGTTTGAAAATGTGAAATTTCAACACTTAGAAATTTTTCTAAGTTATAGAAATTTTGACTTTTGTTGACTTTTCCAAATTCTTTGATTTTTATGATCATGATGGATCATTTGAAGTATTTTTATGATTGAAAATTTTTGTTTTGAAAATTTGACCAAAAGTCAAAGTTTGACTTTTCTAGATGAAATTTCATCGACGCTTCAAATCGATCGATGAATTCTCGTGAACCTCCGTGATGTTTTGAATCCGTAAATTAGGTCAAGATGTTGTATCTAAGATATAATGACCAATATCTATCCAAAAAGTCATTTCTTGCTCAAAAATCGAGAATGCCTATGCTCGACCAAAACCCTAATTGGTCGATCCGATCGATCTATGAGAAAATGGATATCCGAGGATTGAAGTGATAATTTGATCAAGATAGATCAAATGGAGTGAGAAAATCTCAAACCTTAATTGGTTAGCTCTGAATCGATGAAAATCGATGAAACCCTAGTTTTGACCTCGTGAGTGTTATACCCGACATGCCGTTGAATTGTTAGTGTGCAACAATGCAAATGTAAGGTGGTATATTAGGTAAAAATTTGGGGTATGACATTTCTTATCGTGGAATATGATTGAAAGTAATCTCTTCAAGTAGGGATCAAACTCGAACATGCCTCGATATGGAATGAGATTCGGATGCTTCGATCCCACTCGCCTTAATCTGACCGATCACAAAGCCGAGTCTCAGACACTTACAAGAACTTGATTCTTAAGTCAATAGCAGCTTTAATACCCATGATGCACGCTCAGATTCGCCATGTTGTTGGTACATTGAAACATAATCGCGGTGAAGGGTGTATGTCCACCGCAGGGATGTAATGATGGCGCCAATGCCATTGCCAAGCGCTTGAGGCTCCATCAAAGACCATGGTCCATCGGGATCCTTGTTCAGTCCTTCGTCTCGTCCCGTTCTTCACAATCAAGAACTAACAAAACATCTTCGTCTCGAAATTGAACCGCATTGATCGATAGTCATCTACGGCTTGATGAGCCAAATGATCGCCTACTACACTTCCTTTGATCGCTCGAGAAGTGTACTGATGTCATATTCGGTCAAGATCATCTGCCATCTTGCTATTCTTCCGGAGAGAGCTGGTTTCTTAAATATGTATTTTATCGGATCCATCTTAGAGATCAACAAGGTAGTGTGAGTCAACATATACTGTCTTAGTCGGCGAGCAACCCAAGCCAAAGCGCTGCAAGTTTTCTCGAGCTATGAGTATCTTGTTTCACAGTCGGTAAACTTTTTGCTAAGGTAGTATATTGCATACTCTTTTCGACGAGACTCGTCATGTTGACCCAACACACACCCCATTGAGTGCTCTAACACTGTCAAGTACATGATAAGAGGTCTTTCTTTGGCAGGGGGCATCAAGATAGGAGTATTCTGTAGGTACTCCTTGATTTTGTCAAAAGCGACCTGGAAATCGTCGTTCCATTCCACTACCTGATCTTTCTTCAGTAGCTTGAAGATTGGCTCACAAGTAGCAGTTAGATGTGAAATGAATCTGGCAATGTAGTTCAATCGTCCCAAGAAACCTCCTCGACTTCTCGGTGGAGTCGGCATTTCTTGAATGGCTTTAACCTTGGCGGGGTCAACTTCAATACCTTTTCCACTGACAACAAACCCTAAGAGTTTACCAGATCTGACTCTAAAGGTGCACTTGTTAGGATTAAGTCTCAGTCTGTATTTCTTCAATCTATCAAATAGTTTCCGCAAATGATCAAGATGTTCTTCCTCGCCAGGATCGAGCTATCATGTCGCCGACGTAGACCTCTATCTCGTGATGAATCATGTCATGAAATAATGCCACCATGGCACACCGATAAGTGGCGTCTGCCATCCGAACGGCATGACCTTGTAGTAGAAAGTGCCCCACTGTGTAACAAAGGTAGTCTTCTCCATGTCTTCAGGAGCCATTTTGATCTGATTGTAACTGAAGAAACCATCCATGAAGGAGAAAACTTTGTGTTGAGCAGTGTTGCCAACTAGAACATCAATATGAGGTAGCGGAAATCGCCTTCTGACTCGCTTTGTTCGCATCTCCGTAATCCACACACATTGCATTTGCCATCCTTCTTGGGTATCGGTACTACGTTAGCAACCCACTGTGGATAAGAAGTAATAGCTAAGAAACCGGCATTGAACTGCTTCATAACCTCGACTTTGATTTTCTCTGACATCTCAGGATGCATACGGCGAACCTTCTGCTTTACCGGGGGGAAACCCTCCTTTGTTGGTAACCGGTGTACCACAATATCAATGTCTAGACCTGGCATGTCTTCGTATGACCAAGCAAACACCTCGATGTAGTCTCGTAGCATCTGAATCAATCTTTCTTTAACACTCTTCTCAAGATCCGCTCCTATCTTGATCTCTTTCATGTCTTCATCAGTACCCAAATTCACAACCTCAATCGACTCTTCATGTGGTCAGATAACTCGGTCATCTTGTCAGTAGCCCCGACAAGTTCTCCTGGCACTTCACAATCTTCCTCACCTTCGTCTTCGGCTTGGTAGATCGGATTATCGAAGTCATATTTAGCAATAGCATAGTTGTTATCAACGAGATTCAGAGTGATTCAGCAGTATCACGGGTGTGTGTAAGAAACACATAGCTTTTGAAGGGTGATAAAGCTAAAGAAAGAAAACAACAATTAAATGCAAAATTCCAACGATTTTATTGAATGAAAATATGCAAATGATGATAATAACCTCACAACGAGCCATGATGCCCTGCAAGGCACTAGGCTTTAGAGTTTATTGTTCAAAACATAGAAAACGAAAAGCGTAAACAAAACAAGAGCAATTACCCCGCCTAAAGGAGATTGGTATGACGCCTTCGCCTTCCAATTGCCGAGTCCGTTGTCGGAGTTAGAAGATCCACGATGTCAAGTCGTGTCATCGCCTTCTATAGCATGGATTCCATTCTCAATGCGAAAGGAAGCTGGCCGCACGTCACGCGCGATCATCTTCCCGACCCTTAATGGTGAAGCCTAAACCAGTTTTGTCAGATTTGAAAGGAAGATCAGGGAGCTGACCCCAAATAGTACTACCTCCTTCTTCAACTGCAGCTTGAGCATCCTTCAGCGAGGCCATCCTAGGCGGAACTTGTGTAACTTCAGGAGTGATGGGAGAGTCAACAGGCATGACTCTGGGGATTGTTTCGAAAGCTTGACAGGGAGTCTCGAAGAATTCACCTTCCATCTCGAGATATCGGAATGACTGCAGATGACTGACCATGTATTCCTCTTCACCACATACTGTAACAACCTTCCCCTTCATTGGGTACTTCAGCTTCTGATGCAAGGTAGAGGTAACATCGCCTGCCCCATGTATCCAAGGGCGTCCAAGTAGGCAAGAGTAAGTTGGACGGATGTCCATGACAAAGAAAGTGGAATCAAAAGTCTGGGAACCGACTTTAACAGGCAGAATGAGCTCTCCAAGTACTGTCCGCTTAGAACCATCAAAAGCTCTCACAATTATGTCACTGGGCTTCAGAACCAATCCTTCAACATCAAGTCGGTCAAAAGCAGTCTTCGGTAGGATATTCAGAGCAGAACCGGTATCTACTAAAACATGGGACAATGTAATGCCCTTGCATTCAACAGAGACGTGTAAGGCTTTGTTGTGTTTCTTTTCGGCAGGAGTCAGATCAGCATCAGAGAAGCCTAGGCCGTTGTTGGCAGCCAGGCTAGCAATACAGACTTCAAATTGGTCAGTACTAGTGTCTTGCGGTACATGAGCATTCTTCAAAAACTTCACCAAGGCTTTAGCATGAGCCTTAGAGCACAAGAGCAGAGCAAGCATGGAGATCTTGGACGGAGTTTGTCCCAACTGTTCCACAACGTTGTAGTCACTCTTCTTAATGATCTTCAGAATTTCCTCCATTTCTTGTTTGGAGGTATCTTCAGCAACTTCCTTTGGCACTTCTGGTTGAGCAGGATGAGTTACTGGCTCTTTCCCTCTAGCTTCGGGAACTGGTTGAATAGCTGGAATGCGAGCTGGAGTCGCAGTGTCTTTTGGAGGAGAGATCTCTGGAGATAACACTCTTCCGATTCTGGTCACCTTACTTGATCCGGTGATGTTGTCAATATCAGGAATAGTAGCTTTGATTGTAAGATCCTCAATAGTCAGAGGGTCTTGCTTGACGCCGTGATAGTAAACCTCAGCTCGATAGTCCCAAGGTATAGCTTTGTCAGAGGAATATGGAACTGGTCTGGGAGAAGTAATGATGAGAGGTGCCACTCTAGGCACATGATCAACAGAGGAAATCCTTATTGTGTTAACATCAGCATAGTCTTCTGGGAAATCGTCACCCCATCCGGTTGCCTTAACATCTTCAATAGGAATCTTGTAGCTTTCAGGAACAGTGTATTTCACCATGTAATCAAACTTTCCACTTGGCTGCCCCAAGGTATCCCACACATTCGGTATGCCATCACATCTTCGATCTTCGCTTAGACATGTCTTCACATTATCCATGTGGTTTCGTGAATAGTATCTCACGGTTATCCATCATGCATCGGACACGCCTTCTCAACCAAGCACAACCGTCAGTGCAGATGGGCACCAACGACAATTCTCTGGGCATCCTGGATTGATACCGGCTTGCAGCAAATTCTTCTTAACAGTCATCAGAGGAATGGTCAGGTCGTCTACATTGAAAACATAAGAGTTCTCGCCAATAGCATTGGTACTTTTGTCATGGTTAGGCATAGGCGCGTTGATCACGTTCGGACTCTCAACAGGAGGATCAAACTCAATCTGCTTAGCTTCAATCATATCTTGGATCTTGTTCTTCAGAGCCCAACAGTTGTCAGTGTCTTGCCCTGGGCTGTTGGAGTGGTAAGCACACTTAGCATTAGGATTGTATCTTGGAGAGGAAGTGTTGACATTTTGAGGAGGATCCCTCAAGGTAATCAGCTCTGCTCTGCTTTCAACATGTGTTGCAAGGCTTACGACAATGGCATGTTGATCTTTGTAAACTGTCTTCGTGGCGTGTTCTGGTTACGCGTGCTGTCTCGCTAAGGTTGCGCTGGTGCAGGGTTGGAGATCACAATTGCCCCCACAGATTGAGCGCGGTCGGTCTTGGTTCGGCTTTTTTGACCATACACAGCATTGGCCTCTTTCTTACCCCCAAAGGATCTCTTTGCAGCATTTGATGATGACTCTACCTGAATCTTCCCGCTCTTGATACCAGCTTCAATACGCTCTCCTGTTAATATCAGCTCGGTGAATCCGGCTGAAGAGTTTCCAATCAGATGATTGAAGAATGGGCCTGTCAGTGTTCCCATGAACATATCAACCAACTCCCTATTGGACAAGGGTGACTGAATTCCGCCTGCTAGATCTCTCCATTTCTGAGCATACTCTTTGAACTTCTCATCACGACCCATAGACATGCTCTGTAGTTGCATGCGAGTGAGTGCCAATTCAGCATTGTACTCATACTATCTGTAAAAAGCATCTGCTAAGTCACTCCAAGTACGGATATGGTCACTCTCTAGCTGATAATACCACTCCAACTGAGTTCCGGACAAACTCTCTTGGAAATAATGCATCCACAACTTTCTGTCATCAGTGTGGGGGTTGATCTTCTGAACATAGGACTTCAAATGCAGCTTCGGACAAGAAATTCCATCATATTTGGCAAAAGTAGGAACTTTGAACTTGGGAAGAATCACCATACCGGGAACAAGACTCAGATCATCAAAATTCAACCCGGACATCTTCAGGTTTTCCACAACATTCAGACGGTCTTCAAGTTGCTTGTATTTGTCATCTTCATCAGAGTACTGATCCTCATAGTCTTCTCCTTTCTTCTCAGGCTCACACTGATCATCTTCGTCATTGCCCTTGACACTTCCCTCAGTCTTGACACTTTCTGAGAGCTCTATCCGGCTGACCACTTTAGGACCACCTTTGTAACGTCTACCCATGTTGAGAACACCAACGACCCTCTTCTTTCTGTTGATGAGCTTCTTCATATCTTCTTGGCCTTGGACCAAGCTGGTGAACATCTCCTGGAGCTGAGCATTCTGAGCCTGGAGATCTTTGACAGTTTGTTCAAGAGCCATTTCTGCTAAAATAAATAGCGAGAAAATGAGAAAACCGATCTTCAATGTACCAGTTATGAAATGTTATGCCATGATATGCGATGTTTATACAAATGCAATGCAATCTTTTCAAGGACCTTAAGGGTTTAAATTTGTTAAACAAGCACGAACAAACATTTATTAGTTCTCTTTTTATTCTTTTTCCTTTAAAGTACAAAAGATAGTTCAGAACAATAAAATAAAAGAACAAAAATCCTAAAGCTCTAAGTCTCCCATGGGCGCTTCCTCTTGGTGCCGAGGTAGGCGTTGATGTTCCGCTCCTCATGAAGTAGCTTGGTCAACTCTAGTACCTTTTTCTCGCTTGCATAGCACTAAGCTTCGAATGTATCCCTTTCTTCTTTAAGCTGAGTCCAGGATCTCTTCAAGTCTTCAAAATCAATAGGCATGTCAGGATGGAGAACAGTATAGGATTCATCACCTATAGCAACTGGTTCCATAATTACTGGTAGAACAGACGTGAATGGCATCATGAGGTTTTGAGCTCGAGCTCGCACCCATTTGAGGTAAGGTTCCCAAGGAATGGAGTTTTAGTGCCCCAAATTTTGGTATCGCCTTCTTTACCATGCCCAAGCGTATGAACCTTCGCTTTAATTATGGAGATCGTGGTGTAGTCGAACACAATATCTTGGAGAAGCATATCATGAGGACCATCTCTTTGAGCATAACTAAGCTGACGTAGAGCTAGAGAAGGGTTGTAACTGATACCTCCCCTTATGCCAAGGAGTGTTACATTAGGGAATTCTCCACAACGCTCAATGAATGTGAAGTCTTTTTGAGAGAAGAGACACCAACGGATATCTGAATGAGAGAGTGACATTAGCCTTTGAGACCACTTCAACCTTTGCTCGTTCTTCATTACTGATTGAGGAAGGTGCGAAATAAACCACCTGGAAAGTAATGGTATGCAACACATGAGAGTTCATTGTCTTTTAGTAGTACGAGTGTGGAGAGAATGTAGAACATCTCCAAGTAAAGTAGGCACAGGGTTACGAGTAAGGAATAACTTGATGGCGTTGACATCTATGAATTGATTCGAGTTAAGGAATAGAACCAAACCGTAGATTATCAATGCCAAAATGTCTTCGAATGCTTGAAAACTCATAGCTTTGAGGAATTCTCGGGCTTTCTTTATCCGGAATTTGGCAAGTAAACCCTTAACTCCGCTTCTGGTTTCCTAATTAGCTTCAATGTCTGAGCATTTCAGGTGTAGTGCTGATGCGATGTCTTCGAACTTAGGAACCTTTTCTAAACCGGTGAATGGCATTTGATCAAGAATAGGTACCCCAAGTAGCTTAGAGAACTCTTCCAAGGTACGAACCAACTGATAATCTAGGAATGTAAAGCAATGGTGTTTCAGATCGAAGAACTGGAATAAGGCATGCATCATATCTTCTTCAAAACCGGAGATAACCAAGTCAAGTAGATAACCATGTCTTTGATGAACCGAGCATGATCGAATTTCAAACCAATTCTTTGAGATGAGAAGGTATACCCATGAAGTTGATTCGGATAGTCTTTCTAGAAGCCATAATCCCTACAAAATAGAGCAAAGATAAATCCCTAGGTCCTTGAAATAGTTAGAAATGATAAGCAATGCGAATGATGTCATGATGTCATGTTTAGAACACACAAACAATTCACACAATGAGCCTAGGTTTAAGGCTTGCATGAGGTATAGGTGATTACCCCACCAAAATTTTGAGTTGGTTCATCCTGTCCTATAATAGTAACCGGGGTCTAGGAATCTCATATCATTGATCTTTCTCGTATGCGTTTATTTCAATACGACTACAAAGTGGTCGACCGAAAATATCCCAAAAGTCTGATCTTAATGAGCGTAGCATCGAGTATCAGCCAACCTTAGTCTGCACCAAAGCCGGCCATCTCACTACCTTCTAATGGCCAAGATGGGTCAATTAAGGTTCTAAAAGTTGAGTTAGTTCTGATGACACCACGCAGAAGCCAAATACTATCCTCAACTTGGAAATGAAGAGTATCAGGACATCTAAAGTGTCACACTAACGTAGCCATCATGTTGACCGTTTCGGTATACGCCTAACGGTCGCGACGATCTATTGCTACTTACCTAAAGGAAACCTGGATCCGGGTGTAGGATCCCCCACAAGTATAATACCCAAGCAACCCTTAAAAGATAAAGTAAGCAAGTCAAACAGAAAGCAGTAAAGACATCTAGGAATCCCTAAGGCATTCTCTTTAGGTGTCTCTCGCAGAGTCGCCAGCCTGTAATACGTGAACCGACTCGAGATTTTTGTATCGCAAATGTGCGGATAGCAAGAGTCGCCACCGACTTTTCTTTTATCCAATTAAGGGAAGGTGAAAAGAACAGAAAAGACCTTCGTTAGATTCGAGTAAGGGAGAAGGTTATGAAAGGGAAGGTATTAGCACCCTTTTCATCCGTAGTTATCTATGGGCTCTTAGTTGCTCTTAGATCACTTTAAAATTGTGCTTTTCGTGTGTTTGAAAATGTTTTGAAAAGGTATTTCACTTTGACTTTGTAATGATTCATGTAGGAATGTATACAAAGTGTTCTAAATGCTTCGCTTTGAAAAGAGTTTGAACTTTGACAAAAGTGTGTGGTGAAAAGTATTTTGTTTGAGAAAGCAACTAAAAGTCTTATTACCTACTCAAAATTGGTCGTTTGTTGTTTTACATTCCTTTAGAATAGTGCTATCCATACCATTAATTGGTAGGTAACCTTATTCGTGGATGTAGAAGCGACATTCAAGGGACATCGGATGGTCATAGAAGGCAACTTGTAGGAGTATCCTAGCACATTCAAGGGATTATCATCATTTTTTCGAGGCTACAATCAAGGGTCAAGATCATGTATTCGAGACTACATCGTGGGTCTATGATCTTTGTATCAAGGGACTATGATGATTTGTTTTGAAGGCAATGGTGCTAGGATACCCTCACGCTCGAGGGCCTCGACCATTTGTATTCAAAGGCAACGAGAGAACTACCCTAAGGGTGCATGTGTGAAAAGAGTGTGTTGATTCATATTTTATCTTGAAATTAGAAGTGATCTACGCTCGCTTTTATCTTGCCATACACATCTAATTACTAGCGCTTATAGGGTGCGAAAGTAAATTGGAAATGTAAAAGCGGAAAGATAAAGTCCCACGCTATTACATGGCTTGGGGCGCTACATAATAAGAGTGCGGAAAGTAAAAGTCCTAATTAAACTATTACATCTCATAGGCAATTACATAATTGAAAAGAAAAGCAAGAAAATCGTCCAAACATTACAACCCGTGAATGTATACATAATCTAAAACAAGAAAATTTGCATAAGAGGAAAATGTTAGCAAAAGAAATATTTTTGAATGAGGAAAAATATTTTATGTTAGTAATGATAATAAGATGATAAGATATTTTTTTTGGTAATTTTCGGAATCGATTTTGATATTTAAAAACAATTAAAAGTCGAATTAATGATTAATTAGCAATTAAATAAAATATGCATGCAAAAATATTAATTTTAATATTAAAAATTAAATAAATATTTTCTGATGATAATGCAAAAAAGAAAAATATTTTTGTGATTTTTTAAATGCTTGAGAAAAATATTTAATGATTAATTAAAATGCATGAAAATATTAAAAAAGAAAAATAGTGAAACATGTTAGTTTTTTAAAGTTGTAAAAAGGAAAGGTCTTACCAGGAATCGGACTGGTGACCATTAGGAGAAAACACACGCTCTCTTGCCATCTGAGCCAAGCATGCTTGGTGTTTTGTAATTGGAAACACGTTATATGTGGAAACGTGTCAAGTTTTGAGTTCAAACACAATCAACCGTGTGGGCCCGGATTGTAATGAATGGACGAATCAGAGAGCTCCCTCGCGCCACGCCAGCCTTCACCGGTCAGAGGTGAGTCAACGACGCCGGAGCCCTAGCTCCGGTCGTCATCTCCGGCGACACCAAACTCCAAACCTGCAAAATACGTGAAATAAAAAGCAAAGAAAGACCCTACCCCCTAATTCGACCCTTGCAAATTCAATGGTGGTGTCCATTTGGATTGAAAACACCTGTACAAGCCGGTTCGAATCAAACAGTTCAAAATGCCCTAACCATGGCAAATCGAGTTTTCTACGTGCAAGCTTACATGTAGTGCATCATTCATGACTTATTGGATGTCCTAAATCCATACAAAAAAACAAGAACGATTAATAATGCATGAAATACGAAAATCAAATTCAAAAAATTTACCAAACCGGTGAGAGCTAGGGAGCACGATCTGGGGTGGTTTTGCTCCGAGTAAGGACTGGGAATGCTTGCTGGGATATCAAGGAACACGTTTGGATGCTCAAAACTCCCTGAAATTGGTTGGAAATTGAAAATCGAACTTGCCAACTTTGAAGAATTTTTTTTAAAATAAGGATTGCTTGCAAGGGCTAGGGATTTGTCCTCTTGTACTGTGGATGTGTTGTGTATTTATAGAGTGAAGAATTGGAGCAAAAAGAAAGAAAAAAGATATGCCATTCAATGCAAAATAATTTTCCTTTCAAATAAAATCAAATCTTTTAAAAATTTGATTTTCCCTTCCATGTAAGAGCTAGCACAAAATTGGCAAGTTGTGTGGGCTATCTTGGACCTCAAGTTTGATAGAAATCCAACCCAATTGAAATTATACCTTGTTTTCATATTTTATTTAATTTAAATTTGAATTAAATAGTTTTAAATTAAAAAATAAATCAAAAAAATAAAAGGAGGTCATGGAAAGGCATCAAGAGATCATGGATAATATTATGATCAAGTTTGGATCATCAAATTATAGGCCCATTTGGAAAAAATTGGATTTTGACAAATATCTCTTGTGTAATCATTCAAAATGCCCAACTTGTGCAAGGTGTATTTTGCTCAATTTTCTACATTTTGGGTGTTCTTGGACTTTTAAAAGCTCTAGATGTCCTCTAAACAACCTCTTTGGTTTCATCTTAATTGAGTTTCCATGCTCAATAAACTTCAATACAAAAGTTGACTTTTGTTGACTTTGAAAAGGACCTGTAATGTTTTGATCCATATCTTCAAAATGAAGCATTTTTTGACCATGCTTGTGAGACATGAAGTTGTAGAGAATTGAATTTCCTTCAAAATGAGAGATGGTGGAAAATTTTCTAAGAAAGTATGAAGAAGTTATGCTCACTCAAAGTTCAGTTGACTTTTCTCTAGAAACCCTAATTTGGAAAGTTCGACTTTTGAGCAAATCTTGAGTTTTCTTGATGAATCATGATCTACCCTTGATCAAATGATGAATGTGACTTCAAAATGAGGATGTTGACCAAAAATCAGGAAGTTTGACTGTATGTTGACCATAGTTGACTTTTTGTCCAATACAACTGATTTTCAACCATCTGAGCAATTATCTGAGGAAACTTGACTTGTAAGGCTTGAAACTTGACATGGAGAATCTTTGAAGTATATGAGGAGGTATGATGACCACTGGAGATGTTGGAAGTCCATCCGATCTCGAGAATTGCCAAACCCTAGTTTGGGTTGATTGTCAGAGAGGGTTTGTCTCGATCAACCCCGAGGAATCCTTGAGTATGGATATGTGAAATGTCTCGAGGAATAGAGGGAAAATTTTGGGGTATGATACATACCAATACTCGAATGAAAACTATTGTTGTAGGTAAACTCAATCAATGGTAGATAACTATCCCAAGCTCCACCCTTCTCTAATACACAAGCTCTCAACAAATCTTCTAACGACTGAATCGTTCTCTCCGTCTGACCATCTGTCATGGATGATAAGCGGAACTCAATTGCAACTTAGTACCCAAAGCTTTGCATTCCGTCCAAAACTTAGACATAAACCTCGGATCTCTATTCGTCAAGGAATACCATGCAAACTTACAATCTTCTCAACATACAATTCTGCCAACCTTTGCATAGGATAATCCATTCTTATCGAATAAAGTGAGCAGACTTTGTCAACCGATCAACAATAACCCAAATAGAATCATAATTCTTCGCTGTCCGTGGCAAACTAGATACAAAATCCATAGAAATGCCATCCCATTTCCATTTTGGAACAAACAACGGTTCCATCAATCCTGACGGTTTCTAATGTTCAATCTTTGACTTCTCCGATGCACCAAACAAGCATAAACAAACTCAAATTTCCTTTTTCATTCCAGCCACCAAAATAACTTTTTCAAGTCATGATACATCTTAGTAGCACCGGATGAATACTCAATCCACTACGGTGTCCTTCTTCCAAAATACTCTTCCAAGTTCGCAATATCCGAACACACACTGTCACCAAATCTCATAACACCGTTCTCGCTAATTCGAATTCACCTCCTCGACCTTGGTTAATCAATGTCAACTTATCCACCAAAACAACATTAGATTTCGCCCGCTCAATTTCCTCAAGAATACCACTAGGTAATTTCAACATACCCAATTTAAAACTATCAAGTAGTTTCACATACCAACTCAACTGTGGAACTGCTCAACCAATTCCAATTCACGAACCATCAACATTGACATATGCAAGGACTTCCTACTCACAGCATTCAGAATAACGCTTTCCTTACCAGATGGTAATTCAAACCAAAATCATAATCCTTGAGAAATTCTAACCATCTTCTCTGCCTCATGTTCAACTCCTTCGATCAAGAGATATTTCGCACTCTTATGATCACGAATACCTCAAATCGAGAACCATACAAGTAATGCTCCATAATTTCAAAACAAACACTATCGCCGCTAACTCTAAATCATGAGTCGGATAATTCCTTTCATGAATCTTCAACTGTCTTGAAGCATAAGCTACTACCTGCTTATCTTGCATCAAAACACCACCTAATCCCATCAAGGACGCATCACAATACACAACAAAAGATTCTGCCAGATTCAGCAAAATCAGAATCGGAGCACTAGTCAACCTCTTCTTCAACTCTTGGAATCCTTTCTCACAGTCAGAATCCCAAACAAACACTTGACCCTTCCTGGTCAACTTAGTCAACGGCAAAGCTAACTTCAAAAATCCTTCAATGAACTTTCTGTAATAACCTGCAAGACCAAGAAAACTACGGATTTCAGAAGCATTCTTCGCCGCTTCCCACTGAGATACTGCTTCTACCTTCGTAGGATCAACAACAATGCCATTCTTGGAAATCACATGACCAAGAAAACTTACTTCACTCAACAAGAATTCACACTTAGACAACTTTGCATACAGCTTCCTCTCTTTCAACAATTCCAACACAATTCTAAGATGTCCTGCATGCTCTTCATCATTCTTTGAATAGATCAGAATGTCATCAATAAGCACCACCACGAATTTGTCAAGATACGGATGAAATATCCTGCTCATATACTCCATGAAAACACCAGTGCATTAGTAACTCCAAACGCATAATGTAATCGATAATGTCCATACCGCTCTAAATGCGCCTTCTAAATATCCTCCGTCTTCACACGAATCGATGATATCCGCACTGATCAATCTTACTAAACACAAGCCCCAACTAACAGATCCATTAAATCATCAATCCTCAATGGATACCGATTCTTGATTGTCACTTTATTCAACTTCCTCGTAATCAACGCACAGCCTCATTGTACCTTCCTTCTTCTTAACCAACAACACCGAGCACCCCACTGCAAACACTAGGACTAATAAACTTCTTCTCAAGCAATTCCTCTAATTTCTTCTTTAACTCAGACAATTTAGATGCCGACATGTGATAAGGCCATCGACATCGGACTAGGTCCAGAATCAAATCTATAGCAACTCCACTTCTCTCTCGTGTGGCACCACTAACATCTTCCTAAACACTGAAATTCATTCACAACAGCAATTCACCACTCTTAGCATTTTCACCTCCGTCAAGAATAGAACATAAACACTACGGCTCCATCTTGAATAAATTAATTCATCTCGCTTAATCGACAAAGTCACATCTTCAACTTTAGCTTCTTGAAAAATAACCGTATTCTCAAAACAGTTAACATATGAACCTGGTTGAATACCAACCAGTTTATTCCAAAGATGATATCAAGTTGCTCTAACGGTAGGCACACTAAATCCATACCGAAACCTCAACCAAAAATTACAATAGGATAATTCCTACAAACATATGAAGTAGTCACTGAACCCGACGCAGGAGTGTTAATGACCATACTTCCATCCATATTAGAAATATCCAAGTTCAACCTTTTAGCACAATCCAAAGCAATAAAAGAATGTGTCGCTCTAGTATCAATAATCGCAATTAAAGGTATGCCATTAATAAAACATGTACCTTTAATCAACCGATCATCTGGCTTAGTCTCTGATCCTGACAAAGCGAACACTTTCCCACCAGCTTGTTCTTTCTTTGGATTCATGCACTGCGGACGAGTATGACCCTCTTCACCACAGTTGTAACAAGTTATCTCTCTTGCTCTACACTCAGCAGTTGCATGACCAAACCTTCCACAGTTGTTGCACTTCTTTGCATCATTCTTGCATTCATTAGCTCGATGACCTATCTCACCACACCTCTAGCACTTAATGGAAGAACCAGAATCTCCCCCAGTAGGCTTCTTCCAACCACCGGATTTTTTATTATTCTTATCATAGGGTTTACCACGATCCATCTGTCTCTTGCCCTTACGATCAACATATCCTTGAGCATTCGACTTAGTACTTGCAAGATCCTCTTCTAGAATCCTACTACAATCTACCAAATCAGAAAACCTCCTGATGCGTTGATACATGATACCCTGCTTGATCTCATCACGAAGACCATTCTCAAACTTGATACATTTAGAAAATTCTCCATCCGCATCGTTAAGGTAATGAGCATAGTATTGCTAGCTCAAGAACTTCAAGCATACCACCACGCACTTGTTGCCTTGCTCGAGCCCAAACTCAATCTCCTTCTTGCCCGAATATCTTCAGAAAGTATCTCTCTGAAAAGCTCTCCCGAACACACCAAGTCAATGCAATGCCATCTTCTTCCATTTCACCGGTAGCAACCCACCACTATCTCGCCAAAGATGTGAGTACCATAATCGTTGCACCCCAAAATTTGCCTCCTATATCGATCTTATCCGGTTTAGGCTTTGCATTTATCATGACACTCACATGCATTCATATCACCGTTCTGTGGTTACGGATTGAGTCGATTCCCAAAGATTTCTCCGAGCGTAAAAGGCGGTGTTTTCACCAATTTGAGGATATTTGAAAACGACGAGGTTTAATATTGAATCTTATCCGCTCATATCTTTGGGTTTTCGGGCTTGGTGTTCGATTGTTGGATTGAATGGTCTCGCTTGATTGAGCTACGTAAGTCCGATATCTTGAATGTCATTGCCTCCGATTCGTGAGATCACCATCGCGAGTTTGGGTTTTCGTTGTTTCGAGTTCTGGTTCAGGATGTAAGAGGGTGGCTTATGTTTATCCGATTGTTGGTCAACGATTCAAGTTCTAGTGCATTTGGCTTGCTCGTCGACTTTGTTCGCTCTTGGCAATAGTGGGTGTATGTGAAGATATTCATCCAGAGGACTTGTTTACAAGATTTACGAACGTCAAACTGCCGCATGTTGAGATCTTTTCCTGTCACGTTCATCGCTCACAAGATTCAGGGCATTCTATGAAAAGACTAGAAGTTTTTTGAATTGCTTGGTTCCGAATCTTACTCCACTACTGAATGGTTCGATTTGGAAACGCAGTGGTAATTCCATTAATTTCAAGTGGAATCTATTGCTCCATTCTTAAAAGAATCATGACAGCGACAAGTTGACTGAGGTTTTTTGATCAAGAATTTCATTTTGAAACGTAGAGTTTCAATTTTGTCTCAAGAAGCAAAAGGTTCGATTTTCTACGAGAATGGATAAAATGGAAGCTTGTGGTCGAGGAAATTCAAAAGGGTTCGAGTGTTTCAAGTTTAAGCCATCAAATCATTTTCTCATTTAGAATTCAATTCTCAAGTTTCATATACTAGGGGTTCAATTTCTAAAAATGCAACAACCATGTTACCACTGCTTGATTCAAGACTACGGATTGGAATTGTAGATCAAGTAGAATCGGATACATTTGTTAATCAATATCTCAACTTGTTTTATTTTAACCAATTTAATTTTGGCTCATGATAAACTTTTGGGATATTTGATGCATAATGAATTTCCAACTTTTATGCACAATCAAGAATTCAATTAGGTGCATTTTCCTCAAGGCTTGTGTTCATAAATTCCAAGAGGTCCAAGATTACTCTAAAGTTTTTTATTTGTACAAGAACACAAATCAAGATACGACATAATTTGTCAAACTAAAATGCAAGTTTCAATCCAAAAATCAATTCCTTCAACATTCAAATTCCTTTCCTTGCATTCAATTTCCAAAGTCTTATGTGAATTCAAAATGACATTCAAAGCATATCCATTGATAAAGTAGAATCAAGCTTCCAAATTCAACATTCACTTGACAAGTTTGTACAAATACTACATGAGTCATCGAATTCACAATATCAAATTTGAATTTGTAAAATTACAAAATTTCAAGGTTTCTAATACAAAAGTTCCTAGATTACAAGCTTTGAGTTTCTAACATCATGCTACAAGTGTTATATCCTAATCCTATTTTCTATGGGAGTGTTGTTGTTCTTTGGCTTCTATGTCTCCTTGTTCTATCTTCGAACCGTGCCTTCTTGACCAACTTTCCTTCACCGCTTCCCGAGCTTGCACCATCATTCGCATACATGAAACAAACAAAGAAACCGGTTAGCAATTTAAACGGGCAGCAGTAGATACAAGAGAATACATAATCCTATCTCATCATTAGGATTTTCTTTCCTAATCAGTCAGGCAAGGGTTTCGATCGTTTCAAAACCGGGCCTCATATACAAATCATCGCCATAAACTCGCTATTGCAAATCCACAAGGGCACCTTGGTTCACAATAGGAGGTGTGGAAAGAAGATGAGGAAAAGCATTGAAAAAAGCTTTATGATGTGTCAGAAGTTTTACACAGGGCAGCAAGGGTAGACATTTTTTAAGGCAAATTTTACCATAAACAATACACCAGCAGCCAACATATCAGAAAGTACAGGATCAAACAGCCAAAAATGATCAGAATCATCAGCCCAACAACAAAAGGATGCAAGCCCATCAAGCAAACAAAGCCTTGTTTTTCAAAGGATCAGAATAACAAAACCCTAAGCAACTGACAGTATATAAACATGAAGTTTATAACAAAGGAGGCAGAGACTACTGTTCAAAAACCCTAGCCGAAATTTCTCAAACAGAAAACCCTAGCCGCATACTAAACATCAACAAGCAAAAACCCAGAACACTATTAAAAACTCATCATTTTCCAGAGAAAAATCCTTCGAATTCAAGATTGCCAAAGAAAAGAGTGGAAAGGTAATACCGTTCAACAGAGAAGAGAGGAGGTTATGGACCTAATGTGTCGCCATCCTTCTCCCTTCTTCATCTCTGCTTTTACATTTTCACATCGTTATTATCACCATATCACCATCACCGAACAGGAAACTAGGGTTCCGTTTCCCTCTTTCAATTCCCACAACCTGTAATCATCAAATAAATATTTTCTTAAGTCAGTATAATAGAGCATTAGTGAGATCGAGAGAAAAAGAGATGAGCTAGTTCAAGGAGGAGATCATGATGAGCCGCTGGCGAGAGAGCAGCAATAGACGAGGGTCGAGAGATCGACGGAGAGCGGCGACGGAGAGCGATCGAGAGCGGTGAGGATCGCGAGAGACCGACGAGATGAGCGGCGACGACAGCGAGAACCACCGATGAGACAGCGGCGAAAGAGAGGACGAAGTCGCGTTTGAGAGATTGGTGAGCGTGAACGGAACCGCGGCCATGGTTTGGAGATCATGAGAGAGCGGCGCTTAGGGTTTAGGAAGAGAGGATGAGAGGCTGTGTTCATCCTGAGAGGATGAGTATGTTTGGTAATCATATTTTGTTTTATTTTTGTAATTAGAACTTAGGTTAATAAATTAATTCTTAAGTCTTAGATTATAACTAGTATCATTTTATTTTATAAAATAATAATTTAAGAATAGTTATAGGTTTAGTTTAGTTATGATATAATAAAAATGGAATTAAAAATTAGTTTAGTTTAAAATATAAGATATAATAATATAATAAGAATAAACTGACCCTTTTTTATTATTATTTTATTTCATTTTTATTATTCCCATTTTTTTTATGTTAGTATTATTTTCTTTTTATTATTTTAGTATTAGTATTATATATTTATAATTTATAATATAGAATGAGTTTAAGAATATATTAGTATGTTTAGCCATGTTGTTAGTTTAGGTGGTGACACTTGTCACCACCGTGTGGTCCATTTTGAAACTGCATGTGTGTCCATGGTATATTTTGCACCCTCCTGCTTAAGCCACCAGATCTCTGAAGTCCGATCCAACGATCCGTAATGGCACCATCATATGATTCATGGAGCATCTCATACAAGATCCAAAGAAGATTTTGGGCTTGGGCTCGATTGCTATCACCCTCCGATTAAAGCTCCAATCGTGCCCATTTCTCAACTTTTCTTTAAAATTAATATTATGCAAGTTTTTTATTATTATATAATGATGTATTAAATAATATTTTGGCATATGGTAGTTTTTATTTGTTGAATTACCAATTAAATTGTTAATTGATTTTTCATCAAGTAAAAGAATATCTATACTAATAATTATTTAAATTCGATATTGTATTGTGTGTTAATTTATTTTCGTTATTTATCCGCTATTACATTATCCGCTTGCATGTTTATTACGCGATTGAACACTCCGCTCACATTAATATAAAACAATAACGCCTCCGCCTCTCTTATTTTTGGTTACCCACACCAAATTTCTAAGGGTCTCATGGTGGGACGGGCATGGCCATCCTCACGAGGTTAATTAAGGCCCTCGTGCCTTGATTAATCATAACTAAAAATAATTGGTCCATATACCAATCACCATGCACTGTGGTCTCATGATTAATCAAGTCCATATACTTGTTTAACCATAACCCAAAATATCATTTCTACGTCCAACGCCGCAATTTTCAAAATAGTGTTATGGTACTTAATTAAATTGTTAGAGGTTCGCCCAACGATTTAATTAAAATGTAAAGTATTTGGGCCATTGAGAGGAAACCCAATGACCTAATACTTTATTCCATACACTTGAACGTTTAAAACACTTTCAAATTAAATTAATTAATTGAATTTGTTTTCAAAAATCAATTTTTCTACAAAAAACAAAAACATGGTGATATGGTATTTAATTAAATTGTTAGAGGTTAGCCCGACGATTTAATTAAAATGTAAAGTATTGGGCCATTAGAGGGTAAACCCAATGACTTAAATACTTTATTCCATACACTTAATAAAAGTGAACTTTGTTTCACCTCACTCTTTTCATAATAAAGATTTTGATGAGAGATGATCGGTTGACCTCAATCACCAATCTCGAGTATTGAATCGTTAGAGGATATCCCAACGCTTTGGTACTTGTCATCTACAATTAAAATCAATTCAACCCATTCAAATTTTTCCGCTCATACGCGGTCATCAAAACATTTTCTTCTAAAATCAACACAACCAATCCAAGACATTTTCAACAAGAACTACGGAGTTTTGACTTTCCCATTGCACGAGGAATACGAGGCACGCGGTTTCAAACCGTGTCAAACTCAAAATAATAATAAACAAATCCATTTTCTTTTATTTATTCATGACTTAGAAATTAGCGATTACACACACAAACACATTTGAACTAAATGGGTCCCATCGAGTACGATGGACGAAGAGGTGCTAATACCTTCCTCTTGCGAACCGACCGAATCCATGCTTTTGGTCTTAGACCGCCTTATCCAATTTTTGTGGGTTTTATCTATATTTCCTCGCTCTTTCTAGAACAAATAAAATTAGGTGGCGATTTCATTGTTTTTGAAAATTCATTTAAATGATTTTTGAAAATCGAGTTGTTTCCGCTTGGCGACTTCAATCGGGATATAATTTAAAACTTTTTTTGACTAAGCGAGTCAACCCTAGTTTAGTTCTTCGCATGTTCAGGTGTTTGTTTATCGCTTACTTTGATGCTTATCTATTATTTATTGTTTATTATCTTCTTTACACTTTATGTATATTATTTGTCGATTGTATTATTGTGCTTTGGGGAGATCTACCGGGCAGTTGTTTTTAAGGAGGTTGTTCCATTAGATATCAATCTTGGACAAATGACCTATAACTCTAAGTTTGTTCATGTTGTCCTAACCGAGACCAAACGCCAAATGATGGATTTAGAGCATCCTGTTAAGAGCCGCTTGGGGTATACTTTTACAAATACTATCGCCACGTAGGCCTCTCGCCGATGATAGTGTTTGTAAAAGGGATCCGAGACCCCAAGAAACATTTAGCCAAAAACATAAGATTAGCCTTACCCGGAATTGTTGGTAGACGTCAAACCATGACCGCCGATCCTATGAACCAGCTTCTATTTAATTTGCAACATGCATTGCATACATTTGCACAAAACCATTTAGCATATAACTTTTATTTTCGTGGAACCTTATAGATTTTGTTGGTGCAAGAAGCGTAAAGGAAGAATGAATCCAACTCGTGAAGATCGCTCCATGTCTCAAATTCAAAGAACTCAAGTCGAAGCCGATAACTCAAAGTGAAAGAATTCACCGCAAGAGAGCTTATTTTGGGAAAAGATTTGGGAACATCCTAGATCTTTGACTACCAATGTGGACATGGAAGCTTTGATTGCTCGCAAAGTACTATGATCCTCCTCTCCGATGCTTCACATTCCAAGACTTTCACTTGTTCCTACAATGAAGAGTTCGAGAGAATCCTTAATTGGCCTCAAGGACGACACCCTTTTCTCAACATAGGGAAGACCTCGATAAGGCTAAGGTAGTCCGCTTTGTTTCTTCCTAAGGGAGGTGGCACCTGGATTACGTATAAAGGTATTCGAGGCGCATTTGGAAGATAAGTTGTTAAGTTTGAGTGTTCAAGACGACCGACTTTCACCATTCTTGCTTTGCTCATTTTTGGGTGGTTTTGTTTCCAACTAATGAAATCGGTTACTTGAGCCCGTCGCTATTGGTGTATTCATGTCAAAGAACCCTGCTCCTCGACTGCTATCGATGTTCTTACCATCTCCATGAGAGAAATCAAGAAGCGAGGGTGGTTCGTGTTGTTCTCCATTGTTGTACTTATGGTTGACATCTCATATCCCCGTGAGTGGACCGTGGGAGAAGATCCCGAGAAACTTATCTTGGTCTCAAAATTGGCTTCACTAATGTACCGATGGTGTGATGTGGCATTCTCCGTCGGGATTCTGATGTTATCACCACCGTGGGGATATTCTAATGTTCCTTTGATTGGGTCTATGGGTTGCATCAATTATAACCCAAGACTGCAACAAGACAATTGGGGTATCCAATGGAGAATGAACCAAGGCCTCGAGCACTTGGAAAGCCTCATTGTACACGAGCTTGGTAAAAGGACCGCAACGAAGTATCAAGATCCAAGAGCTTGGGGTCAAATCCATAGGGAAAGCCGAGAGTTAATCAAGAGGCGGAATTGATGGAAGGTCTTATCGCCAAAGGATAGAGAGAGTCCAAGAAATCAAGTCGCTTTACTTTGTGGAGGTACCTTGATCATCCCGAACCCAGAATCACTCATGTGCCAATAGAGGAGAATATGAGGCTTCGGAAATTATCGAAAGATGGAGGAGGAAAGATTGAGCTACAAAGCTCTAATTTCGTGATTTTCTCAGAGTGAAAATTTGGAGGCTAACCTCAAGGAGGTGAAAGAAGAGTTAGAGGGAGAAGGATACGTAATGAAAAGGATGAAGAGCTCTCGATGAGATGTTCAAAACTTGAGGAGCGCAGCGGGGCAAGGACCTCCGTCGACAATTGAAGACCGCCAAGATCAAAGGGCCAGCTTATCTAGATGAAGAAAAGGCCGTTGAAGAAAAGAGAGCATTGAAAGCACGTCTCGAAGCAAAGATTTCAAAATTAGAAGCTTCTCTGGCACGAACCAATAAAATGCTAGAGAATGAGATAACTGCAAAAGAAGAAGTCTGCATCGCCCGAGAATTGGAAGCAATCGAATTAGCTGAAAAGGTTCGAGAGTTGAACATTACGAGGGAAGAAAGAAATAGTAAAAGGGATGCTTACGAAAGCCTTAGAGAGCAATGCCAAGGTTGGATTGATGAGATCCAAAAGCTGAATCGTCTGTTAGATGAAAAGGATGAACTAGTGTCCTTTCTAGAAGAATGTAATGGGCATTTCTATGGAAGTACGAAATGGTTGACATGTGTAACCGCTTGATTGTTGACGCACTTTGAGACTGTGTCGGCCCTAGAAGACCTCAAGGCAACCCGATACCTCCCGTGAGTGATTTCCTCTTCCTCCGTCAAGAGGCGGTGAATGTGTTCAAGGCGGAAACTAGAGATTAAGCCTCGCTGACAAAGATTTCTAGTTTTTAGCCACTTATCTAATTATTATTGTAATGATTTAAATTCAAAGATGAATTTTATTGCTCGCTTGAGCTTGAATGCCTTTGTAGTCACAACTAACACTTGAGTTTCTATGAGATTTTGTTGAATTGCGCTTAATCGCTTTTTCTCTAATGTTTATTGTTAACTAACGAGTCTTCAAAGAGTCCCCGAAAATAAAATGTACAAAAACATATCATGGGCATGCATGCATACTCCCATAGCATATCATACATATAGGTATCGAGACCACCATCTTATCTTGCTGATTTTCTTCTCCACGCAGAGACTACGTGTTTCGCTGCTCATCGCTACCCGACAAGAAGTAACTCAAGAAACCGATGGAGAAGATGGAAGTCGACATGGCCGCCCTAGGGACAAGAATGGATACTGTGATAGGGCAATTGATGGAGATAATTCGAACATGGCTCGCAACAAGAGGAGTTGAGAGCTCGTCAGGGGCCCGCTGTGGTCACCATCAAGAAGTTGCTCATGGAATGCTTTGTCCGAAATTAGCTTGAAGTCAACGGCTCACGATCTTGCCCACGAGAATCAGCCGCTCAAACGGATCATGCTGCGGTGGTTCCTCCTCCGCCTACCCCCACACGCCGCGCCGTAACTCGTGTTGGTGCCTCAACCAGAAGAAGGACTATTCGATTCCGATTCCTCAAAGATGATGAAGATAACTTTGAAGATTGGTTTTCCAATGTTGAGGAGCCAACCAAGCCGATAGGAAGTCAAGATGCTCGAGGAGCGCATGCAAGCCTTCGAGAATCGTGGATGTTTTGGGTTTCGACATGTCCAACTTGGGATTGGTTCAAGGAGTGAGGATTCCTCCAAAATTTAAAATCCCGTAGCAAGTACAAGGGCAACTCTTGTCCTAAAACCCACTCGAGGTATTACTATAGGAGGATGTCTCATACACGAAGGATGAGAAGCTCTTGATGCATTTTTTCCAAGATAGTTTGACCGATGGGCCATTGATTGGTATATGGGCCTTGATAGCTCCTGTGTGCGAACTTGAGAGAGTTGATTGTAGCTTTTGTTCAACACTATGGCTTTAACATCGATATGGCGCCTACTAGGACCCAGCTTGCACAACTTAGCTCAAGAAAACCGAATCCTTCAAGGAGTACGCGCAAAGGTGGCGCGAGGTAGCTAAAGTTCAACCCCTATGGTGGAACGAGATGGTGGAAATGTTCACCCACACTAGATGGGCCGTACTATGCCTCTGCAGTCCGACCAAGACTTTCCGACATGGTGATGTTTGGTGAAAGAGTTGAGACGGGATCAAGCTAGAAAAATCCAAGATGTTGGTACCGACAAGAATCAAGTTGGTGGCGCCAAGAAGGCTTTGGTGGTTACCGTAAGAAGGAAGGTGAGTCAAGCGACGTGATGAGCGAAGAGGAAAGAGAAGCGCCAGAATTCAATCGCCAAGTCAGCACTGTAACTATTCCCGCTAGTGTTCCAAAACAAGATGTTGCTCCGAGACAATACCAGCCAAGACCCATGAAGAAGTTTGACCTTGCCAATGTCTTATGCGAGGTATTCGCCCATTTGCAAAGTCTCGAATATGATTGAATTGCGCCATCTAAAGATTGACCCGATAACCCATCAAGTATTTCAATGCGAATGCCCGCTCTATCACTCTAATGCCCGGCATTCCATGAGAATTGCTATGCTTTCAAGTACAAGGTGCGTAATTTACTAGACACCGAGGCAATCAACTTTGGACCTCCTCCCACTCCTAATGTCATTCAAGACCCTTTACCTCCTCATGGTGGAAATGTCATAATGCAATTTTAAGATGGAAGTCCGAACCGATAATGGATGTTAGCGGTTCGACCACCCATTGTGGTGGATAAAGAATCAATTATTGTTGAAGGGAGATTTCGGTTGTGATGATGATTGTAAACAATGCTTAATTCAAGTTGAAGGTTGGATAAGTCGAGAAACGAGATTCAGCGTCTGACATCAAGGGACTCTTCACTGGCCCGTAAAGAACCCGATATGAAGAATGGAAGATGAGGTCGACGTGGTCACTATCCCCGCCACTTCTAGAAGGATTCCTGCCATAATCCCCGTGCCGACTAAGAAACCTCCCCGTGATTATCACTTTGCCGGGTCCAGTACCCTACACTAGCGAAAAGGCCATCCCGTGGAATTATGGGTCTGAGTGCTACCGTGACGGCAAGAAAGTGAATGTGGAGACTTTTGAAGGAGGAAAGTCTGATGAAAAGAAGATTGGAAGATTTGAGCCTCGCAGGCATGACATTCATGGAAGAAAGTCTGACACCAAGTGGACGAATCTTCTCTCCACCCAATCTAGTTGAGAAAAATCCTGAAGCTTTGGCCAAGGCTAAAGCAAAAGGGAAGGGAGTCATGATTGGGGGTGAGTCAGCACCAAAGATTCCAAAACCTGTTCTGAGCCCTGAGATGACCAAAGATGTTGAAGAACTGATGAGGTATATAAGGAAGAGCGATTACAAGATAATCGACCACTCGCCAGACGCCCGCCAAGATTTCTATCTTAGCTTTGTTGAGGGATTCGAGCCTCACCGCAACGCCTCGATGCGCTTGTTAGAACGCCCTTCGCTCTCAAGAAATCTCGCTAACCAATTTGGAGGCATTGTGAACAACATTTCGGCAAGTAATGGTCTCGGTTTTACTGACTTCGATTTACCTCCCGAGGGAAGGAAGCATAACAAAGCGCTACACGTTTCCGTGGAGATAGCGAGAACTACTTTATCCCGCAGTGCCGGTAGACACGGATCATCCTCAACGTTCTTCCAAGTCTACTCTTGAAGTGGATTATGAAGGTGTCCGAGACCCGATCCGATAGTTAAGGCGCTGATGGGTCAAGAGGTCGTGTTGGCGAGGTGGACCGCCTATTAAGATAGGCCCACGTGTTTTGATGCAACTTTTTCGCCATGGATATTAATCCCTCCCATCGTTGTTTGTTTGGACGCCTCGATTCACGGGCTGGTGCCGTGACATCCACCTTGCACCAAAAGTTGAAGTTCTTAATTAATGGAAAGGTGGTCACCATTTATGGTGAAGAAGATTATGTCGTCACCATCCGAGCAACTTTCTGATGTTGAAGTTGAAGGAGAGATCCACGAAACTCCATGCCAAGCTTTGAGGTCGATTGCCGATAAGATCCCTTTGCAAAAGGTGAAGTCTCCATGGCATCCTACAAGCGTGCTCAGCTATTGTCAAGTCAGACATCCTAAGGGTGGGGAAGAGTGCTAGAACTTCCTACCTGCATCGGATAAGAGGGCTGGGTTTTGCTCCCTGAATGAAGATCTCCGCTCCACCCCGCAAAAGGGTGTCTCCTCCGCCAAGTTTGTCAAAGGTGGAATCCGATTGAAGATGTTGATGCCATTGATGGTGAAGCGGATGGTGACTATGATGTGGACAAGTGGATCTACCCAACTGCTCAGTGACGTGAGCTTTCAAATTGGCTCGTGAAGATGTGCTGTGGTTACCCGCTTTGAAGAGTAATTTTCTGTTTTTATGTCATTCCATAATTCCTACGTTATGCCCAAGACGTAGTGATCATGCTATAGGGCCACCATGTTTTTAACTTTCAAGTTTATCATTAATGAAGGACGCCCTTTTGCATTCAAATTTTTCTTTGTTTTTCTTTTTTTTTTCTTCACTCATTTCTTTTAAAGGTGACAATATCAAATTTTACTTTTATACAAACCTTTGTCTTTTCTTTTATTAAAAAAAAACTTAATTAAAAATAATAATAAAAATAAAATTACCAACCACGCAGATGTGGTCCTTCGACGGACCCGGGTTTTGTCGACGATGATTCCGCTGTGGCTCATTATGATTTCGACGAACCGATTTATCGTCAAGAGAAGAAGAGGACCGTGAATTACTCAAGAATTAGCCGTGATGTCGAGGCAAGAAGAAAAGGTCATCCACCGCACCAAGAGGATTTAGAAGTGATTAACTGGGAACCGAGGACGCTCGAAAGGAGGTCAAGATGGGGCAGCATTGAAGATGGAGTTAAGCAAAAGCTTGTCGAAATGCTACATGAGTACGTAGACATCTTTGCTTGGTCTTATGAAGATATGCCCGTTAGATATCGACATCGTTATGCACGAATTGCCCTCAAAGAAGGATGCCCACCAGAAAGCGAAGTTTTCAGAACACATCCGTAAATGTCAAGGAAGATCAAAGAAGAGGTTCGTAAGCAGATGGAAGTGTTTCCTAAAGGTTGTTTCTTATCCCCATGGGTTGCAAACATTGTACCAGTGTCAAGAAAGACGGCAAGGTAAGGATGTGTGTTGATTATAGGATCCATAGAGCTAGCCCTAAGGATGACTTCCCTCCCGCACATTGACATTTTGGTCGATAATACTGCTCAAGCTAAAGTATTCTCCTTCATGGATGGTTTCTCTGGCTACAACCAGATTAAGATGGCGCCCAATGATATGGAGAAAACTACTTTCATTACGCCGTGGGGAACCTTCATAAAGTGATGCCTTTGGTTGAAGAACGCAGGGCAACGATTCGCTATGGTTACTCTTTCATGATATGATGCATAAAGAGATTGAAGTATACGCTGATGATATGATTGCCAAGTCCCGCATGTAAGAAGAACACCGGTTCACTTGTTGAAATTATTCGAAAGGTTGAGGAAGTTCAGGCTGAGGTTGAACCCGAGTAAGTGCACCTTTGGGGTGAGATCAGGGAAACTTTTAGGCTTTATTGTGAGCGAAAGGATTGAGGTTGACCCGCTAAGATAAAAGCGATACAAGAGATGCCAGAGCCAAGGACGTAAAAAGAAGTGCGAGGTTTCGGGAAGACCGAATTACATCGCTAGGTTCATTTCTCATCTTACAGCCCACCGTGAGCCCATTTTCAAGTCAAGAAAGAATCCAACCACCAGGTGGAACCGATTGTCGACGGCATTCGACAAGATAAAGAGGTACCTACAAGAGCCTCCAATTCTCTCACCCCGTGGAAGGTAGACCGCTGATTATGTACTTGACCGTGTGGAGAATTCCATGGGTCAGGTGCTCGGTCAACATGATGAGAGCAGTAAAAGAGCACGCCATATACTACTTGAGCAAGAAGTTCACGAATGTGAATCGAGGTATTCATTATTGAAAAGACTTGTTGTGCACTCGCATGGGCAGCAAAACGGCTGCATAAAGATATGTTAACTCACACTACTTTCTTGATCTCCAAATGGACCCGATAAAGTATATCTTTGAGAAGCCACTCACAGAAGGATAGCCCGTGGCAAATGATCCCGATGAATATGATATCCAATACACTACCGTAAGGCTATCAAAGGTAGTGGTGGCGGACTATCTCGCGCAAAACCATTAGATGATGACTATCACCGATGAAGTTTGAGTTCTCGATGAGGACATTATGTATATCGTAGATTGTAACATTCCTGTGCCCGAAGAGGGACCCGAGCCCTGGCTCATGGTGGACGATGGCATTCGATGGAGCCTCAAATGCATTGAAATGGTGTTACGCCATTATCACTTCTCCGATGTGTTTTCATATTCCATTCAACGCCGTAACTGCTTCGATTGCACCAATAATGTGGCCGAGTACGAAGCTTGTATTTTTGGGATCAAGCGCCATCGACCTAAGAATCAAAATCTTAGCAAGATATGGAGATTCCGCTTTGGTAATTAGTCAAATCAATGGAGATTGGGAGACCCGCCACCGAATTTGATTCCATACCGAGATCATGTCCTCAAGTTGATCCCTTATTTCGACGAGATCACTTTTGATCACATCCCAAGGGAGGAGAACAATTTGGCGATGCTTGGCTACTCCGTCATCCATGTTTAAGGTCGATGGGCGAATGATGCCCCGCTATCACTATAATGAGGTTGGATGAGCCTGCTCGCTATGAAGTAAGGTGAAGCGATGAAAACCTTGGTTCTATGACATCAAAAGGTATCTCGAGACGAAAGAATACCCTGATGATGCCTCCATCGTTGATAAGAAGGCCCTGCGCAAGTACTCGGCCAAATTTTTCCTCAACGGCGGTGTGTTGTACAAAAGGAACTATGACTCTGTTTTGCTCAGATGCGTGGATAGACACGAAGCAAATAAGATTATAGAAGAAATTCATGAAGGTTCCTTCGGGACGCATTCTAGTGGACACACCATGGCCAAGAAGATCTTGAGAGCAGGCTATTATTGGTCCACCATGGAGAACGACTGCTACAACCATGCTAAAACATGTTACAAATGTCAAATCTACGCTGATAAGATGCATGTGCCACCTTCTTCATTGAATGTTTTGACTTCTCCATGGCCTTTTGCGATGTGGGGCATTGATATGATTGGAGAAATTAAGCCCACCGCTTCTAATGGACATCGATTCATCCTTGTTGCCATTGACTACTTTACCAAATGGGTCGAGGCAAAGATCTTATGCTCGTGTCACTAGACAAGTGGTCACACGCTTCATCAAGCATAATATCATTTGTCGCTATGGGGTTCCCGAGAAGATCATTACTGATAATGGCTCGAATCTCAACAACAAAATGATGAAAGAGTTGTGCGACGATTTCAAGATAAAACATCATAACTCTTCTCCATACCGCCCAAAATGAATGGTGCCGTGGAGGCAAAAAAAAATATCAAGAAGATTGCAGAAGATGGTTGTCACTTACAAGGATTGGCACGAGATGTTGCCATTTGCCTTGCACGGCTATCGCACTTCAATACGCACGCCAACAGTGCAACTCCTTTCTCCTTGGTATACGGTATGGAAGCAGCCCCACCGTAGAAGTTGAAATCCTTCCTTAAGGATTTTAACAGATGTGCAACTCGATGAAGTGAATGGATTCAAACAGACTTGACAATTGAATCTCATCGACGAGAAGAGATTGACAAATATTTGTCATGGACAGCTATACCGTAAGCGTATGAAAAGGGCTTTCACTGAAAGTGTGTCCTCGGAATTTCCAAGTCGGTGACCTTGTGCGAAAAGAATTTTGCCTCCTAATAGACCGACGCCGGGCAAGTGGGCTCCAAATTATGAAGGACCGTATGTTGTGAAGAAAGTTTTCTGAGGAGCTATGTTGCTCGAACTATGGATGGAGAAGATTTCACCCGATCAATGCAGATGTAGTCAAAAATACTGTGATAAAAAGAGACCGTTAGGTTGACGCCTAAGCAAAATAAGGCATCCCGACGAACCAAGAAGTTCGGGCAAAAGTTAGGGATAAATATAAAAGATTGTACACCCGCAAGTCGAAACCCGAAAGGGCGGCTTGGGCAAAAGGGTATCCCGTGGATTGAAACCCGGGCGGTCCAGTAAAATTAGGGATTCAAGGCGAACAACTACAATCTGCACGACACCGTTTGGGCCGCTTTTACAATAACTTGATAATCCGTAGAGATGAGGGTCACCTAATCGAGCATTTTCTGTTGACGGCTCGATATGAAGGGATGTTGAAGTTGTGAAGAGTATGGATTCAGGATTCGACAAAATCCATGATTTTTATTGTCACCTTTTCTTTTAACTTTGATGTATAAGCAATTGCCTCTTTTCGTGATTTGCTTCTGATGTAAATGCTCATTTACGGCTAATCAATCAATAAAATTACTTTCATCCAAACTGTGTTTTTCTATCATTTATCTGCCTTATTTTCATGTATTTTAACTGCTTTGTTTGCAAAACGACGTCCGATATTTTTAATAAACTTCGTGATATAAAACATCGCTGCTCAACCGTGGCATAATTTCCGGTTACTCGGAATTTCGGTACACCACATTAACGATTGAAACAGTTGATCTCAGAAAGTAATTATTTGTTATGTCTCCTGCTTACATTTTCAATTATGCTAAGGGCACCATGTATGGCTTCGCCAACCGACAAGGTTTCTTTCTCTCCAACAAGAGTTATCTATGGCATATGTGCCTCAAATGTTATCACTCTTTCGTCGTCGCTGAAGATCGCAAAGAGCGGCTTTTACCCAGAAGATCACATTCAAAAGCTCACTTGTGCCGTAAGATGTTGTCGATTCCTCTTATGCAAGAGCTCGTAATCCGTAGCTATCAAAATCATGAACTCTACGCGACAAGATCATCATCCCGCATGAATGTTGTCTCCAAGAGTTACCTCCCAATGATGCTAATCATTGAAAGATGATACTTCTATTCCACAATCCCCTATCGTGGTCCGCACTATCATCCCTTTGATGAAGACCAGATGTTGTATTCAATTCATGGAGGGTTGATGTTCCTGCAGCTCACAATTGCCTTTAGTCCTGATGAATCATCAAAACATGCATCATTGCATTGCATAGCATCCAAAATGCGTAGCATTTCCATTGATATGGAGCATTACGCTAAAAATAATAATCTCAAACATGCATCTAAGCATAAGCTTTATTAATGTGTTTCTAGTACCTTTATGCCTCCAAGAGAAGTTTATCAATAAAAAAAATCCCCAAGTGGTATTCCCAATCAGAGTTCCCTCAAGAAATTCTTCTTGTTGTTATCTGGTTTTTTTGACCCAGTGTCAATCTCCTACATTATTCAAATTCAATTTATTTACCAAGCGTCTTGCTTTTTGCAAATTCTCATTGTTGGTTATCTTACCCATGTTTGCCCTCGTTGAATGCGAGTAAGAGTCGGTGTCTAACCTTTCTTGCTTCTCAATTGTTTGAGTATCCATACTTGTGTGGTAATTCATATAATTGCCACCTTGAAGAATTACACCCGCCTCGGCCCGAGGGATATTGTATTTCTTGCATATTCAAACTTTCAAAGTCCAACGTAGCTCAGCAATCCTTGCTAGAGTCTCTTTTGGTTGGCCTTTTTCCCCGTAAATTCGTCTTCGATCAACGATTTTTACCATTCCATATATCTTCTCCCCAGTGAGTCTGCTCCAGTCGGTCTCCTTCTTGTGTGTGTCTAATATCTTTACCTGACATATACTCCTGTCTGTTCTCATTTTGATCTGCGATGCAACTTATTAAAGTATGCGCGTTCCAAAGATCTATGAGTTCTTACCTTTCTCGATCTCGCAAGCAACTTATTGAAGTATGCTCGCTCCAAAGGTCCGATTGGTTTCGTTTTGATCTGCGATGCAACTTATTGAAGTATGCGCGTTCCAAAGATCTCCTGCTTCTCATTTTGATCTGCGATGCAACTTATTGAAGTATGCTGTTCCAAAGATCTATGAGTTCTTACCTTTCTGATCTGCGAAGCAACTTATTGAAGTATGCTCGTTCCAAAGGTCTGTCTGGTTTCCTTTCTGATCTGCGAAGCAACTTATTAAAGTATGCTCGTTCCAAAGGTCTGATTGGTTTTGTTTTTGATCTGCGATGCAACTTATTGAAGTATGCTGCTCCAGATCTCTCCCTCTTTATTTTTGATTCGCGATGCAACTTATTGAAGTATGCTGCTCCAAAGATCTATGAGTTCTTACCTTTCTCGATTCGCGAAGCAACTTATTGAAGTATGCTCGCTCCAAAGGTCTGTCTGTTCCTTTCTATTCATGAAGCAACTTATTGAAGTATGCTCGCTCCAAAGGTCCGATTGGTTTTGTTTTTGATCGCGATGCAACTTATTGAAGTATGCTCCAAAGATCTCCCTGCTCATTTTTGATCATGATGCAACTTATTGAAGTATGCGCGTTCCAAAGATCTATGAGTTCTTACCTTTTCGATCTGCTAAGCAACTTATTGAAGTATGCTCGCTCCAAAGGTCGTCTCGTTCCCTTTCTCGATCCAAGCAACTTATTAAAGTATGCTCGTTCCAAAGGTCCGATTGGTTTTGTTTTGATCTGCGATGCAACTTATTGAAGTATGCGCGTTCCAAAGATCTCCCTGTTCTCATTTTTGATCTGCGATGCAACTTATTGAAGTATGCGCGTTCCAAAGATCTATGAGTTCTTACCTTTCTCGATCTCGCAAGCAACTTATCAAGTATGCCGCTCCAAAGGTCTGTCTCGTTCCTTCGATCTGTAAGCAACTTATAAAGTATGCTCGCTCCAAAGGTCTCGATTGGTTTTGTTTTTGATCCGCGATGCAACTTATTGAAGTATGCTGCCCAAAGATCTCCTGCTTATTTTTGATCTGCTGGATGCAACTTATTAAAGTATGCGCTGCTCCAAAGATCTATGAGTTCTTACCTTTCGGATCGGCAAGCAACTTATTGAAGTATGCTCGTTCAGAAGGTCTGTCTGGTTCCTTTCTTGATCTGCGAAGCAACTTATTAAAGTATGCTCGCTCCAAAGGTCCGATTGGTTTGTTTTGATTCGGATGCAACTTATCAAGTATGCTGCTCCAAAGATCTCTGCTTATTTTTGATTCGCGATGCAACTTATTAAAGTATGCGCGTTCCAAAGATCTATGAGTTCTTACCTTTCTGATCTGCGAAGCAACTTATTGAAGTATGCTCGTTCCAATGGTCTGTCTGGTTCCCTTTCTGATCTACGAAGCAACTTATTAAAGTATGCTCGTTCCAAAGGTCTGATTGGTTTTGTTTTGATCACGATGCAACTTATTGAAGTACGCGCTGCTCCAAAGATCTCCCTGTTCTCATTTTGATCTCATGCAACTTATTGAAGTATGCTGCTCCAAAGATCTATGAGTTCTTACCTTTCCGACCGCTAAGCAACTTATTGAAGTATGCCTGCTCCAAAGGTCCGTCTGTTCCCTTTCGACCGCCAAGCAACTTATTAAAGTATGCTGCTCCAAAGGTCTGATTGGTTTTGTTTTTGATCCGCGATGCAACTTATTGAAGTATGCTGCTCCAAAGATCTCTCCGTTATTTTTGATTCCGATGCAACTTATTAAAGTATGCTGCTCCAAAGATCTATGAGTTCTTACCTTTCTCGACCGCAAGCAACTTATTGAAGTATGCTGCTCCAAAGGTCCGTCTGTTCCCTTTCTGATCCGCTGAAGCAACTTATTAAAGTATGCTCGCTCCAAAGGTCTGATTGGTTTTGTTTTGATCCGTGATGCAACTTATCAAGTATGCTGCTCCAAAGATCTCCTGCTTTCATTTTTGATCTCGATGCAACTTATCAAGTATGCTCCAAAGATCTATGAGTTCTTACTTTCTCGATTCTGAAGCAACTTATTGAAGTATGCTCTGCTCCAAAGGTCTGATTGGTTTCATTTTGATCTGCTAAGCAACTTATTGAAGTATGCTGCTTCAAAGATCTACTGGGCCATTTCTAATCATAAGTCGCTTATTCAAGGCATTCGCTTCTCGATGTACCGACATCGCTCAAAAAAAATCACAAAAAATAGAAAAATAAAAATTATCAAAAAATTGAAAATCCAAAAAACATAAACATTTATACTTGTTCTTCTGAGCGCAAATTTTGTTCTTCGAGTATTTAATTCTTTCACCTTGAAAGTTCAAAAGGCTAGCGCCAATTTCACTTCGTGTTTAAGACGATTAAATAGGGCAACTGCTGCACCCCAAAATTTGCCTCCTATATCGATCTTATCCGGTTTAGGCTTTATTTATCATGACACCACACATCATATCACCTGGTTCTGTGGTTACGGATCGAGTCGATTCCCAAAGATTTCTCTCGTTGAGCGTAAAAGGCGTGGTGTTTTCACCAATTCGAGGATATTTGAAAACGACGAGGTTTAATATTGAATCTTATCCGCTCATATCTTTGGGTTTTCGGGCTTGGTGTTCATTGTTGGATTGAATGGTCTGTTCTGATTGAGCTACGTAAGTCCGGATATTTGAATGTCATTGCCTCCGATTCGTGAGATCGCCATCGCGAGTTTGGGTTTTGGCTGTTGTTTCGAGTTCTGGTCTGTGATGTAAGGGGTGGCTTATGTTTATCCGATTGTTGGTCAACGATTCAAGTTCTAGTGCATTGGCTTGCTCGCCGACTTTGTTCGCTCGCATATGGGTGTATGTGAAGATATTCATCCGGAGGACTTGTTTACAAGATTTACGAACGCCAAACCGCCGTGATGTCGAGATCTTTTCCCGCCACGCTCATCGCTCACAAGATTCGTGGCATTCTATGAAAAGACTAGAAGTTTCCTTTGAATTCGCTTGGTTCCGAATCTTACTCCACTACCGAATGGTTCGATTTGGAAACGCAGTGGTAATTCCATTAATTTCAAGTGGAATCTATTGCTCCATTCTTAAAAGAATCATGACAATGATAAGTTGATCGAGGTTTTTGATCAAGAATTTCATTTTGAAACGAGAGTTTCAATTTTGTCTCAAGAAGCAAAAGGCTCCGATTTTCACGAATGGATAAAATGAAGCTTGGTCGAGGAAATTCAAAAGGGTTCGAGTGTTTCAAGTTTAAGCCATCAAATCATTTTCTCATTTAGAATTCAATTCTCAAGTTTCATATACTAGGGGTTCAATTTCTAAAATGCAACAACCATGTTACCACCGCTTGATTCAAGACTACGGATTGAATTGTAGATCAAGTAGAATCGATACATTTGTTAATCAATATCTCAACTTGTTTTATTTTAACCAATTTAATTTTGGCTCATGATAAACTTTGGGATATTTGATGCATAATGAATTTCCAACTTTTATGCACAATCAAGAATTCAATTAGGTGCATTTTCCTCAAGGCTCAGGTTCATAAATTCCAAGAGGTCCAAGATTACTCTAAAGTTTTTATTTGTACAAGAACACAAATCAAGATATGTGACATAATTTGTCAAATCCTAAAATGCAAGTTTCAATCCAAAATCAATTCCTTCAACATTCAAATTCCTTTCCTTGCATTCAATTTCCAAAGTCTTATGTGAATTCAAATGACATTCAAAGCATATCCATTGATAAAGTAGAATCAAGCTTCCAAATTCAACATTCACTTGACAAGTTTGTACAAATACTACATGAGTCATCGATTCACAATATCAAATTTGAATTTGTAAAATTACAAAATTTCAAGGTTTCTAATACAAAAGTTCCTAGATTACAAGCTTGAGTTTCTAACATCATGCTACAAGTGTTATATCCTAATCCTATTTTCTACGGGAGTGTTGTTGTTCTTGGCTTCTATGTCTCCTCGTTCTATCTTCGAACCGCGCCTCGACCAACTTTCCTTCACCGCTTCCCGAGCTTGCACCATCATTCGTATACATGAAACAAAAAAGAAACCTAATAGCAATTTAAACGGGCAGCAGTAGATACAAGAGAATACATAATCCTATCTCATCATTAGGATTTTTTCCTAATCAGTCAGTAAGGGTTTTGATCGTTCAAAACCGGCCTCATATACAAATCATCGGCCATAAACTCGCTATTGCAAATCCACAAGGGCACCCTTGGTTCACAATAGAGGTGTGGAAAGAAGATGAGGAAAAGCGCTTTGAAAAACAATTGGCATGACAAGTCAGAAGCTTACACAGTGGCGCAAGGGTAGACATTTTTAAGGCAAATTTTACCATAAACAATACACCAGCCACCAACATATCGAAAGTACAGATCAAACAACCAAAATGATCGTAATCATCACCCCAACAAAAGGATGCAAGCCCATCACAAACAAAGCCTTGTTTTTCAAAGGATCGAATAACAAAACCCTAAGTAACCGATATAAACATGAAGTTTATAACAGGAGGCAGAGATCATCGCTCAAAAACCCTAGCCGAAATTTCAACAAAAACCCTAGCAAGATACTAAACATCACAAGCAAAACCCGTAACGCTATTAAAAACTCATCATTTTCCAGAAAAAACTCTTCAAATTCAAGATTGCCAAAGAAAAGAGTGAAAGGTAATACCGTCACAGAGAAGAGAGGAGTTATGACCTAACGTGTCGCCATCCTTCTCCCTTCTTCATCTCTCTGCTTTTACATTTTCACATCGTTACATCACCATATCACCATCACCGAACAGAAACTAGGGTTCCGCTTTCAATTCCCACAACCTCGTAATCATCAAATAAATATTTTCTTAAGTCAAGATAATGTAGCATTAGTGAGATCGAGAGAAAAGAGATGAGCTAGTTCTGAGGAGATCAGCGAGCGGAGCCGCTGGCGAGAGAGCGCGGGCGAGACGAGGGTCGAGAGATCGACGGAGAGCGACGATTTGAGCGATCGAGAGCGGTGAGATCGCGAGACCCATGAGATGAGCGGCGACGATATGAGAACCACCGATGAGACAACATGAAAGAGAGGACTAAGTCGCTGTGAGAGAGACGTGATGGAACTAACCAAGGCCATGGTTTGAGATCATGGAGAAGGCGCTTAGGTTTAGGAAGAGAGACAGAGGTCATGTTCATCCCGAGAGGATGAGTATGTTTGGTAATCATATTTTGTTTTATTTTTGTAATTAGAACTTAGGTTAATAAATTAATTTTAAGTCTTAGATTATAACTAGTATCATTTTATTTTATAAAATAATAATTTAAGAATAGTTATAGGTTTAGTTTAGTTATGATATAATAAAATGGAATTAAAAATTAGTTTAGTTTAAATATAAGATATAATAATATAATAAGAATAAACTCAATTTTTTATTATTATTTTATTTCATTTTATTATTCCCATTTTTTATGTTAGTATTATTTTCTTTATTATTTTAGTATTAGTATTATATATTTTATAATTTATAATATAGAATGAGTTTAAGAATATATTAGTATGTTTAGCCATGTTGAGTTAGTTTAGGTGGTGACACTTGTCACCACCGTGTGGTCCATTTCAAACCGTAATGTGTCCATGGTATATATTTTGCACCTCCCCGCTTAAGCCACCAGACCGCTGAAGTCCGATCCAATGATCCGTAATGGCGCACCATCATATGATTCATGGAGCATCCATACAAGATCCAAGAAGATTTTTGGGCTTGGGCTCGATTGCTATCTACACCCTCCAGATTAAAGCTCCAATCAGGCCCATTTCTCAACTTTTCTCTTTAAAATTAATATTATGCAAGTTTTTTTTATTATTATATAATGATGTATTAAATAATATTTTGGCATATGGTAGTTTTTTATTTGTTGAATTACCAATTAAATTGTTAATTGATTTTTCATCAAGTAAAAGAATATCTATACTAATAATTATTTAAATTCCGATATTGTATTGTGTGTTAATTTATTTTCGTTATTTATCCGCTATTACATTATCCGCTTGCATGTTTATTACGCGATGAACACCCGCTCTCACATTAATATAAAACAACAACGCTCCGCCTCTCTTATTTTGGTTACCCACACCAATTTCTAAGGGTCTCATGGTCGGGATGGGCATGGCCATCCTCACGAGGTTAATTAAGGCCTCGCTGTTTGATTAATCATAACCCTAAAAATAATTGGTCCATATACCAATCACTATGCACTGTGGTCTCATGATTAATCAAGTCCATATACTTGTTTAACCATAACCCAAATATCATTTCACGTCCAACGCCGCAATTTTCAAAATAGTGTTATGGTACTTAATTAAATTGTGAGGTTCGCCCAACGATTTAATTAAAATGTAAAGTATTTGGGCTAATAGAGGGAAACCCAATGACTCAATACTTTATTCCATACACTTGAACGTTTAAAACACTTTCAAATTAAATTAATTAATTGAATTTGTTTTCAAAAATCAATTTTTCTACAAAAACAAAAAAACATGGTGCTATGGTATTTAATTAAATCGTTAGAGGATAGCCCGACGATTAATTAAAATGTAAAGTATTGGGGCCATTGTGAGGGTAACCCAATGACTTAAATACTTTATTCCATACACTTAATAAAAGTGAACTTTGTTTCACCTCACTCTTTTCATAATAAAGATTTTGATGAGAGATGATCCATTGACCTCAATCACCAATCTCGAGTATTGAATCGTTGAGGATAGCCCAACGCTTTTGGTACTTGTCATCTACAATTAAAATCAATTCAACCCATTCAAATTCCTTCCGCCTATACGCTATCATCAAAACATTTTCTTCTAAAATCAACACAACCAATCCAAGACATTTTCAACAAGAACTACGAGTTTTGACTTCCCATTGCACGAGGGAATACGTAGGGTATCGCTTCAAACCGTGTCAAACTCAAAATAATAATAAACAAATCCATTTTCTTTTTATTTATTCATGACTTAGAAATTAGCGATTACACACACAAACACACTTCAACTAAATGGGTCCCATCGAGTACGATTGGACGAAGAGGTGCTAATACCTTCTCGTAACCGACTCCTTTAATCCGTGCTTTTTGGTCTCAGAGACCGCCTTATCCAATTTTTGTGGGTTTTATCTATATTTCCTCGCTCTTTCTAGAACAAATAAAATAGGTGGCGATTTCATTGTTTTTGAAAATTCATTTAAATGATTTTTGAAAATCGAGTTGTTCACATACCTCACCTTCGCTCCTCAAAGACAATCAATTACGCCAAGATCCTCTCGATCTCCTTCAACCATCTCTCGAGCACCTTCAGATCATGAGTTCTGAACAATGGAGGATTGTTCTCGAAAGTTTTCTAACCGCCATCGCCACCAATACCCTCATAGTCATTCTCTAAGCACACCAGCCTAGCATTCCCAAGGCTTCAGCATAAGCAGATCTTCTTCCATTACCTCTTCCTACCATTGTTCGTAACATTACAAAACAATCACATCAGCACCAAGAACTATAAGTGTTACCCACTCAGTCGATACAAAATGGATAAAGACTCTAAGACACGACCGACTATGCTCTCGATACCACTTTTGTAACACCCTTCTAATTACTCCCGCGATTTATATATTTTATCGTAGTTTTAAACATAACAAGAGGCGCCACAATTTTAATTAATTCAAATAACCAAAAACAGTGAACATGCCTTCATCAAGAACTTATCAAATAAAACTAAAACCACGGATTATGTTTAAACAAATAAATATACAAAAATCCTGAATACATCAATCCATAAATGTTCCAAGACATAAACCAAAATAATAAACTAAAAGAAAGCGCTTTAAATCCATAAATATTTCAACCAATCGCTTCTCAAAGGTTACAACTACCCAGAAAGCATGACATCGACACGCTAATTATCTAAAATAGAACAACTCTAAAAGCTGTCCTCACCAATTCCCAAGCACTAATCACTGAATCTGAATCATTAAAGTAAGGGCTAGACTTCATCAAGATTAAAATGCATTATACATTTCTCAAAGAAATAAAACAATCAATTCATTAATCCACCCTTATTAGCAGATTAGCATACTATTCATAAATACAAACACATGGATCATCATGCCAACAAGAACAAACAATGCAATATAACACTGAAAGCATCCTAACATGTTATGATTACATATGCAATGCAGACTCAAATGCATGTGGTACCAAACGTGAACTAAGTCCACACCTGCTCCGCTTTTACACTTAAAACAAATACAATTCAATGATTCGCCATACATCACTAGGTCAAGAATCTAGCCTCACTACCTAAGTCCATTAGGTAAGTTTATTGGCCCCGCAAGTTCAATTCCACAATGGAATGAACCATTGAATGCTCATGCATGCACATTAGAAGCATGCAACAATTCAAAACATGGAACATGAACACACAAAGATAATTCCAATTACAAATCAATAATAATAACAACATCCGGTACAGAATCATAAACATCAAATGTTAATCACAATCCATAAAATTAATATTCGCGACAATTATTCAACA
>CM038795.1:192483882-192717339 GCA_021764765.1 Vicia sativa | reverse complement strand
CTTCTTAAATCCCAAAGGAGAAACTTTCCCAAAATAGCATAGCAAATAAAACACAACCGCACAAAAGGTTCCTATAGAATACTATAGATATATAGGGTGCTAATACTTTCCCTTTATATAACCAACCCTCTTACCCATGTCACTCCCGCATGCATTGCGTTTAGCTCACATTAATCGCATTGCATATTAATTTTAGGGTATTCCAGCTTTACCCTTTTCCTTTCCATTCTTTTTTGGAAACAATAAATCTTGGTTCTCGCGGCATCTTTTAAACAAAAAATCAAAGAGTAAATCATTTTGAGCCAGAGATTCGAATTTCAATTTGATTCCCTCGTTCTTCACTTTTTACCACAACACTACCCTTGAGGCTGTGTGATTTCTTTCATTTGTTCCCACACATGTGTGTATCATTTGTTTGTGAATTGCATTGTTTGTGTGCTTTTTCCAAAGCACTTGCTTGCTTCATCCCTTTGTATCCCTTGGTTGGTCAACCAAGGTGGATATTAGGATATTTTCCCCCAGGATCGCTTGGCTAGGATAGCTTTCGAGCTTAGAACATTAGGATGGTCATCCTTGCATGTCAACATAGATATAGATTCCCTTTTCATCCTTGATTTAGGGCCACCTTTGCATGATAACATTAGGGATACAACTAGGTAGTTCCCCTTAGATGTTTTTCTTCCCCTTTTGCATAATAAAACTAAAACCTTTTTCTTTATCAAATCTCAAAACATGTTAATAAACTCAAATACTTTCGCCAAGGTCTAAACAATCCACCAACTTCAAATCTTTTGGTCTTCGAAACATTTTCTATGAAAACCTTTTGATAAGGGTGTTCCTTTTCAAATACAAGCGAGTTGCTAAGTGTGAGAGAGGCCAAGCATAAGACTTATGATAAGATGCAACGCCAAGCACGAATTGTAATCCTAATCGCAAGGATGCGAAATGGAATTTCTCATAAAAAATATTGCAACCCACCAAATTTTTTGAGGAGAACTATGTAGTGCTTTGATCTCTAATTGCACGAATGGGGTACGTAGGCACTAAAGGTTCATAACTGCGGCAAGGAAGATTAAAACACCTTTCTTTTTGTGCATAATACTTTGAATTCATTCATTTTTCCTTAAACATAGGTTATAAATAGATACTCACACCCATTAGATATAAAGTAGAAGTGATAACGTAGAGTACTACGGGCATGTGGGGTTCTAATACCTTCCCCTTGCGTAACTGACTTCCATACTCGATCTCTTGGTCATAATACTATGATTTCTCCCTCCCAGGTTTACTCGATGTTTTCCTTTAGTCTCGCGGGATAAAAAACGTTCGATGGAGACTTCATTTATATTCTATCTAATAATTTCACCAGTAGTTTTAGCTGGCGAATTCAGTGGGATGTCCAAACCTCTTGCTTCCATATATTATATTTGCTGCAGTGCTGGATCCGTTTTGGGTGGGAGTTACATGAGGTAAAAGGCCCTGTACCCAGGCTATGAGCGACATATAGGAACACATAGGAGTAGAGTGGAACATGACGGCTACGGATGTAGATCTAGTAGTGTGGTCATATCATCCATGCTTCAAGGGAGGTTCATAAAAGGGTGATATCGTCTTCACATATGTGTTGTGATGGTAGTATTCCTGGGCAAACCTGATCCTGGAGTTAACTTTGCCTTACCCAAGCCATAGTTTCACCCGTGAGTGGGGAGGGAACATATTTTTCATAGGAACTGATGGTGACATGATATTTTCTGTTGGTGACCGTGGTTCTATTTTGTGGTATTTTCTGGCCGTTACTCTAATTGTGGTTTTGGTTTTCTTCGAACAGTTCAGAGACAGTACAACAGATGAACAATGTCATAGAAGTCGTAAACCCATGATCAATGCACAATGTAGTTGCACCATAACATGTTTATTTTCCAAAAGAAATGTTAGAAAAATATATGTTTATTTATCTAACCCTACATGTATATCATTTCCAGTATATTATGTGATTCTCATCAGCATCAGGATGGATAACAACATTCAAACCAACAGTGAGGCTCTCAAGAAGTCAGTAGTGTATTCCTTCTGCCAGTTTGATATTTCGGAAGTACGATGGGTGCTAATGTGAAAGGGCCGAATGAGAAAAATTTCAGAGAGAGTTATGGAAACATCTTGACTTTGTTGATGGAGGGTTATGAGTTCATGTTATGCAATCACTGTTGCATTTCTACGATAGCAAACTCCGATGTTTCAGTTTTAAGGACTACCAGCTTGCGCCAACTCTCGAAGAGTATTACTTTCTCCTGGATAGAAACATAACTAGTAGCATGCCATTTGTTAGGGTACCTGCTACTCTAGACATTGAAGTCATCGCTAAAGCGCTTTATTTGTGTGTTAGCAATGTGAGGACTCATTGGATTTCTTAAGACAGTACAAGCAGGCTTCCTTTGGGTTTTCTTTTGTCCAAGGCGGACGAATTTGCTAGGAGTGTTGATTGGTGGAATTTAAATGCTATCTTGGCCTCCATGATTTATGGCACATTTATTTTCCCTGTTATGGAGAAGTTTGTAGACTTTGCTTCTCTATCTGTGTTCATGAACAATAATCCAGTTCCGACCATCTTGGCAGATACTTACTATGCTATACATACTCCTCATGGTAAAAAGGGGTATGTTGTCTACTGCATACCTTTACTCTACAAATGGTTTAAGACGCATATGCCAAAGAAAGGGGAATTTGTGGATTGTGCTAGTTCAGTGCCATGATCCCATAGGATTGTCACACTCACTTCTTATGATATAGTGTGGAATGCCATGTCAAGTGGAGCTGATATTATCATAAGTTGCAGGGAATTCCCTAATGTTCAATTGATGGGGACCATGGGTTGCATTAACTACAATCCTATATTAGCATGTCGTAAATTAGGATATCCCATGAAGGAAGACCCCATCGTTTGTGAAATTACAGAGAGTGTTTCCTTTGCCAAGGGGTAAGAATATAATTTTGTTGAATAACATTGTTGCAGCATGGCATCGAATTCATTAGAGGGGCACTGTTTTCTTTGGTCAAAAGGGAAATTATGCACTCGATCATTACGTGACATAGTTGAAGAAGCGAGTCTCGATTGTTTTGTTACCTTATCGGAGGGAAGCACCTTTATATCCTTAAACTCCAGTTGTAGTTGAAGATCCATCATCGGATGTCGCCTCTTCATCATCATCTGTTGTAGCTATGTCGGGGTTCATACATGCAGAGATTTATAAGCAACTCCAAGCGGAGAATTCTAGCTTAAAAGAAAAATTGCAAGATCAAGCCTTGGATTTATCGTTTGATTTGCAAGATAAGAATAAGCTATTCATTGAGGTCACGAAAAAGAATTAAGTATTGAGCGACTATGGCTTGCTTGAAAGGACCAATAAGGTTAGAAGAGGCAACGCTTATTCCTCTGATCAATTGACCAGAGAGCTTGAGAAGACTTAGGAGAGGTTGGAGAATTTGCAAGTCGGCAATGGAAAGATGAAAGAGAAGCATAATGAAGAGATTAGGGCTTTAAGAAAATAACTCCGTAAGGAAGAATTTGATGCTAAGGAGTCTATCAAACAGAAGAAATGACTTGAGGTCGAAGTCTAGAGTCGCCAAAAGCAGATTGTTATTCTATCCAAAGAACTGGAAGAGTTGAAGATCCGGTTGCAAAAGTCAAGAGATGAAGGATATGCGGTGCACACCATGCCGAGGGGTCAAGACATCCATATGTCCAAATTGTCTGCAGAAACCCAGGAGCTCAAGGCGCAAGTGGCTTCCAAACAAGCTGATATGAACATTATTTGATGAAATTTGTATTTGTTTGACGAATCACCGCCAGACTTGTTGGACGGGATTTGCTTGTTGTTATGCTTGAGCTTGTACTCTCTAATTGAGGACCTTTGTTTTAATGTTATTACTCTTCTATGAATGAGCAATTGGTTTCCAAATTGAATGTGTATTTGGCCTTTTGATGATTATATTGTCGTTTATCCTATCATTATTCGATGCTTGATGAGAAATTGCAGGAACGTCTTGGAAATGATCATTTCATGCATCAGGCATATATCATGCATATCAGGTTTTGATCAGAGTTCTTATCAGTGGTTCTGCTTTTATTTAGTAGAAAAATTGCAAATCCCGTCTTCCACCATTACTCTACAAGAAGTAATCAACGCCACCAGTTAGAGTAAATATAAGCTGACATGGATGTTATGAAGGCACAGATGGAAACTGAAATGGCTCAATTCATGGAGGTGATCACCAACATGAATCGGGGGCATCAAGAGTTAAGAGATTTGGTTGAGAGACCTCGTTAGGAGGTAGAACGTCCTGAGAATCCGTTCGACGATTTTTCTGTGGGCCAGCCACATGTTGTCAATACTATGAATAATGATGGGTTGGTTGTTAATGATCACCTTCGTGATCAAGGTCTGCACATAAAACATGTTCGTTTCTGTCATACCCCAAATTTTGACCTAATATACCACCTTACATTTACATCATTGCACAACCACGCCTGCATAACATTAACGTGTAGCATTCATAGGTCAAAATTAGGGTTTCATCAGATTTTCATCTGATTCAAGAGGCAATCAATTAGGGTTTGAGTTTTTCTCACCTCATTTGATCTATCTTGATCAAATCATTAGCCTTTGATCATCAGATACCCAATTTTCTCACAGATCAATCGAGGATCGACCAATTAGGGTTTTAATCGGGCATGAGAATTCTCTGACTTTTTGAACAAGAAATGACTTTTTTGGATAGAGATTGGTCATTATATCTTAGATACAACATCTTGACCTAATTTCTGGATTCAAAACATCACAAAGGTTCACAGAATTCATCACCAATTTCGTAAACGCCCGATGAAATTTCATCTGCATAGAAAAGTCAAACTTTGACTTTTGGTCAAATTTTTCAAAACAAAACTTTTTCCATTATCAAAATACTTCACATGATCCATCATGATCATAAAAAATCAAAGAATTTGGAAAAGTCAACAAAAAGTCAAAAGTTTTCATACTTAGAAATTTTTCTAAGTGTTAAAATTTCTTATTTTTAAAACTTCAAGCCATTTTTTCACCTAGTTCCAATTTGAATTTGAAAAACTCAAAACATGAAAGTTGTAGCTCAGAAAAGATCTTTCCAAATGTCCAAGAACTCTCAAATCCATGGAGTCTAGCTGTCTTTGAAATTGAAACATAAGGCTCCATGAAACTTGATTTTCAAAGATCAAAACATCAAATTATAGGTCATTTTGTGTTTCTTCATCTAGAAGCTTTAACCTTGCCAAGTGGATGGATGAACTGATAAATATCAGCCTAGAGTGATAATTGAAAGGATTGGATAAAATGTAAAATATAGCACATGGTGAAAAAGGAAGGTTCCTTCCTTTACAAAAAGACTTTCTTGCCCCTTAAGCTTTTGAATCACCAAATGCCATGTCCTTCTTGCCTAACATTGCAGCCCTATTGGCCTATAAAAGGATCACATTTCAAGCCTAAATCAACACCAAAGCTTCACAAATACATGCTTTCTCTACTTTCTTGAAAATCAAGCAATATAGTGCAAATTGAGAAAATAGCATTTTGAATTCGAGCTAAAACCATGATGAAATTGGTGTCACACATGTTGTATAATCACTATCAAACTTGTTACAAGCTTAAAATTAACATGAACTAAGCTAAAAATCAGATTTCATTTTCATATTTTCCAAAACTTCCAAACTGCCATAGCTATCGAGTTTGAACCTTGGCTTGATTACTTTGAGTTTTGATCATCCATACACCTTCCCTATACCTCATGATATGATCCAAACCCATGGCAAGCAATCAGAATAACTCTAACTCGATTTCCGCTTCCATTTTTGAGTGTATGCAGGTGGACTTGACTTGAGAATTCCAGCTTGATTCAAGAGGTGTAGACCATTCATACAGCTTCCATACATGCCGTTGGAGCTTACACAATCAAGAAACAAGCTCTGGAAACACGTTGCCTGCATGATTCTCACTTTCGGTGTAAGAACACGAAACCATTCTCATAATTTTTGAACTTAAACAAAAAGCTCGGCGATCCTTTTTCGCACATCTAACGACCATTAACCCTTAAAAAATCAAACAATCATCAACTACACTTAATTTAATTGATTTCGCTTTTGGTTCTTCGCTTTCCGTAAAGCAAAACATGATAGGCTAAATATAAATGAAATTAACAAGCACCATCATGTTCGTGATGAAAATCAAGCAACTTTGATGTTTACATCATTAAATTTCATTAAGAAACGAGGATGGTAGCTGATCAAAGAATCGAAATCAAACCATAAACCCGTAAATGCGCCGTGTTCTCGATGTTCTTCATTTTCAAATATTCAAATTATCCAATCTTACATCAACGCTGTGTTAGTCCACTAAGCATCCCAACGATGGTCTAGTGGTTGTCTCGCTTGCCTTTAAGTTCCTTTGCACGTCTCCACTCAATGGTCATGGGTTCAACACCCATCGTGACCATTTTTACCATTCTTTTTACAAACTTTCCAAATTTTTTCATGTTTTTTATCAAACTTTCACAATTTTTTTGACCAATCAAAACTTCTCATTTTGAGATGATTTTTTAAACACTTGTCAATAAATACATCTATTTTGTGATAGTGTAAAAACTTTCATCCGATTAAATTTTAATCGAGCGAAAACGACGCTCAACACTTTTCAAACCTCCTTTTAAGGTGAATTTTTTCAAGTTTTCGACTTCCGATTTTTTTCAAAACTTTTCATAAATGAACCTCACATTTCAAAACATTTCATCAAACTTGCATCTTTTACCATGATCGATCCGATTTAAAACGATAAAATCGATTTTCTCTCGAATTTCTGATCGATCATGGGCCACCCTTATGGTGTAAGTCCCAATTTTATGTACATACTTAGTTTTTACTTGTACATACTAAATTATCATTGTCAATATTCAAACATAAAACAAATTTCTTTCGCTTGTTTTCATTCGCTTGTTTATACATGATACCATTGATATTGAAAGGAGCATTACCCTCGTGAAATTTTCAAATCAAGAGGCCTCCATCATGGTGTAAGTCCCATAACATTTTTTATGTACATAATATTTTTTGTACATATCAAACTTTTGTCAAATACTTTTTTACAAAGTTTCATCTGTACATAATACATATACTTTTTTATACTCAAGTATGCATATTTCGATCGCTTGTTTTCACATCACTTGTGTATACTAAAAAATAGTTTTTTGTATATATTTTTTTTGTACATACCAAAATACTTTTCAAACAAACTTTTATCCATATAACATGTATATTTTTTTCAAATACTTTCTATCCGTATATAATACAGATATTTTTACGTATAAACTTCAATCAATCATTTGCTTCATCTAGATATTTTACATCAATACCATTGGTATTGAAAGGAGCATTATTTCTCGTGAAACTACTTTCAAATCAATGGGCCACCATCATGGTGTAAGTCCCAAACCTCCTATGTACATCCATCTTTCTTTGTACATATAAACTCGCCTGTATATTCATTTCCTTGTACATGCACAAACTTGTGGATAATCAAGTTATGCTGCTTTTAAATATTCGCTTACGTATACTTGTTTATTTTTCTTTCATGAATCAAATAAACATCATGCTTTATTTATATTTCCTTCATAAACTCCTCGTGAATGCATATCACACACACACACACACACACACCTGCTTATACAAACTGCCTAGTAATAACATAACAATTAGACTAATCAATAGGTTCCTAGAGTTTAGCCTCTTGGGTTTATATAAGACAATTCATCACCAAGATGAGTTTAGACTCATTGGGTTTATACAAGATAACTCATCCTCAGCTGAGTTTAGCCGCTGGGCTTCATACAAGATATTTTATCTCCAATGATTTTAGCCTTCGGCTTCAGACAAAGAAACTCTCCTCAGAGTTAGCCTCCGCTTAGGCTTCATATAAGACAACACTTCCGCTGAGTCAGCCTCCTCTGGGCTTCGCTCAAAAGAACTCCATGAGTTTAGCCTTCTCGGCATCATACAATGAAAGAGATAGAAATCTCTTAATGTACCTCCTATTGGGCTTCCAATACAAAGAATCACCCGCTAAGATAGAACCCGAAAGGATGGTTTCCTGATATCACTTTCAAATTCCCCAGAGTAAAATTTCCTGAAATTGCTCTTATTCAAAAGGATGGTTTCTATGAAACCTTTCAAGCCAAAGCCACCATACCCTATAGCTTCCTCGAGCTTTATACAAGGACCTCGATGACCTCGAATGCCTCCTCGGGCTAACAATAAGGACCCACGGCTTCTTAAAAGCATCCCTTAATCCAATCAATTTCTCCTCGAGATTTAGACATCTATCATCTCTATGGAAGAAATATCTCATTTATTACATCACATACAGTCAAAAACTTTTCAAACTTCTTTTCAAACAAAAACATCTCTTAACAGTAAGTGGTAACGCTTGTATACTCAAGCAAAACACCCAATGCTTACAGTTAAAAGATTCAATCATCTTTTTTCAAACATCTTTCTTAAACATGTGAGTGGTAACGCTTGTACACTCAAGCAAAACACCTAATACTTACGATGAAAGATTTTAATCAATCAAACTTTTCAAAAATGTATGTGATGAAATAGATTAGATACATTTTTCATTAAGATGACATTTGTCTGCCTCTTACTAACATCCCGCTGCTTTCCACTAGCATAAGTGGAACTACGATTGCTCGACTTTCTCAACATCCTTTGAGAATACGAGGCACAAGGTCTCATCCTGCCGAGCAAATTTCTTTCTCCTCGACCAAACAAACCATAGAACTCAGATCCGAGCTACAAATGCTCGATTCCCACTAGATATGTATGCGTAAGATCCATGTATCTTTGCAGCACAATAATAACAAACACTAAAATCCCACATAATCTATCCTTTTAAAACCCAAAGGAGAAACTTTCCCAATCATAGAAATAACAATTAAAACACACAAACATATCAAACATATTCATATATAAAACTGTAGATAACTACATATATTTAGGGTGCTCCATCTATTCCCTTTATATAACAACCCTTACTCGTATCTTCCCAATGCTACGCCTAGTTTGCGCTTAGTCACATACGCATACCAATATCAATTGAGGGTATTTCATTTTCCCTTTTCATAATCATTAAATCATCTTTCTTGTGTTGAAAATAATAAAGCTTGATGCTCAGATCTTTATAAACAAATCAAAAGATTTAAATCGTATGTGAGAATCCGAACTCACGTCAAGATCTCTCAGCTGCCACCTTTAACGCTAACAGAAAATGGCGACTGGGAATACCGAAACTTTGATTTTCAAAAAGAAAACGCCATTATCTCGAGAGCACCAAGCTTTTTTTTGTTTTCAAAAGAAAAGAAAGGGATAAGCTTTTCATGTTTTTGCATATATCCTTTTTTTCTTTATGTGTGTTTCGCGATTTCACTTGATGGAAAGAAATCCTAACCCGGATTTAAGAAACATTTTTAAGATCTAGGTGGAGGTATTAATACGTGAGCGGTTCAATGCTTTCAAGTTCATATATTTCCAGTGGAGGTTGTCTGAGGGTATCAGGTTTAGCAAGTAATTGCGAAAACGCTGATTTTCTGGGAACTAAAGAAGTCGAGGGATCAGAGAACACATAAACCATCCCGCCATTAGGATGTAGTGCGTAGATTATTCGGTGTAAGCCTAGAGTAATTGTCATGCGATACTACGATCAAAGTAGTTTTCTTGAAAATATTATTGGACCATCGAGTATTCAACAAATCCAATAATGTTTTGAAGGGGAGTGTTGAGCTCAGATATCAGAGAACCCATTCACGTATGAATAAGCCCATAGAACTTAACCACGTTGATTCTTATCGTTGGCTTCATGCTCGTGACTTCGAACGCTTGACCGTGTGTATAACTACTAACCATGTTTTCCGCATTCATGCATTCATTCATTCAAAAACAAAAAAAAACTTCATTTCTCTTCCCATTTCCAAAGAATTTAGAGATTGTTTTTCTTTGTAAAATATTTTAGGTTAGAGTGATGGACGTCAGAGGAAGATTCACCAAAAGATATAGTTTTAGGATTCCTGATGTAGGAAAGTTAAAAGAGTTAGCATCCTTGGTAGAAGATCCCTCGGATTTCAGAAAACGCTATGGAACTCTTCTAACTCTTCTGAACGCTAACGTTGATGAAGGACTTCTCAAAACTTTCGCTCGCCCCACGATCCGCCTATCACTGCTTCACTTTCCCGATTATCGCTGATGCCTACTTTGGAAGAGTATGATATCCTAGGAATCTCAAGATTTACAAAGTGCCTTTCAATGGTTTGAAGCCATTCCTAAGTCACAAGTCATTGCAACAATGACTCATTTAAAGAAATCGAGATAGACAAAACCTAACTACCGTGAGGAAAACTCTTAGGACTAACCTCAAAGTTCCTAATGGAGAAGGCTCTCAAATTCCTGTAAGTATGGTAGCTTTGAAGCTATTTTAGCTTTACTCCTCTATGGATTGGTGTTGTTTCCCAACGTCCCAAATTTCATTGATATCAACGCCATAAGGATCTTTCGATTGGAAACCTGCTCCCACTCGCTTGGTGACACGACGCCTCTATTCATCATAGGAATCGCCAGGAGACGGAACTATCGTGTGTCAGGTACTGCTTTTCAAATGGATTGTCTCACACCGCCTAAATCTCCTATCTTCTAAAACAAAGACGAGTGGCATTGGTCCGTAAGACTCATGTCTCTTACAAACGATGATATCCATTGGTACATTTTGGCAAATAATGAGATGGAAATCATGAGAGTCGTGGAGAATTTGCCAACGCATTCCTCATTGGTACGAAATGAGGAATCAACTATAACCCATTCCTAGCGAGACGTCAACTCGATACGCAAACTCGTAAACCTCTTGGATTTATAGTAGAAAGCTACTTCTACCATGAAGGGAGGATTCCAAGGATGAAGGCTAGGATGATTAAAGCTGGCATCACATCCGAAAGAAAGGAAAAGGGAAGGCAAAGAATTGTAGCCATGGAAACCTACACTTTGGATAAAGAAAAGAGCGAAGGAATTTCAATGCCTTACGCTTATGAGGATCCCATGTTCTCACCGCCCAAATCAACAAATTTTCCCGTCAAGCCGTGGAGAATACCAAGAAGCCTTGACCAAGATAAGGTTTGAAAAAAGCTTTGGAAAACAAATTCTTAAGGCTAACCTTGAGAATGAGAAGCTCAAGAAGCAAGTCAAAGATCATGAAAAGACGCCTACTTCCGTGATGAATGGCTCATGGAGAAAGATGAGAAGATTCGCTGTAAGGATAACGCAATCCGAGATACGCCAAAGAAAGAAAAGAAAGCTTGAGGAAATAACAACCAAGATCCCGCCTCCCAATGAGTGGAAGAGAGTCATCGCAAGCTAAAAGCCGAGAAAGCTGAACTAAAAGCTCACTATGGAAGGAAACTCAAAATGAAGTCGCATCAAGTTTTGATCGCCATCCGACGAAGACGTTTAATTAGTTCAATTTAGTTTGTAATTTTATCATTTATTTTATCATTTGTGTGAGCAATGCTCCAAAAAAAAACAATTGTTGTAATCTTCTTCCATTTAATCAATAAAATTTGTATTTTCCATCCAAATATTTGCCAAGAAATATCTCTTTTAGCGTAAATTCTTTGGAAATTTCTTTTCTTTACAATCATATTCATGCATCATATTCTGCATTTAAGTCTATTGTCTAGAGTCTGACACTTTCACAGTTTCATACTTTCACAGCTTGAAAAGCTTGAACAGTTCAAACAGATAGGAAAAGATTGTCAAGTTGTCGCGTCTTAGAGTTTCTCGATCTGCTCCACACCAACTCGAATGCATTTATACTAGATCAAAAAGAAGAAAAGTAATGGAGAATTTTGAAGCACTTCGCCCGATCAAGGAAGTATTTCATAGTGGAGGTTTCTTAAACCCTGTTCCGCAAGAGGTTAATGTTGTAACCATTGAAGAGGATGAAGATGATCCATCTGAATCTGAAGAGTGGAACACTTATTTGAACTGCCCTGAATATGTGCCTCAAGAAGAGTTGCACGCACTAACCGATCAATTCAAAGACATGTCCCCAAAGAACATGAAAATCCGCCATCCCACTCAAGTTTGGGATACCTGGGAGAACCAAGTGGTAAATTTGACTACATGGTGAAATACTCGCGCCGTAAAGCTCAAAATCCGGATCGAAGATATCCAACCCACAGTGATGGGGTGATGACTTTGAATACCCTAGTCAATCGTAAGAGGAATACTGCCTTCTCAACCTAATCAACAAATCGAGATCCCAAACGAAGATCTTTGTTTCAACACGCCTGTGGATTTCACCAAGCCGATCCTCGTTATCACTACATCAACATGATCATCAAGATCAAGAGTATGACTCAGATACGATGCGAGAAGTGTCGCCGACAACGAGTCTCTTCACTCAGAAGACTGGAAGGAACATCCCCAGTATTCAACACAAAGATCAACATGAAGTACAAATGCTATATCTCATACTTCTCGATCTGTTAATCAAGAAGATCGCTCAGAAGACAAAAGGCAAAGGCCATCGTCTGTAGTCTTCAAAGCCTCGCCACCAAAGAATCAAAGTCTACTCGAGGGTTAAACCAAGGAAAATTACCCGAGTACCGACTTCCAAGGAGTTCGCTACCACCGGAAACCCGTCAAGTTTGACTAATGTTCATAGCGCTAAGTAGTTTATCTTTGCTTTTTGTTTTGAACTCTCGCTTCGCCCAAAGCGAAGAGATGTTTTATAAGGCTTGGCTTTTAAATAATTTCTCTTTGTCTTGCCCAAGACAAATGAGTTTGTATTTTAGGGCCCTGTTTCATATCGTGAATCATAAATAAAAGGCGTTGTTTTGATTCCACACTCTGTGTTTATTTTCATTTTTACCCTTTCTTGGAAATGATAATCCTAAAAAACACAGTAAAAAAAAATCTCTTCAAAAATAATAAAATTAATCTGCATACACTTTCACAAAAAAAAAAAAATTTTTTTTTTTTGAAATAATCAAACATAAAATCAAAACATGCAGATTAACAGATGAACAAATCCATTGAAAGCAATAACTCTATGCTCTCTCCCAACTTTGAAATCCCCTGTGAATTCGCCGAGGAAGAAGTTGAAGAAGAGATCCCATATGAGATTTCTAGACTGCTAAAACACGAGAGTACCCGCCTGGGGCATCGTACAAAGATAAGAAAACTCTAAGGAAGCTTTCTAGGAATTTCTTCCTGAACAAGGATGTGCTATACAAAAGGAATTTCGACATGGTTCTGCTCAGATGCGTCGACAGACAGGAAGCAGACACAATCATCCATGAAGTACATGAAGGGTCCTTTGGAACCCATTCAAACGGGCATGCAATGTCTAGAAAAATCTTGAGAGCAGGATACTATTGGATAACGATGGAATCCGATTGTCAGAACACGCCAAAAGATGTCACAAGTGCCAGATCTACGCAGATAAGATCCATGTGCCACCGACTCTACTCAACGTTCTCTCTTCTCCGTGGCCTTTCTCCATGTGGGGCATTGACATGATCGGGATGATCGAACCAAAAGTGTCCAACGGACATCGTTTCATTTTAGTAGCCATTGACTACTTCACCAAATGGGTCGAAGCAGCATCTTATGCCAACGTTACCAGACAAGTGGTTGTGAGGTTCATCAAGAACAACCTCATTTGCCGATATGGAATTCCAAGCAAGATCATTACAGACAATGGATCGAACTTGAACAACAAAATGATGAAGGAACTGTGTGAGGAATTCAAGATCGAGCATCACAACTCGTCTCCTTACCGGCCAAAGATGAACGGCGCCGTTGAAGCTGCCAACAAGAACATCAAAAAGATCGTCCAGAAAATGGTCATCACTTACAAAGACTGGCACGAAATGCTGCCATTTGCTCTGCATGAGTATCATACTTCAGTACGCACTTCAACAGGGGCAACTCCCTTTTCTTTAGTATACGGCATGGAAGCAGTGCTCCCCGTAGAAGTTGAGATTCCATCAATGAGAGTTCTCATGGAAACAAAGCTATCTGAGGTCGAATGGTGTCAAAGCAGATACGACCAACTGAACTTAATTGAAGAAAAGCGCCCGACCGCCTGGTCACGCATAATTGTATCAAAGAAGAATGAAGAAAGCTGACAAAAAGGTCCGACCTCGTGAATTCGAGAGGCGACTCGTGCTTAAAAAGATTCTCGCCTTTTCAACCGCATTCTAGGGGAAAATGGACTCCTAACTACGAAGGCCCATACATCGTCAAGAGAAGCTTTTCTGGCGGTGCTATGACTCTCACAACCATGGACGGCGATGAACTCTCGTATCCTGTAAATGCTGATGCAGTCAAGAAATAATTTGTCTAAAAACAAAAGAAATGGTAAGTCGAAACCCGAAAAGGGCGGCTTAGGCAAAATGAGCGCCTCGGTGGATTGAAAACCTGAAAAGGCGATCCAGGCAAAAATTAGAGACAATAAACAGAAATTATCCTGATAGATCAAAAACCTGAAAAGGTGATATAGGTAAAAACAAGGATACAAAATGACAAAGTAACTGCAGTCAGTCTGTATTTTGTCCATATGAAGAATTTTCCATCAACGGATCTTCAATCAACTTTTCTAAAGCAACAAGCACAGTTGGAATTCAAAGTTGTTAGGGATAGTAGTGGTTATTTGCTTTCAATGTAGCCTTTTCCCAATAAATTATCATTTCCAACTTTTGTAAATAGTTCATGGAATCACGCATTTGGCTGATTACCATTCTATCAATAAATTTGAGCCTTGTGCTTTTCTTGTTTGCAATTCCTACTTTATTCTGTTTTGCAAAATAACGCTTTTTATTGTGAAAATCACTTTTTGAAACTAAAATGTTTTAAATGAATTTTTACTTCAAAATTTTGAAACAAAAGCAAAAATTTTCCTTTGAACTATGAACACGGAAATAACTTCAATGCTTCCCACGAGTGTTTCGATCTCCGAAGGATAAAACAATCGCATGTTAGCCTTCTCCTCAGCAGAAATCATCAAAGGACGATATTCTTATCCAAAAAGAATCCCCAACCAAGTTGCCAATGAAATGCCTTTCTCGGAAAGTTTAAAACATGCAACTCAAATTCTTCATTAGTGAACATCTGCACCATTTGTTGCAATTTTCACCAAGTATTTGTTCGAACTGTGACGCGGTCCTTTTCCCAAATATCGCTTTAGTGTCTTTGTCAAAGTATTGTTAGCATGCATATAACATTCATGACATTCATACATAATAGCATCATTCATTGCATTTTTTGCATCTCTCAAAATGGTTGCTTCCAAATCACTGGTATAAATCATACTTACTCATATCAGTACAAGTCTGTCCCCAGTAGAATATCTCCAAACAGAAAAGATACATTTTTCTTTTTTTTCCCCAACGGAGTATTCCCAAACAGAAAGTGTTAGTGTTTTAAGTTGGCATCAATTTTGGTAAAACTAGGCTTTAGAAATGTCTTGATAGATGTCAGGACATTCAGAGATTGAAGATAAATCCTACTGGACAAGGATGGTAAAAGTACACTCACAACTGGAAGCTAAAGTCAGGCTTGAAATTCAGAAAATACCGATGTCATAACAGATGTTATGACATTCAGCAGACATTCTGCTCGCAGAATCGCTTTTTCCGAGATTTTTCGTGAAGTTTGTTGAGCATTTTATTTATGTTTTTCTCGTTATTAGAAAGCATGCTCACGTGGCTGCTAGGTTAATCTTAATTAAACCTAAATTGGTTGTTGAACAAACCATGTTTTTAGGAGAAAATTAAGTGAACCCTAGCTATCTTTATGGAAGCCCAAATCAAGATTCGTGGATCGCTTCTATATAAAGAATTCAACCCTTACTCTACACCACGCCCTGGATTTCATTGAAGACATTGAAGGCTTTTGTTTGTGTAACGTTAAGGTTAGTAACAGTTGGTATTGTGTAATTCTAGTTTCTTGTGAGCCAAGCAACTATCAATTGATAAGTGCATTGACTAGGATTTGTTGTAAGGGTAGTTTATCACCAAAGCTTTAAAGCACGAGTGTTTGTCTCTTGATTAAAGCTTTGAAGCAAGATCAAGATATTTTATTGAAGTGTGTCTTCACAACTCAATTAAACAATAGGTTGATATCATCGCGGTGATTGAGGGGAGTGAGTAGGAACTCGATCTAAGTAGGACTTAGGTTGAAGTGTCATTGGGTAGGGATTAAGTGAGGAGTTGTAAACGGGTGAGTTTAACTCGAATTGATACTACTAATAGTGAATTTCCTCCCGGCTTGGTAGCCTCCGCACGTAGGTTTGTTAGAACCGAACTGGTGAACAACTTATTGTGTTATTTATCGCTTTCTATATTTATCGTGTGAATTGTCAAAGCGGTCGACATCGTGTCATAACATTCTCTGTGACATTAAGTATCTGCTGCCAGGAATTTCAATTGGCATCAGAGCAGGCACCCTGCTTGTTATTTCTGGGTGAGATCTAGGGATAATAGTTTCTGGCATAATGGATAAAGAAGTAGGATTTGGAGGTAGACCACCTATTCTGGATGGGTCCAATTATGAGTACCGAAGCCTCGTATGGTTGCCTTCCTAAGATCTGGATATCAAGGCTTGGAGAGTCGATAAAGGATGGAAACATCCAACCAAGGTTGAGAAAGATGGGTCTACCGCCTTGAAACCTGAGGAGGAATGGAGCAAAGAGGAAGAGGAGCTGGCTCTAGGAAACTCTAAAGCATTGAATGCTCTATTTAATGGTATTGATGTAAATATCTTCGATTGGTTCATCAATGTGAACCGCCAAGGATGTTTGGGACACCCTCAAACTACTCATGAGGGAACATCTAAGGTGAAGATGTCAAGACTTCAGATGCTCACTACCAAATTTGAGAATTTGAAGATGAAAGAAGATGAGACTATTCATGAGTTTCACATGAATGTGTTGAGATTGCCAATGCCTCGTGAGCACTTGGTGAAAAGATGTCGAGGAAAGCGGTGAGAAAGATTCTCAAGTCCTTGCCCAAAAGGTTTGCAATGAAAGTTACCGCATTGAAGAGGCTCAGACATCAAGATCCCGAAAGTTGAAGAACTTATTGGATCCCTTATGACCTTTGAGATGGGAATCAGTGAAACTGGTGACAAAAAGAACAAGAGCATAGCACTTGTATCCAACTCTGAAGAAGGATGCAGGGTGGAAGATGAGGAGAAGATATCTGAAGCTATAGCTATGCTTGGAAGACAGTTCAACAAGCTCATCAAGAGGATTGATCCAAAGTCCAGGGCAAATGTCAAGGACATCGAATCAGACATCAACAGATCTTATGACTCCAGCAGAAGATCCAAGTCAGAAGAAAAAGGAAGTCAAATCAGAGGAGTCCAATGTCATGAATGTGAAGGATATGGACATATTAGAGCTGAATGTCCCACCTTTCTTAAAAACAAAAGAAAGGAATGGTCACTTGGTCCGATTCTGAAGTGAATCTGAGGAAGAGGTGCAAACTTGTCACGCTCCTCACGGAGTGTACAATTCGACATGGACTCTAGTGATGAGGAAGTGACATTTGAAGAGCTTGCCGAGACCTACAGGAAGTCGTGTGAAAAGTGGTGAAGTGTGTCGCCAGAACGAGGAACAGAAAAGTCGATCGAGAAGTGGAAGTCGAGAATGTGAAGCTAGAGGTCGAGAAAAAGGAAAACACACCACTATAAATCTCCTCAACAGTGATATTGTCATGTTGAACTCAAACTTGATCGATGTCTAAATCACAAAATGATGACATCCGCATCGATAAGTTGGAGGAAATTCTTCACTGGACAAAATGCGTGGAATAAGCATGGTCTAGGATATGTGGTGAAAAGAAACCCTGGTGACATTAAGAAGAGACATGGGAGAACAATGTCAAAACAATGGTCACAAAGACAAACCAGAAATGTGTCCGGGACAGATATGTGGTCGCAAAGAGATTTGCCAATAACCGTGAGAGGAACAAGTCCGGGAAGTCAAAGGCAAAGAAGATGTCATACCATAAAACAGAAATAGGTCCGCTCAGACATGTGGAGGCTAAGAAATTTGTTGATCACAAAAGGAAAAATGCTAATGAACCAATGTCAAAGATGTCACAACATTGATTCAACATCAAAATCATAGAAACCGATCCAAAAGTTTCAAAGATGGAGATGTTATTATTGTGGAAGGTTTGGTCACATAAAGTCCACCGCTATAGGCTACATGGGTATCCTAATCAAGTTCCTTATGTGAAACCTAAGTCCAACAAGGCATCACACACTCACTGGAAGAAGAAGAAGACTACCGATAGCACGCCTTTCTTAGAGTACCTTCCAAGGAAGATTGGTATTTTGACAAGGTGTTCCAAGCATATGACTGAGACCAAATCTTCTCAATGATGTTAAGCCTCATTCTACCAGCCTTGTTACCTTTGGAGATGGAGCTAAAGGAGAAATCAAAGGTGTTGAAACTCAAACTGGTCTGGAGTTCCAAACCTGAATGGAGTACTGCTGGTAAAAGGTTTGACTGCAAATCTCATTAGCATAAGTTAACTATGTGATATGGGATTCATAGTCAACTTTACTAAGACTGAATGTCTTATGATTAATGATGAACAAGCAGTGATTATGAGAGGAGTCAGATCAAAGGACAATCGCTACTTGGGAATCGAGAATCCCACTCGCCATCTATGTGCTCTGACAAAGATGAAGAGAAAGTGAAGTTGGGGCAAAGAAACCGATCACCACACCTCGAGGAATGAAAAGGATCAGGCCCATAGAGGTCAAGATTACCAAGAGTCCACATGGGAAAAGAGAAAACTGTGGTAATTGTAGGTGGACAGAAATCGAATGTCTCACTCAATGTCCGACATTTGATCACCCCAAGCATCAAGCAAAGTACTAGGTTCTGGAATGAGAGGTTGACCAAGTGTCTTACTGTCAAATATTACAGGAGAAAAGTCTTGGATGATATCCTTGTTGGCAGAGGAGGAAATATCATGGTGACTTCCATCTATGGTAATAACTTAGTATCTGAAGAAGTCTCAGACACAATGAAGAATGGCAGCCACACTAGGACTATTATCCTTCCACATTTGAAGGTGTCCAAAAGAACAAGTGGAAAAGATGTTGATCAAAGCTTGTGGAAAAGGATTTCTATTGGATGTGTCCCCTTGAGAAGTAATGTCATTCCTTGGATCAGCAAGAAGCAAAACCATGTGGTCCTATACAATGTTGAAGCTGAACTCACAACAGCTGATAGCAATTGTTCTAGGGTGGGCTGGATGAAGCAGACACTGATTGAGTACAATGTCATACAGGATGTCATAACTTTGTACTGTGACATTGTTACAAAAGTTCTTGAGGTTAGTCAGCTTAAGACTTTAAGGGACAAATTGGGTTTTTGTCAATATGAGGAGTTGTAGCAATTAACTGTGCCTACAACAAGGGATAAAATGGACTTGTTTTTCCAATTACTCATAAGTGGGTCATTTAAGTATTTTCATCCTCATTTTAAAAGGTCCAAGAATAGGAAGAGACTCCCACATATAAAAGTTTCTCCTTCTGAAAGTAGTATCACTCTTCTTCATCCGAAGAAACTCGAATCCTTGCCATTTTCGCCTCGCCTCAACAACCAACAAATAAAATGTCTTCATCCTCGCCATCATCCCAAAAGACAGTCTCCATCTCCCTCCATGGTCAAGTCGGAAAATGTTGAATCCATGCAAGCTAAAGCATCAAGGTTACTCCATTGCGCGCAATAGCTACCGATCCGTAAAAGTTAAGAAATTGCGCACAAGAAATGCAAGAAGATCACAAGCATCCCCTCCGTAAGACCTCTGCTCCATCATCTTCCTCCCCCGAAAGAGTGAACCCAGAGGAGTCTAGGTCTGCATGTAGCAATAGCTAGGATAGTGATGAGTATCCTAAATGAGAATCAATATGTACCGGAGTTTCAATCCTCTAATGAAAAGTCCGCTAGCCCTAGCTTAGCAAAGGATCCAGATGTCACAGAGGATGTCAAGACATCCGTGATCATAATACTTCCTATCAAGAATAATGAAGACTATTCTCGTTAAAGAGATGATGTAGGTATTGATGATGCTCATAACAACATCTCACGATAAGGAAGATGAGACCTCGACAGATTCTTGAGAAGTCCCAGAAATGTTGCTCGATAAAGCCACCTGGTTATATTTGATAGTATTCTTGAAGAATCACCAAGAAAATGTTCCTCCGTAAAGTCCCCGATGACTACATTTCGACAAGATTTTGGAAGAGTCACCAGTTCAAGAATCTAACCACTTAACTGAACCTCCAGTCATTGATTTAGATGAGATGTTCTCAGACAATGATCTTATTGCCAATGTCAATCCAAGCATTGCAAAAAGAATGATGAAAAGAAAAGGAAAACAGCCACACAGAGCCCGAAAAGATATCAAGATGTGCAACCGAGAAGTATCACAAGGCTGGATCCTCTACAAAGAAAAGTAGAGTGAAAACTGTTGGTGGTGACTCTAAATCAAAGAGAACACCTATTGTGAAAAAGTGGAAGGAACCTGAACCTGTGCAGTCTGATCATGACACTGAGTTTGATGTTGAGGAGAATGTCACTGACACACATTCAAGAAAGAAGCCAACACTTGTCAAACTTTCCAAAGTGCCTGAAGTGGCAATTGATAACATCTCATTCCATCATCCTGAAAGTGCTGGAAGATGGAAGTATGTTTGTTTAAAGAGGGTTGCACTAGAAAGAGAGTTGAACAAGAGTGCTTTAGGGTGCAAGGAGATCATTGATTAAGGAGGCAGATCGATGAAAACAGTGGAGAAACTCTCAAATTATGAAGCTTTGGTGAGAGAGTTTATTGTCAATCTCTCAAAAGACGTGGGGATAGGAATTCGATGATTACCGATCATTATGAGGGGAGAAAAGTCGTTTTCTCCAAATGTGATCAATAGATTCCTAGGAAGATCTGCTAACACTCACCAGAGCGGAGGAAATCGACAATAAGATTTGTCAAACCATCGCCAAACAAGTCGACAATGGCCTCTAAAGGAAAAACTCTCTAGCAAGTGTCAAATTTGCCATATCGCATAAGATTGGTGCAAACTGGTCCCAACCAATCACAAATCCACCATCTCTAATGGATTGGGAAGATTCATTTATGAGTAGGTACTGGCTTTTGACTATGGATCCTACATATTTGATCAGACACTCAAGCATGCTAACAACTATGCTATCAAAGGACCAATAGCTTTTCCTCGCTGTGTGGAATTATAATTGATCAAGATCCGACATTCTTGGTGACAGATTCACCGCAAGAGAGCCCCCGCTTGGATTCCACTACAAACTGTTCCAAGGAAGCATGTCCACATTGTCATGACATCGCCGAGACATCACCGTCAAAGAAAATTCTCAGAAGGCCAATGTCATTTTTGTGCTAAAAGAAACTTGCAAGGAGCTTGAAGCAAGAAAGCAAAGTCTGGAAGAGCTTATCTTACAACTAGAGCAGGACACAAAGGTTGAGGATGAAGAGAAAGCTGATAATGATGCTGTTGGTGATGCTGGAGATGATGATATTCGAGGGTCTGTCAAGAAGGTTTCAAGATGCTTCCTTTCATAGTGCTTCTTCCGAGAAGAAAGCACTTGATGTTTGTTGCCAATGAAGTTATCTCTGCTCTTCGCCGCTATTTTTGTCAACTTTTTCACAATTGTTTTATGTTTGCTTTTGTATTTTTCCAATTTTGTTTGGATGTTTGTAATCCTTTATTGACAGATGTGTATCCCTTAATACTTGCTGGTACTTAATTATATTCTGCATAATTGGGTACTTGTATGGTTTCCTTTGGCCCTTTGTGGCTAAAAAGGGGGAGAAGAAATACTGTGGGAAGTATTAATGTTTGGGAAACTGTATGGGGATTGTATGGCCTGAAATTTTATGGCCTGTTTTAAATTGTGGGAATTGTGGGATTTGTGTATGGGTAGAATTTATCTTCTCTTAGTTCTAGTTACTTGAAGCTTAGGAAAGTTTAGGAAAACTTAGAACTAGGTTGTTAGTCTTCTGCTGCATTTTGTACTCTGATAGGTCAAGTAGTTTTAGCCAAAAATGTGCCAAAGGGGGAGTTTCTTAGTGTTTTAAGTTGGCATCAATTTTGGTAAAACTAGGCTTTAGAAATGTCTTGATAGATGTCATGACATTCAGAGATTGACGATAAATCCTACTGGACAAGGATGGTAAAAGTACAACACAATGGAAGCTAAAGTCGCTTGAAATTGCAGAAAATTCGATGTCATAATGATGTTATGACATTCAGACATTCTCGCAGTAATCGCTTTTTCCCGAGATTTTCGGAAGTTTGTTGAGCATTTTATTTATGTTTTTCGTTATTAGAAAGCATGCTCACGTGGCTGCTAGGTTAATCTTAATTAAACCTAAATTGGTTGTTGAACAAACCATGTTTTTAGGAGAAAATTAAGTGAACCCTAGCTATCTTTATGGAAGCCCAAAATCAAGATTCAGGATCGCTTCTATATAAAGAATTCAACCCTTACTCTACACTACGCCTCTGATTTCATTGAAGACATTGAAGGCTTTTGTTTGTGTATCGTTAAGGTTAGTAACATTGGTATTGTGTAATTCTAGTTTCTCTTGTGAGCCAAGCAACTATCAATTGATAAGTGCATTGGACTAGGATTTGTTGTAAGGGTAGTTTATCACCAAAGCTTTAAAGCACGAGTGTTTGTCTCTTGATTAAAGCTTTGAAGCAAGATCAAGATATTTTATTGAAGTGTGTCTTCACAACTCAATTAAACAATAGGTTGATATCATGCGGTGATGAGGGGAGTGAGTAGGAACTCGATCTAAGTAGGACTTAGGTTGAAGTGTCATTGGGTAGGGATTAAGTGAGGAGTTGTAAACGGGTGAGTTTAACTCGAATTGATACTACTAATAGTGAATTTCCTCCTGGCTTGGTAGCCTCTGCACGTAGGTTTGTTAGAACCGAATGGTGAACAACTTATTGTGTTATTTATCGCTTTCTATATTTACCGTGAATTGTCAAAGCAAAGGTCGACATCGTGTCATAACATTCTCTGTGACATTAAGTATCTGCTGCCAGAATTTCAGAAAGGATATGTCTTCCTTTTTCCTCGGCAAAGTCCCCAAGCATAGAAATACATTTTCTTCTCTCTATCACATTCCCCAGCTGAGATTATCCCTCATTGGGAACAATGTCTTGATTAACTTCTTTCTTTCCAGTTCATTCCTGGATAGAACACCGTCTGTTATTCACAAAGTTGAGTACACAGCAACCTCATTCCTTCAAAGATTTACCTTGTTATAGTTATCACTTCGCTAATAATTGGTAAAATCTTCAGAATTCATTACCATAAACTATCACAGAGCTGATAATTGGTAATATCATCTTCACTTACCTTAAACATTGTCACAAAGCTGACAGAAGGTAATCTCTTTGTTTCCCAAAACGAAACAAATGTTCACATATTCTGTGAATCATTCTTTCCCCAGCAGGGACATATTCACAAATTTCCTTCACGTGTCATTTCTTTGATATCCTTTAGGGTAAAACTTTTATGATCATTTTGCATCATCCGCATTTTTGGTATCTTAGGTCCAAATTTTATGACGATATTTAAGTCTCTTTACACCTATCAAAATGAAGATATTCATCTTCATCTCTCAGGTCAAAGAAACTTAAATAGGGGCATCTGTCATACCCCAATTTTTGACCTAATATACCACCTTACATTTACATCATTGCACAACCAATGCCTGCATAACATTAATCGGTGTAGCATTCACAGGTCAAAATTAGGGTTTCATCAGATTTTCATCTGATTCAAGAGGCAATCACTTAGGGTTTGAGTTTTTCTCACCTCATTTGATCTATCTTGATCAAATCATTAGCCTTTGATCATCAGATACCCAATTTTCTCACAGATCAATCGAGGATCGACCAATTAGGGTTTTGATTGGGCATGAGAATTCTCTGACTTTTTGAACAAGAAATGACTTTTTTGGATAGAGATTGGTCATTATATCTTAGATACAACATCTTGACCTAATTTCTGGATTCAAAACATCACAAAGGTTCACAGAATTCATCAGTCAATTTCAGAAACGTCTGATGAAATTTCATCTGCACAGAAAAGTCAAACTTTGACGTTTGGTCAAATTTTTCAAAACAAAACTTTTTCCATCATCAAAATACTTCACATGATCCATCATGATCATAAAAAATCAAAGAATTTGGAAAAGTCAACAAAAAGTCAAAAGTTTTCATACTTAGAAATTTTTCTAAGTGTTAAAATTTCTTATTTTTTTCAAACTTCAAGCCATTTTTTCACCTAGTTCCAATTTGAATTTGAAAAAACTCAAAACATGAAAGTTGTAGCTTGTGGAAAGATCTTTCCAAAATGTCCAAGAACTCTCAAATCCATGGAGTCTAGCTATGTCTTTGAAATTTAAACATAAGGCTCCATGAAACTTGATTTTCAAAGATCAAAACATCAAATTATAGGTCATTTTTGTGTTTCTTCATCTAGAAGCTTTCTAACCTTGCCAAGTGGATGGATGAACTGATAAATATCAGCCTAGAGTGATAATTGAAAGGATTGGATCAAAATGTAAAAATATAGCACATGGTGAAAAAGGAAGGTTCCTTCCTTTACAAAAGACTTTCTTGCCCCTTAAGCTTTATTTGAATCACCAAATGCCATGTCCTTCTTGCCTAACATTGCAGTCCTAATTGGCCTATAAAAGGATCACATTTCAAGCCTAAATCAACACCAAAGCTTCACAAATACATGCTTTCTCTCTACTTTCTTGAAAATCAAGCAATATAGTGCAAATTGAGAAACATAGCATTTTTGAATTTGAGCTAAAACCATGATGAAATTTGGTGTCACACATGTTGCATAATCACTATCAAACTTGTTACAAGCTTAAAATTAACATGAACTAAGCTAAAAATCAGATTTCATTTTCATATTTTCCAAAACTTCCAAACTGCCATAGCTATCGAGTTTGAACCTTGGCTTGATTACTTTGAGTTTTGATCATCCATACACCTTCCCTATACCTCATAGACATGATCCAAACCCATGGCAAGCAACTGTAACAACTCTAACTCGATTTCCAGTTTCCATTTTTGAGTGTATGCAGGTGGACTTGACTTGAGAGTTCCAGCTTGATTCAAGAGGTGTAGACCATTCATACAGCTTCCATACATGCCGTTGGAGCTTACACAATCAAGAAACAAGCTCTGGAAACACGTTTGCCCAGAATTCGATTCTCACTTTCACAGGTAAGAACACGAAACTGATTCTCATAATTCTTTGAACTTAAACAAAAAAGCTCTTGGCCGATCCTTTTCTGCACATCTAACAACCATTAACCCTTAAAAAAATCAAACAATCATCAACTACACGTAATTTAATTTGATTTCTCAGTTTTTAGGGTTCTTCGTTTTCCCAGAAAGCAAAACATGATAGGCTAAATATAAATGAAATTAACAAGCACCATCATGTTCGTGATGAAAAATCAAGCAACTTTGATGTTTACATCATTAAATTTCATTAAGAAACGAGGATGGTAGCTTGGATCAAAGAATCTGAAAATCAAACCATAAACCCAGAAATGCGCGTGTTCTTGATGTTCTTCATTTTCAAATATTCAAATTATCCAATCTTACACCAACGCGTGTGTTAGTCCACTAAGCATCCCAGCGCATTTGGTCTAGTGGTTGTCTGCTTGCCTTTAAGTTCCTTTGCCACGCGTCCCACTCAATGGTCATGGGTTCAACACCCATCAGGACCATTTTTTACCATTCTTTTTACAAACTTTCCAAATTTTTTCATGTTTTTTATCAAACTTTCACAATTTTTTTGACCAATCAAAACTTCTCATTTTGAGATGATTTTTTAAACACTTGTCAATAAATACATCTATTTTGTGATAGTGCAAAAATTTTCAGAAAATACTTTCATCGGATTAAATTTTAATCGAGCCGAAAACGACGTTCTGAACACTTTTCAAACCTCCTTTTAAGGTGAATTTTTTCAAGTTTTCGACTTCCGATTTTTTTCAAAACTTTTCATAAATGAACCTCACATTTCAAAACATTTCAAAATCATTTTTCAAAACATTTCATCAAACTTGCATCTTTTACCATGATCGATCCGATTTAAAACGATAAAACTGATTTCGTCTTCTCTCGAATTTCTCGATCGATCAATAGCCACCCTTATGGTGTAAGTCCCAATCCTTTATGTACATACTTAGTTTTTACTTGTACATACTCAAATTATCATTGTCAATATTCAAACATAAAACAAATTTCTTTCGTTTGTTTTCATTCGTTTGTTTATACACCGATACCATTGATATTGAAAGGAGCATTACTCCCTGTGAAACTGCTTTCAAATCAATAGGCCTCCATCATGGTGTAAGTCCCATAACATTCTTTTATGTACATAATATTTCTTTGTACATATCAAACTTTTGTCAAATACTTTTTTTTACAAAGTTTCATATATACAGATACTTTTATACTCAAGACAGATTCGTTTGTTTTCACATCACTTGTGTATACTCAAACAAAATAGTCTTTTGTGTATATATTTTCTTTGTACATACCAAAATACTTTTCAAACAAACTTTTTATCTGTACATAACACAGATACTTCTTTTTCAAATACTTTCTATCTGTACATAATACAGATACCTTTTACAGATAAACTTCAATCAATCATTTCCATTTCATCTGTATATTTTACACTGAATACCATTGGTATTGAAAGGAGCATTATTCCCTGTGAAACTACTTTCAAATCAATGGGCCACCATCATGGTGTAAGTCCCAACCCTCCTATGTACATCCATCTTTCTTTGTACATAAAAACTCGTCCGTGTACATATTCATTTCCTTGTACACAGTACAAACTTGTGGATAATCAAGTTGCGCTCGTTTTAAACATTCGTTTCACAGACACTTGTTTATTTTTCTTTCATGAACTGCTGTAAATAAACATCATGCTTTATTTATATTTCCTTCATAAACTCCTGTGAATGCATCACACACACACACACCTGTTTATACAAACTGTCTAGTAATAACATAACAATTAGACTAATCAATAGGTTCCCAGAGTTTAGCCTCCGCTTGGGCTTCATACAAGACAATTCATCACGAGCATGAGTTTAGCCTCCGCTTGGGCTTCATACAAGATAACTCATCCCCAGTTGAGTTTAGCCTCCGCTTGGGCTTCATACAAGATATTTTATCTCCAACAGATTTTAGCCTTCTCTTGGGCTTCGTACAAAGAAACTCTCCCCGCCGAGTTAGCCTCCGCTTAGGCTTCATATAAGACAAACACTCCCCTGTTGAGTCAGCCTCCTCTTGGGCTTCGTTCAAAAGAACTCCTCATTGAGTTTAGCCTTCTCTTGGACATCATACAATGAAAGAGATAGGAAATCTCTTAACATCCTCCTATTGGGATTCCAATATAAAGAATCACCCGCACTAAGATAGAACCCTGAAAGGATGGTTTCCCGGTGAAATCACTTTCAAATTCCCCAGAGAGTAAAATTTCCCGGTGAAATTGCTCTTATTCAGAAAATGATGGTTTCTCGGTGAAATCCCTTTCAAGCCAAAGCCAGCCATACCCTATAGCTTCCTCTTGAGCTTTATACAAGGACCCTCGATGACCCTCGATGACCCTCGGAATGCCTCCTCTTGGGCTAACAATGCAAGGACCCACGGGCTTCTTAAAAGCATCCCTTAATCCAATCAATTTTTCCTCGAGATTTAGACATCTATCATCTCTATGGAAGAAATATCTCATTTATTACATCACATACAGTCAAAAACTTTTCAAACTTTTCAAACTTCTTTTCAAACAAAAACATCTCTTAACAGTAAGTGGTAATGCTTGTATACTCAAGCAAAACACCCAATGCTTACAGTTAAAAGATTTAATCATCTTCTTTCAAACATCTTTCTTAAACATGTGAGTGGTAACGCTTGTACACTCAAGCAAAACACCTAATACTTACGATGAAAGATTTTAATCAATCAAACTTTTCAAAAAATGTATGTGATGAAATAGATTAGATACATTTTTCATTAAGATGACATTTGTCTGTCTCTTACTAACATCCCGTTGCTTTCCACTAGCATAAGTGGGAACTACGATTGCTCTGACTTTCTCAACATCCTTTTGAGAATACGTAGGCACAAGGTCTCATCCTTGCCGAGCAAATTTCTTTCTCCCTCGCACCAAACAAACCATAGAACCTGTAGATCCGAGCTACAAATGCTCGATTCCCACTAGATATGTATGTAAGATCCATGATCTTTGCAAGCACAATAATAACAAACACTAAAATCCCACATAATCTATTTCTTAAAACCCAAAGGAGAAACTTTCCCAATCATAGAAATAGCAATTAAAACACACAAACATATCAAACATATTCATATATAAAGTCGTAGATAACTACATATATTTAGGGTGATCCATCTATTCCCTTTATATAACAATCCCTTACTGTATCTTCCCCATGCGTTACGCCTAGTTTGCGCTAGTCGTTACGCATACCAATATCAATTGAGGGTATTTCATCTTTCCCCTTTTTCATAATCATTAAATCATCTTTCTTGTGTTGAAAATAATAAAGCTTGATGCTCGCGGCATCTTTATAAACAAATCAAAAGATTTAAATCGTTGCGTCCCAGAGAATCCGAACTCACGTTCGCATCCTCTAGCGCGTCACCTTTTAACGCGAACAGTTTCCTATAACCTCCACCTCCATCACATGAGCCTTATTTCTACGAAGACGGGATGCAGGGGAATTAAGGCGGGGCCGCCCTTGTTCTCAGGGTCTCGATTCAGATCGTAATGAGGAGGTATATTCTGTTAATGGTAGTGAATCAATTTTCCTGCTGAGGGTCGAAGTATCATTTGTTAGAGGAAAGGTTGAGTATAAAGTTTCCCACATTTGACCTTCGTGATCAGGGTCTGCACGTAAAACATGTTCGTTTCCCACAACTTCGTACCTTGAGCATAACTTTTTTGAATCCAAAAAGGAACTTGAAGCTCTTAAGGATTCTATGATTGGGAAGGTCAAATGTGATAGCAAAGATGACAAGATTTCTTGGCATGATTGGCTGGGATGTGAAACTTGTCATATTTGGCAAAGCGGAGTTAAAACTCTTAAAGCTAAACTTGACAAGGCTCTACAACCCAACATTACATATGCAATTGATACATCAAATTTCCTAAGTAGTATGATTAATCCTTACCAAAAATACACTTATGAAATTAGAGATCAATCTAGCAAATGCAATTATCCCAACACATTAATTTGCCTATATTGTTGCAAAAAGGGGCATACCCTTAGAAAATGTCGTTTTAGGAGATTTCTAGTTCCTCAAGGAATTTTCCAATGGTTGCCTCAATGAAACTCATTTACAACTCACACACAAGGACACAATAAAAATTGGGTACATACTTGCCTTGTTTAAATTCGCAGGTGGAATGTCTTGAGACTACCGAGAGAAGATGGTTTCTCGATAGTGGGGGCTCAAGACACATGAAAGGTGACATATCTCTATTCTTTGACTTTGTGTCTAAGAAGAAAGGATTTGTTACCTATGGTGACAATAACAAGGTAGAAATACTCGGTAAAGGTAGTGTAGGTAATCCCTCTTCTACAACTATCTCTGACGTCCTTTTAGTTGATGGTCTTAAACACAATCTCATTAGCATTAGTCAATTATGCAACAAATGATATATTGTCTCTTTTTTTAAAGTTTGTTCCACTATTGAAAACAATGTAAATAAAGAGGATGTGTTTAAAGGCTTGAGGGTTGATAGTGCATACATGCTATACTTGAATGAAGTATCCGTGAAAGGTGCCAAATGCCTAATCTCCTTAAATGAAAATTCTTGGCTTTGGAATAGACGTCTTACTCACTTAAACTTTGATTTGTTAAATAAAGTTGTTTCAAAAGATTTAGTTGTTAAGTAAAGTTGTTTCCAAAGATCACTTATGTGATGCGTGCCAAATGGGAAAGCAAACAAGAATCTCGTTTAAATCTAAAAACATTATATCCACAACGAGACCTCTTGAACTTCTCCATATGGACCTCTTTGGACCTTCTAGGATTAAAAGTCTAGGTGAAAATTATTATGGATTTGTCATTGTTGACGACTATTCTAGATTTTGTTGGACACTTTACTTAGCAAATAAGAGCGACACCTTTCCGGCATTCGAAAAGTTTGCCAAGATCCCCCAAAATAAATTAAATGCAAGCATTATTACTATTTGAATCAATCACGGAGGAGAATTTGAAAATGATTTGTTCAACAAGTTTTGTGCTAACCACGAAATTGTTCATAATTTTTTCGTACCACGCACTCCTCAACAAAATGGAGTTTTGGAGCGTAAAAATCGTGTTTTAGAGGAACTAGGAAGAACTATGATCAATGAAAACTATCTTCCTAATTATTTTTGGGACGGTGCCATTAACACGGCTTGTTATGTCTTGAATAGGGTCCTAATACTTCCCATTCTAAACAAAACTCCCTATGAACTTTTAAAAGGAAGAAAACCAAATATTTCTCATCTTCGTGTATTTGGATGTAAATGTTTTGTATTAAATAATGGAAAGGAAAATCCTAGTAAATTTGACTCAAAAGATGATGAAGGTATGTTCCTTGCATACTCTCATTCTAGTAAAGCTTATAGAGTATACAATAAAAGGTTAGAAATTGTTGAAGAGTTTGTGCATGTTTCCTTTGATGAATCATATCCGAAAGAAGTTGGAAAGGGTAGTTTGTTTGATGGTGCAGGTGTATCTTCGGAAAGCATACTAAATGATCCCAAAAATGACTCTGAATCTACTAATAACGAGGAGGAGTTGGATCAAGTATCTGAGGAAAGAGAGGAAGATCATCCAAGTAATAAAGATGATATTCCTTTAGAATGAAAAACTTCTAAGGATCATCCCATTGACAACATCCTTGGAGACATATCAAAGGGAGTTACCACTTTCTCCAAGATAAGTAACTTTTGATATCATTTCGCCTTCGTCTCACAAGTTGAGCCAAAAAATTCTAAAGAGACATTACTCGATGAACACTGGTTTTTAGCTATGCAATAGGAACTTAATTAGTTTAAGAGAAATGAAGTTTGGGAACTTGTCCCACCTCCGCGAGATCATCGAGTCATTGGAACTATATGGGTCTTTAGTAAAAAACTTGATGAAAATGGAATAATAACTCACAACAAGGCCCGCCTTTTTGCCCAAGGGTATAACCAAGAGGAAGGCATCGATTATGAGGAAACTTATGCTCCGGTGGCCTGATTTGAGGCTATACGTCTTTTACTTGCATATGCATGCTCACAAAATTTTAAATTGTTTCAAATGGACATAAAGAGTGCTTTCCTTAATGGATACATTAATGAGGAGGTCTATGTGTCTCAACCCCCCAGTTTTGAGAATTTTGAGAATCCTAACTATGTTTATAAACTTAAGCGTGCGTTATACAGTCTTAAACAAGCTCCTAGAGCTTGGTACGAACGTCTTAGAAAATTCTTATTAGATCAAGGATTCTGAAGAGGTAAGGTTGACACAACAATTTTTATTAAACGTCAAGGAAAACACTTCATTCTTGTCCAAGTTTATGTAGATGACATCATTTTTGGTTCCACTAATATATCCTTGGTCAAGGAGTTTTCTAAGCTTATGCAGTGAGAGTTTGAAATGAGCGTGATGGGGGAGTTGAACTACTTCCTTAGTCTTCAAATAAAGGTATAGAGGTATGATTGGTTGTCTTCGTTATTTGATAGCCTCTCGTCCGGATGTCATGTTTAGCATTTTCATGTGTGAACAATATCAATCATATCCCAAGGAATCACATTTAAAAGTCGTTAAGCGAATACTTAGGTATTTGTGTGGTACCACTAAGTATGGTCTTTGGTTCTCCAAGGGATGTGATTGTTTCTTAGTTGGATACTCTGACTCCGATTTTGCCGGTTGCAAATTGGATAGGAAGAGAACGAGTGGTACTTGTAACTTATTTTCTAATTCTTTGGTAAGTTGGCAAAGCAAAAAAGCAAGTTTTCGTTGCCTTGTCAACCGTCGAAGCCAAATATGTCGCGGACGATAATTGTTGTGGCTAAAGCAAGAACTACCCGACTTCAATGTCCATCTTGTATGTATTCCCATTTTTTGTGACAATACTAGTGCTATCAACCTAACTAAGAATTTGGTCCTACACTCTCGCACAAAACATATCGAAATAAGACACCATTTCCTTAGAGATCATATGGAGAAAGGCGATGTAGTTTTTGAGCATGTTGATAGAAAGAATCAACTTGCGGATATTTTTAGTAAAACTCTTGCAAATGAGCCTTTCTTCCATATCCGAAGGGAACGCGGTGTTCTTGATATCTCGGATCGATTGCATCTCAATTGAGGTGCATGCTCTAAAGTTTATTATTTATTACCTTCTTTCACTATTCACTTTATGCTAGCTTTTAGTATAAGATTCATAACAAATCCTCATGAAGGTAATATCTCTCTAACTCTTAAATATTCTCTTGACCATAAATATGTGTCTACTAAATCTTCTACTTGATTTATGATTGGTGTGTGCTTATGTGCAAGTGTTGCTTATGTACTGTTTATTCTTCATGACTACATGTCTTAAATTTGCAAAAAATTATTAGTGTCAAATTAGGTGAGTCGACTCAACCATAAAATTTGCGTCGACGTACTTGCTTTATTCAGTTCAATAGAAATTTTTATAGCAGTTTCGTCGATGCATGTCCTCGGGGCGGTCGACGCATCAGTTAAAAATTCAGTTTTTATTTTACATTTAGGGTTCATTTGTTGCATAATATTCATTTCATTATAAAGAGAAAAACGAGGCCCTAACCCCTCCAAGACCTCCAGACAACTTTTCTTCTGTTCTTCAATAAAATCCTTCAAAGATTCATCATGGCTTCTTAGAGGGTGGCTAAGAAAAGGATTCTCCGCGGTGGATCTTCTCAAACTCAACAAGATTTACCGGTAACTGCTCTCTCACATCTCTCCACTAATTTAATTGAGGTTTTTGAAAAATTCAAAAATAGGAAGGTTGTAAAGAAATACTATGTCACCATGAAAACCCTTGAGGTAGAACATTTGGCTTATACAGTTACCTAATTACCTTTTAAGGGCTTCGACCCTTATTTTCTTATAGTAATAAGTATAATGAAGATTGTGTTAGGGTATTTTATGTGGGTATAAAGGAAAAGTTTGAGGGACCCGTATTTCGTTATCGTATTGACAACAAATTCTTCATGGTATCATCTCATGTTTGGAAGGATATTCTTAATCTTGATTCTGAAGATGCAAATGTTGTTAGGTTTTCTAACTCCACTGACATTGTTGGATATGATTTTAAGACTACTTTGAGTTCTATGCTTAAGGCTCCATATGCTGAACACATAGTCAACAATTCTCTCTTTCCACATTATGTCACCACGGGCTCTCTAGCACCATTTGACAGGATCCTATACTGGTTTATGGGGCATATCATTCAGCCTAAAAAGGGTGGCCTGTTAAGAATCGAAAAAGTTGATGTCAAAATCATGTTGTGTTTGAAAAATAAAATAAAGGTCAATTGGCCTCATTACCTTGCCAGCAGAATGCTTGATCTCCGGGATTCTACTTGCGGCACATCATTATGTTATGGCTCTTTCATTCAAAGAATCTTGAACCATGAGCGAGTTAGTGTTGTTGGCATCCCTTGGGTAACTTTTGACATGGATCAAGAGTTCACTCACAAATCCCTTAAAGTTATGGGATTCATATGGTTCCCCCAACGACAAGCTTTTCATCACATTACGAGATCAAATGCTACTCAAATTGGAAATGCAAGTGATGATTCTGATGATGAGATTGAGGAAATGTTTGCTGAGGGGAATGCGGGAAATAGTGATGAAAATTATGCAGAAAACACTGATTAAATGGAAGAATATGTTGGGGTGGCTGCGGGTCAAAGTGACATGGCTCGGGTTCTTGCTCAGATGCAACAGATGGAGCTTCATATGCGTGAAGACCTAGTTGCTCAAAATAAAAGGTTCTCACTTATGAAGCAACACAAACTGAGTTCTATAACAATTTGCATGGAATGATCCAATCTCAAGCCGAAAGCTTTGCATCCTTCAAAAATCATTTTGCTCACTATTACCCATTTAACCCATCTGACCAACCTCCTACCGATTGAAACTAAATTTCATGTCTCTGCATTTTATATTTCTTAATCTATTGTAATTCATATTTTCATGAACTTACTTTGTGTTTGTGTGTGCTTTTTTTGTTTGTAATCTTATGTAATATCTCCGTACAATGTTTTACTATGTGTACTCATTGTGCTTCTTAAAATTGCATTTTGTTTGACAAATATCCTCTCTCTATATTGTGTTACATCTAATCTTTCCTCTAACAATTTTTGATGTTGTCAAAGGGGGAGAATATGATGACTTAAGGCTCACTCCCATATGCACACTCTCTGGGGGAGCTTTTCTCTTCTTCTCTTAGCTTATCCCATATACTATTGTGTATATCCGTATATTTTTTTATACAGGTACTACCTTTCTTGTGTCGGTTTTGTGATCATCAAAAAGGGGGAGTGTGTAAATGCATGCTCAAGTTTTAATGATGGAAAAATCCCCAAGATGTGTATCCGCGTGCTACAAGGATGGATGTCAGAAGAAAAACAAAAAAACCAGAAAAGGATCCAATGCGTCGACGCACAATACCTTCTGGTCGACGCACATTTAAGGGTAACCGACTGGAAGTTACGTGCCGACCCCTAAGTTGACGCATAAGAAAATGAAGTTTGGAAGCTAAAATCAAAAAGGCTGCATTGACGCACTCCCTTGTTTACGTCGACGTATTCAACATGATCAGCCCAATGCGTTAGCTCTAGAAGTTATGTGTCGTCCTTCCCTCGTGGAGCGGTCAACGCATCCCTCCTATGTTGTTACTTTTAATTTATTTTCTTTTTCTTTGCCTTATTTTCATTTCATTTACACTAACACATATAAATAGATTTTGTTTGTCATTTGAGTTTCTAAACAAGAATAGAGTGAAAGATACACATAGAGAGCACTTCATCTTCAACATTCCTTCTTCAAATTCAACTTCTCCAAAAATCAAAGTGGCTAAGTTCAAGATCAAAGAATTGTTGATAACGTTCGAATTAAAGATTTGCTTCAGATTTTGGTTTGTTTTGTGGGCTCTATCTTGAATAAAACCATTAGGGTTTTGTCCTTAGATCCGGATCAGTGAGGGGGGTTTTAGTACTAATCTTCTCTTTTCAAGATTCATCCGAGTGAAGCATCAAGGAGCAGTGGACTTTCTTGATTTTTTCACGGTAACCGGAGGATCTTGAAGGAAGAGTTAGGATTCGATCTTGTTCAATTGATATCAGCCGAGAGAAAGAAATTCTACAGCAAATTGGTAGAGATTTCAAGTATCGCTAATTAGAGGTGTACTTGAGGAGATCGAAGCTTGGTTTGGCTCGAACCAAGGATTGTGAAGAAGATAGGTTCATCATCATTAATTGAATTGTGTGAAAAGGGAACTATTTCTTCACTTGTTACAATTTTCAATTTTATGAACAAACTTTTCAACTCTAAATTTTAGAGTTGGGGGCAGATGTACACCACGCGAGGACGAAAGGTGGAACTGCCTTAACAAATTCTCGTGTTCTTTTTTCGCATTTAATTTCATTATTCGATTGATCAAATTTTTTAGTTTCAAATTATCAAACTTGCATAACCTGAATTGGTGTTGTGTCGAGGTTTAACAAATACGTCCGTAACGCTTCGTTTGATCGTTACGTGACAATTATTGACAACACAAATTAGTTAATGCAACACTTGTGAACTTTTCTAACAAGGTGTTTGATAAATTCTCTCTACTACAAATTGCTTATTGTGATTAAGCTTTGTTTCTTACTATTCGCATTGGAAGTATTTGATAGTCAAGGTGAAAGCTAAGACGATTAATAAAGTGTATTAAAAGTGCATTATTCAAAACAATTTTTCTCACTTTTTCTTAACGGTTTGCATATCCGATCTTCTCAATAGCTGATAATTTAGACGATTGAAAATCCAGGAGGCTTTCGTAAAAATTATTTTAAACGCGCAATTTTTAAAAACCCGATCTATTCAACCCTCCTTCTAGATCGAACACATCATCCAACAATAAAGTCCTTAGACACCAGGCCTTAGAAGGCTCTTCTGAAAGGATGGACACATCCTGTTATTATTGGAGCTGATGATCAACCTACTGGTGAGCTAAAGCCTGAAGAAAATTAGTCAAAGGATGATGATGAACTAGCTCTTGCAAATTCAAAGCCGTTGAATGCTAGATTCGATGGAGTTGACAGAAACATCTTTAGATTAATCAATACATGTGAAATGGCCAAGGATGCTTGGGAAATTCTCAAAACTACGCATAAAGGCACCTCCAAGGTTAAAATGTCAAAACTACAGCTACTTACATCTAAGTTTGAGAACTTGAGAATGAAGGAAGAATAAAGCATTTAAGAATTTCATATGAATGTTCTTGAAATAATTGGTGCTTGCAGTGCCTTGGGTGAGAGAATACCAGAAGAGAAGCATGTAAGGAAGATGTTAAGATCTCTACCTAAGAGATTTGATATGAAAGTAATAGCTATTGAAGAAGCTCAGGAAATCAACAACATGAAAGTGGATGAACTAGTAGGTTCATTCCAAACATTTGAGTTGTGTATTAATGAGAGGTCTGAGAAGAAGCCTAAAAGCATAGCATTCAAGTCCAACACAAATGAGAAAGGTGAGGAATATGATCTGAACACCGAGGAAGGATTGTCAAACACCATAGTCATGCTTGGAAGACAATTCAATAAAGTACTGAAAAGGATGGAAGGTAGCTCAAGATTAAATGTCAGAAACATCCCATATGATATCAGTAGGACAAATAATTCTAGGAAGAAAGCAGAAGCTGGGGAAAGACCTACTCAGGGCAGCGAGTTAAGGTATTATAAATGTGGAGGCTTTGGCCACATCAAATGGGACTTTCCAACCTTTCTCAAAAGACAAGACAAAGGATTAAGGTAGAAGAGGAATCAGCCAAACATGTAACAACTTTGACTGGTACATATATTTTTGATGGAGACTCAAGTGATGAAGAATTGACTTTTGAAGAACTGGCTGCTACTTATAAATAACTATGCATTAAAAGTGTTGAAGTATGCCAGGATAATAATAAGTAGAAGAAGATCATAATGCAATTGCAAGACATAAAGAAGGAGCATCTAGAGATGATTAAGAAGCTAGAAAATGAAATAATTGTGCTAAAGTGTGATCTTGATAAGATGACCAAATCTGTCAATATGCTAAACAATGGATCTAAGACACAAGATAAGATACTTCAAGCTGGAAGAGTAGTAGGAGACATGAGTTGGCTAGGGTACAATGGTACCAAGGAGTCATCTACAGAATATGTTCAGATTCCTGCTGAATCAAAGATGTCAAATCAGATGTTTCAACATCACAGAAGAAACAACTGCAGACAGCCTAACAAAAGACCTCAACACTGAAGATGTCATTACTGTGGAAGACATGGTCACATAAAGCCATTTTTTTCCAAGCTGTATGGTTACCCCAACTCTATATAACAATCAAATGTGACTCAGACTAGAACAAGGAAACAGTGGATTCCCAAAGAAAATGTCTCATGTTTCTTAGCTCACATGTCACCTAAAGTGAAGACCACATAAGACTAGTATTTTGACAATTGATGCTCAAGGCATATGACAGGAGACCAAAACATACTGGTCAATGTTTAAGATCATCTAACTGGTTATGTCAACTTTGGAGATATAATGAAGGGTAAAATCAAGGGATTAGGGAAGACACACATTACAAAGTTACCTAACATTAAAGGTGTATTATTTGTCAAGGGATTGACTTCCAACCTGATCAGCATAAGTCAACTATGTGATCAAGGATTTTATGTGAGCTTCACAAAAGTTGAATTTGTCATCACAAAAAAGAAATTTGAAGTTACTATGAAGGGAATAAGGAACAACGACAAATGTTATTTATGGGTCCCTCTGGAGACAAATCATACCACCTGTGTGGAAGTCAGACAACTTGCGGGTAAAAATCTCCAAAAGAACAAGATAAGTATGAGGTCAACTGATCATAATGTCCCAAGGGATTTCCTAACATCAACTAAGTCTGTTAAAGTTAATGACCAGTCTGCTGAAAGAAGAGCTATGAACCTGGTCCAGAAATTCTCTGAACTAAAACTGGTTAATGGTTATTCAAGAGAATAGGATGTATATGAATGATCAATAAGAGAACAAGGGGTATGTTTTCTAAAGAAGTTATAGCAATTAAAAGCGTGTGGGAACGTCATTAAGGGTCTAAAATTTTCAAAATATCACTCAACAATATTACATCATAAGGCGCAACATATAAAATACCTGCCCCGAGTTCAAATATTTCAAAGTCTCCCCACACGCTATACTCTTCTTAGAAAACTCAAAATCTTAACCTTCAATTCTCAGAAAAACCATCTTCAACATTTCTCTATCAAAATGTCTCAACATACTACTTCAGGACCAAGCAACATCAATGAAAGTATACCAATTGAAGAAGCCCTAAACATTGTTCCTATTTCAATGATTTCATGCTCGGATGCAAGACCTACAAGCTTCGCACCCGCCATGCAAGACGACCAAGAGAAACACCTATCTCAGTTGGAGGTAATGTAACTGAACCACCTATTGATATGTTGATGGTGATCAAGATAGAGGATATGTAGACAGGGTCATAAGGAGATTAGTTTCTAATACCCTACAAGTGTGTCTACCTATTGAAGGGATCACCATCCCTCTTGCCCAAATGCCTGGTGAGGTTTCTCCAAAAGAGTTTAATGAATCATCCATGAGGGAAGAAGAGATTCCTCAAAAAAATTCTTGAAAAAAAACTATTCTTGAAGAAGTCACGACTGATGTTGGAACATCTTCCTTGAAGACAACTCCTCAAGATAAGCAGGTTGACTCAATTGGAAAAAGGACTGAGAATGATGTAGTTGAGGCTGTTATAGATGTAGACACTCTGTCTGACAATGAGTTAATCATTAATGTTAACCCTGGGATTACCAAAAGGCTGAAAAAAAGAAAGGGCAAGGTTGTTGCTTCCAGTACTCCATCCAAACCTGTCAAGAAGAAGGTTACGCATGGACCTCCAAAAGCATGGAGCAAAGCTACTCCATCATCCACCAAGAGGAAAATCATATCAGAATCTGATTCTGATTATAATGTCTAGACAGATGTCCCAGACATCTCACCAGTAAAGAAGTCTATTGTCAGAGTTCCACTGACAATGTCCCTGATGCTTCTACTGACAACATATCAGTCCATTCTATCAAGTTTGCTGCAAGATGGAAATACATATATCAGAGGAGACTGGCCTTAGAGAGGGAGCTAGGAAAATAAGCCTTGGCATGCAAGGAAGTGATGATCTTGATTTCTGAAGCAGGTTTAATGAAGACAGTGACAAAGCGGCCAAAATGCTATGAAACTCTAGTCAAGGAATTCATAGTCAACATCCCAGAAGACTGTGATGACAAGAAAATAAAAGAGTTTCATAAAGTGCTTGTCAGAGGAAAGTGTGTAAATTTCTCACCTAACATCATCAATCAATATCTAGGAAGGAGCAAGAAGTAAGAGAGTGAGCATGAAATCACTGATGACCAGCTATGCATTATCACTGCAAATCAAGTCAAGACCTGAACTATGAAGGAGAAGCTATCTACTGGAAAGCTAATTGTAAAGTATGTTATTATGCGTATAATAGGTGTAGCAAACTAGGTGCCAATGAACCACGCATCAACTATCTCCTTAGGATTGGGAAAATTCATTTATGTAGTTGGCATGAAGATACCATTTGACTATGGTACTTATATTTTTGATCAGACTCTAAAGCATGCTGAAACTTGTGCAACAAAGCTTGCCATAGCTTTCCCCAATCTCATATGTGGAATAATTATTCATCAATATCCCAATATTTTGTCTACAACCTTGGATGTTGAATGTAAAAGAGAAACCCCTTTGTCACTATATTAGAAGTTGTTTACAGGAGCACATGCCCCAGACATTGTCTCAACATCTGCAGGTGCTGAACAGAAAACAACTAATAAAGGGGATTTGATTGATAAAATCACTGAGACTTGCAAATAATTGGATGAGGTCAATGTGTTAGCACAGTAAGGAAGATGAAACTTGAAGAGACCATCCTAACCATGAAGAGGAATGTTGCTGCAAGTGTTGTTGAAGAGGTACTAGAAGAAGAAGCAAGTAGCTCAACATCTCAAGGCTCTTTTGAAGTTGGCTCACAAGAAGAAGGAAGTGGAGGAAGTGGAGAGTCTGAAATTTCTACAGAAAAATGATTGTGCTTGGAGATGTTAATTGTGTTTCCATATATGTCATGTTGATCCCTCTTTTATGTAATTTTGGCACTTAAGTGCATAACATCTGTTTTATTTTGGGTTGTATCTAACAATAGATATTAGTGACATAGTTGAATCTAGTATTTATTATGTCATTCTCCATAAATTACTCTTATTGGTTTGGCCAATTATGGCTAAAAATAGGGAGTGTGTGTTCTTTATTTGAGGGGGAGCGGCTATGAATTGTTGCAACTGTGAGCGATTGTGTGGGTTGTGTTGTGTTTTGTTATTCCACTTGTGTGTGCAGCTAATGTGATGATTGTGCTGAGGGGGAGCTGCTACTTCTATGTGTTAATTGTTAATTGTATGAAGATACTATGTGTTTCTTGTGTATCTCTAAAGATACCGTGTGTTTCCACAAAGACGAGAAGATGCTGTGTTGTTTGTCAGTGGTGTATCTCTGAAGATATTATATGTTTCCACAAGAGAAGAAGCTGATGTGCAAGGGCGGCTAAAATTTTGATTGTCAATTGTGCATCTGTGTGTGCTATATGCAGGGGGAGTAAAATGTTTCATCTATGAATGTTCTAACTGATGTTTGAACATCTGTGTTATTTATCCGTTATTATCTCTATTTTGATTGTGATGTTGCTTTTATTGTGCTGCTACTTTAATTGTATGGCTTGTACTTGTTGCGGCGGTAAAGCGACAAGCAAAGAGTTGGTATTTATTTTTACCGGGTGATATATACCGGTTAGGTTATATCGTATCGTGTCCAGAGAGATTGGTTATTGATTCGTCGTTTGACCATTCTACCGTTAATGAGTTTGATATTAAAAGAAATAAAAATAAAATACAAAAGTAAATGAACAAAAAGTATAAAGGATAGACAGCTTGTCCGGAACGAATGTAAACAACCCGTCACAGACTTAAATCTACCACCCATGTCATACTCGGCCTACGATACTCGTCCGTGTCATCACATACCTCTCACAACCTAAGCTATTTCTAACCCCAAATTGAGAATCCTCCCGAATCACCTCGATATCCATTTCTGGCCTACCTCGACAACCAGAAGTCAACTGCGTCACCTCCATACCCATCTTTGGCATACTTCACCAACGCAGAGGCATTAAGTTCAGATACTCTATAGTGAATGTCAGCTCTAAACCCATTTCAAGCATTCAGAAACTAACAGATAATCATCCTAGGAAATAATCTAAGCAATCTATCTCTAGTAAAGCTCAAATCCCTAACATAAAGTAAAAACCTAAGACAATCACCAACACAAATTCGTAAAGCAAACTTTATACAACGTCAAGGGCGACAAATATACATGAGTTATGAGTAGATATACATACAAAACCCAACAAAAGAGATTACAAAGAGAAGAGAAGAAGAGGAACCAAATATTTCTTGGTTTGTCAACACCAATCGACGAGAGATTCGACTCCGGATCATCCAAATGCAAGCTCCAATGTTGTTTTTTAAGCTCTCTAGACCGAAAAATGATGTTGATGGTGTTGGGACTCAAAAATACCCAACCCATAACCTAAAAATGTGTTTTAAGCCCCTTTTAAAGAATTCTGATATCGTAGGGCGCACTAAGCTCGGTATTCGCGCTAAGTGCGGTCTGTGATGTTCCGAAAAAAATCAGCATCTTGTTTTTGCCATATCTTAAGAACCGTAACTCGGAATTGCGCCCGGTTTGAAGCGTTGGAAAGCTTATTAAATTTCCTATCTAACCATGAAAAAATATCAATCAAATTGATGATTTTTATTCTTTGATTTTGAGCTTTATTCATTGATGAGTTGCTCAAATCGCACGTTTGAAGCCGTGCCTTCGACACTTTATTACTCAATGCTCCAATTATGAATGAATACCTATAAAAGAGATGAAAAACCATCAAATGATACAATATTTACACCAAAACTCAATTATTCTATTATGTACACATTTATACAAAAAGCGGGGGATTTATTCGAGGAATATCAACAAAAGAACCGATAAGTGCCACTAAACATATATACAAAATAACTTAATTTTGGCACTTATCAGCTCTCCCCAACTTGACACATTGTTTATCCTCAAACAAAGTCAAGTAAACCTAAAGAAACAAAAGATGATAATCAAAGAATCACAAATCAACAAGTTTTTGAAAACGGAAAACAAATGTATGGTTCAAACGAAAAATGTACACGACAAATACAAACTTACCACTATACTACAACAATAACATATAAACGAAACAAATCCTAAGTACAAAAATCATGCAAAACATTCTAAAACAAAACAAGCTCAATCATGAATCACACCTAGAAAAAATTCATCGCTAGATGAAGAACACACAAAAGTGAGGGATAAAAAACACTCCTCCACAATCTTGCAAACAATAGACTAAATTATGCATTCATCCAAAAACGTATTGAAAATACAAATGCAAGAATCACAAGGGCTTTTCAAGGTTGTAATGTGGTTTGGTTAACAAACAAGTGATAAGTCCTAAAGCTAATCGAAACAAAAACTTGCCTAAACCTAAGGGAGTGATCAACTCACAAAGTTCCAAACAATATAATTTCAATCAAACTTATTCTTCATCACAAATTTCACACCAAACACACCTCACTTATTAACATAACATTATTCCTACTCTTTTTGTTTTTCTTTTTCTAAACTTTTCTCTTTTTTCTTTCTTTCTTTTTCTAATCTTTCTCATTTTTTTCACATTTTTTTTCTCTTAACCTCATACCAACCACAATATAAGTATATAAATATTTCTCTCCTCAACTTGAAATCAACCAACATTAATGTGTGAATACTCCCTACTTTCTAAGGCAGGGCAAAAATTCATACAACAACATATAGTTGAGGGTTCAAGAAACAAAGAAATCAACATCCATACAAAAAATGGTGAATTGACACTCATAGACAAGCATCAAGTTCAAATAAAAATGGATGTTGATAAAAGTTCAAAGGGGCTAACAAAGGATCACACACTCACAAGGTGAATTGAATATTTGGCCAAGGTAGTTATGCTCAAAATCAACAAAATGACTTGATCATTTTCTTGCAATCATACAATCAACACAAAACACAAGATTAAGCATAATAAAATCTAGTTAAAACAAGAATGTGGACTCTCATATGTAAACAATGGAAAGCTTCCTCACATTTATGGTTAAAAATGGTACTAAAGTGATTCAATTCATGAGCAAGTAATGCAAAAAGAATGAATAGCATGGTAATTATACAAATGATAAATTTCCTAAACATGTTATGCTATAGAAAGCGATAAACAGTACCGACATGTAGCAACTTTGAAAATTATCATTACCATACATCCGAGTTGAAATGATCAAACTCGAAAATCACCTCAAAAGTCTTCAAGTTACCGAACCAAAATTTGAGTCAAACAACAACAAAAGAATTAGAAAAATAATACTAATTTTATTCAATACAAAAAGCCTTGGTGAAAGTGGGAAAAGGAAAACCAAGTGAAATTTTAAAGAATTCGGCCTGCAGAGCGCTAAGCGCACACGATTAGAAAAATGACAACAACAGGTGCAACTGCTATGCAAGCTCCACTTACACACCTATACAATCTCGTTTACACATCTAAACAATATTTACAATACATACACACTTCCACAAACTAAAACACTACAAACTTGTGGAAAATAACAAATTGACATAACAAAACAAAAGCAAATAACAATACACACAATTGGTGAAAAGGAATTAACAAGTTGAAAAGTGAAAATTTGAAATTAAGAGAAAGTCCTATTTCAACTTGTCAAAACACAAGTCACCACACACATAAACAACATAAACAAACATGCTTGTTTTACGTTGTAAGCTCGATGCCTTTATTGTGCGAGCACTAGTAACCTCCTCTTGTCATGCCATGGTATTACCACACCGTGCAAACCTAAAGAAAATGTCCTAAAAACCACACAATAAACGTTACAAATACGAGACAACTTACAACAATACTTGAAAACAAGGAAATACACACATATGTACAAGTATGGAAAGTTAACACAACATGTACAAGTAACATATACAAATTCATATACAAAGTCTATACAACATATACAATAATTACAAAACTCAAAAACAACAGAATTATCGCAATACAGAAACAATAAAACCAATCCCCGGCAACGACACCATTTTGTTGCTGCGGTAAAGCGACAAGCAAAGAGTTGGTATTTATTTTTACCGGGTGATATATACCGGTTAGGTTATATCGTATCGTGTCCACAGATATTGGTTATTGATTCGTCGTTCGACCATTCTACCGTTAATGAGTTTGAGATTAAAAGAAATGAAAATAAAAGACAAAATTAAATGAACAAAAAGTATAAAGGATAGACAGCTTGTCCGGAAAGAATGTAAACTACCCGTCACAGACTTAAATCTACCACCCATGTCATACCCGGCCTACGATACTCGTCCGTGTCATCACATAACTCTCACAACCTAAGCTATTTCTAACCCCATATTGAGAATCCTCCTGAATCATCTCGATATCCATTTTTGGCCTACCTCGACAACCAGAAGTCAACCGCGTCACCTCCATACCCATCTTTGGCATACTTTACCAACGCAGAGGCATTAAGTTCAGATACTCTATAGTGAATGTCAACTCTAAACCCATTTCAAGCATTCAGAAACTAACAAATAATCATCCTAGGAAAGAATCTAAGAAATCTATCTCTAGTAAAGCTCAAATCCCTAACATAGAGTAAAAACCTAAGACAATCACCAACACAAATTCGTAAAGCAAACTTTATACAACGTCAAGGGCGACAAATATACATGAGTTATGAGTAGATATATATACAAAACCCAACAAAAGAGATTACAAAGAGAAGAGAAGAAGAGGAACCAAACATTTCTTGGTTTGTCAACGCCAATCGACGAGAGATTCGACTCCGGATCATCCAAATGCAAGCTCCAATGTTGTTTTCTAAGCTCTCTAGACCAAAAAATGATGTTGATGGTGTTGGGACTCAAAAATACCCAACCCATAACCTAAAAATGTGTTTTAAGCCCCTTTTAAAGAATTCTGATATCGCAGGGCGCGCTAAGCTCGATATTCGCGCTAAGCGCGGTCTGTGATGTTCCGAAAAAAAATCAACATCTTGTTTTTGCCATATCTTGAGAACCGTAACTCAGAATTGCACCCGGTTTGAAGCGTTGGAAAGCTTATTAAATTTCCTATCTAACCATGACAAAATATCAATCAAATTGATGATTTTTATTCTTTGATTTTGAGCTTTATTCATTGATGAGCTGCTTAAATCGCGCGTTGGAAGTCGTGTCTTCGACACTTTATTACTCAATGCTCCAATTATGAATGAATACCTATAAAAGAGATGAAAAACTATCAATTGATACAATATTTACACAAAAACTCAATTATTCTATTATGTACACATTTATACAAAAAGCGGGGGATTTATTCGAAGAATATCAACAAAAGAACCGATAAGTGCCACTAAACATATATACAAAATAACTTAATTTTGGCACTTATCAGTACTCTAAATATGGTTTTAGCCAAAATTTTCCAAAGGGGAGTTTGTTAGTTCTATGGATTGGCAACAATTTTGGTAAAAAATTCTGCTCAGAAAATGCCATGAAAAATACTAAAGTAGCATATGTCTCACCAAATGTCCTGACATGTGAAACTAACAGAAATAATTCAAGTGCAGATTTTCAGGAAGCCAGTTTGTTAGTTATTTGTATTCTTCGCCTAAGGAAGCTTGAGAATGCCTTCAGCAATATAATTGAAGATTTAATATCCTGATTTCGTGGAGAAAAGACAGGAGGCACTAAAGACTTGTGAGTAAAGCAACCCTAGTTGTTGTTTCTCTATTTAAAGTCTGCAAACCTTATTTTGCAGTTTGGCCGTTCCAGATTTAGAAGTCTAGATTTTAATTGTTGGTTGTTCACGATTTTGGTTTCTAATTGTTCATTGTGAGCCTCTCTCGTATTTCTATTTGAGTAGGAAGTTTTCTTCGAGTTGTAAATTGTCAATCACCATAAGCTTTGAAGCGAGTGTGATTGTGTGTATTTGAAAAGTGTCTTCAGTTTTGATTTTGTTGAGTGTCATAGTGTGTGACTTAGGGAGTGAGTAGAGGTTCTCATATCTAAGTGTGGTATCTTAGGTATAAGGGTCATTGGGTAGTAAGATTAAGTGAGGAGTGTAAACAGATAAGGTTTCCCTGCGAATAAATATTGCTGATAGCGAACTTCATCCCTGGCTTGAAAGCCCCCAGACGTTGGTTGGTTAGAACTGAACTGGGTTAAAAATTCTCTGTGTTTTTATTGTATTAGCACTCTTTAAACTCTATTCAGTTTAGCTGTGTTTATAGCAGATATTAGTGTCGTGACATTACATTTGACATCGCATATCAGATACCAGAATTTCAGGGTTGTTGAAGGAGAACTCACTATAGCATAGGAAAAATAACACCATAGACACCATCTTTACAAAGAAGGAGAAAACGGAGGTTATGATGCACATGAGGAAGAAAATACTAGATACTCCCCCTCAAACTGTAACAATTATCTTTGTCATGAAACACTACTTCAACAAGAACCGCATTAGGTGAATTTGTGCACCGGCCGAAAACAATGAATGCCTTTAATACAACCTGTTTATTCTAGAATTGACAGTTTCGAAAACATGCACCAAGTCAGATGAAAACACGTCTTAGATGAAAATTTTAAGAACTATCCCTGTTGGTCTTTAGGGATAAAACATTTTTGAGATATGTCCTGACTTCTTGTTTGACATTATTATTCTGGATTCAAAAGATTAGTCTTTAAAAGACTTTCCATATGATTAGAAGCAGAAGTAAAATTTCTTTGTTGATCTCAATACCCCTTCACAATCGTGCTGATTAATTCCAGAATAATAATTATGCATTGACTTAGCATACTGCTCTAAACAAACTCAGAATCTTCTTATTCTAAACCAAAGATAGAACTTCCACTTTTGAATGAGGTGGTAGAATATCAAGATTCATAGTCCCAACTCTCTTCCACAGACTATCATCACCAATGATGTTACAACATTATTTGGGACATCAACAACTTTACTACAGAACCTATTAGCTTTAGTTCTAGAATCAACATTCAAGGGATTTATTTCCATCCATGACCTTTAACAAAACTCCCCATTATCACAAAATAAGGACATATTTGAGTTTGGTCCTTACAATACTAGAAGAATTCTTTATTTGGAATTTTCTACAGTTTCCAAATTTGGAATCCTTAGTTTACTTGCTATACAAGATACAAATTGCCACACTCTGTTACTTGTGATAGAAGAAACCTCATTATCAACCATGTGTATGACCAAAGATATGTCTTCAAAGGATAAGTTTGAATCTTATATGCCTTCTCTCAATCTCTAGTGTCTCCAACAACTTATGGTGTTGCATCATTATATAGAACATCTCAACCTCCCCTTTATGGACTTCATCATTCTTGATTCTGAATATCAAGAAGGTACACTCACTAACATCCATAGTGATACATGAAGTTTATATTGTAGACAGACACATAAATACATGAAATTGACATCTCTTTATGCCATTAACATACTCCCAATAAAATTCAGGTCACACTCTTGTATAAATACATAAGATAATTACTCAGCTCCCGACAGAGTATTTGTAGTTAGCATTCAAACAAAACTCTAATAGGTACCCAGTCTCCCGTCAAGGTACCTCTTATTTGGTCATATAGAATTACCTACTCACACTAGATAACACTGATTGGTTTTATTCTTCCCATTTGCTGAATTTTGTACACTTCATTCAATCATGACAACCAGAATATTCCAGATTAAAGTAGAGGCATGACCTTAAGTATACCATGATGCACATCTTCATGGCTTAAGACTCTGAGATGATGTTCCAACATCTGATATGATATCATCCATTATACTATGGTTATGAGGGTAACATCCATACTAACACTTTTGATACTTGTGGGGGGAACATAGGAAGCACAACTAAAAGCAATTGATCAATCTCTAGGATCAGAAAATCATAATAATCAGGGGATACCATGAGCCACATCTCAATAAGCTTTTCTTCAGACTTTCATTCTGACTTTGAGATGATGGGTGCCTCTGTCTGTACCTACAGAGGAGATTCCCTCTACTAGGTTTCTAAAACAGACTTATTTAGGCATAACACCTATACAGACTTATGAAGTATGTCTCCCTAGCTCCAACAATACACACTATGGTTGGATCACAATACTCCTTTTCTCATGGAATCTGGTCTATAATCATGGACTTCCTTAAATCTGGTTCCTTTGATTAGTAGGTTCTTCCAAAAATTATCTCACTCATATATATAAAGGGTTTTGGAGTATATTACCTTTATAGAGCTCAAAATCTATACTTCCATAAGCTGACATATGGAGCAGATAAACTGATGATCCTGTCCTAGTCAACTTAGCACTACTCAGATGTCTCCTCTTCCAGATCAATAGTAGGTTCCAAACAAAATATACCTTTGTTTGACACCCAAAACATCTGCTCTTCAACTGGTAGCTGCATACTTGTTGATATGATGTTCTAACATCCCATAGAACATCAGTTCCATCTTCTTGGAACATATCATCCTCGAAAGTCTTCAAGGTCTTCACACAATATTTAGATGCACAAGAGAATCATTGATCAATTGACTCTCATCAACTTGATTAGAAAATGCCTTTATGAGTGGACTTGAGGAATGCCTCAAGTATCTTTGACACTTTTAATATAGTTGGGAACATTAAAAGAAAATTTTGTTGAGGAATACAACCCTAGTATATTTCCATACTTTAAGGGTCACATCAGAAATCATGTAGCGGAATATACAAACACCTCAATTGTACAAATAATGCTTATACCATGATTCGAACACAAGCAGGGCATCTTAGGATTGAAAATAAATCAATCTTATGCATAGCATCTTCTCACCAAGTTGTAGACTGGACAACACCAATACCATAACCAGAACAATGATTCACCAAAAATATATAGGAGTTACCTTATCAATATGTTCATTCCCGCATGAAGGTCTTGATAATTTTGATCTTGTTTTGAACACATGTTGGACAATAATCTTTCCAAGGCCTTCACTCCTGCGTGAAGGCTTTGAAATCTTCATTGCTCTGTTCAAGATTCATCTTCTTCTTTCAACAAGAAGATATAGTTGTTCTGGACAGGCTTGTCTTTACTCCACACCAGTCTTACATGAATAAGTCCATCCTCCACTTCAAGGGACCGTACAATATGAACCAACCTTGTTTAATCAATACTCAAATACAAATATTCTACCTTATACAAAACCAGAAAGTATCCTCCCAAGGATCTCATCCAGAAACAGACATGATCCCTGCCCTGATACCAATTGAAATTTTGGTGCAGCAGACTTAGAGGTGCTGTAAGGATGTCGAGACATTTCATCTAACATTAAAACTAAAATAGACAAAATAGAGAAAAAGAACACAGGAAACAAAAAGAACAGAAGAAAATTGTTCACCCAATTCTGCTCAAACCAACCTACATCCTGGGTGTCATACCCCAAAATTTGCCCTCCATCTTCTTAAAAGATTTCATACATCTATGCTCAAGGATTCCTCAAGAGTTGATCAGACAAACTCTCTCCTAGACAATCAACCCAAACTAGGGTTTGGTATCTCTCAAGTCAAGATGAGGTTCCAACATCTCCAATGGTCTTCATGCCTCCTCATATGCTTCAAAGATTCTCCATGTCAAGTTTCAAGCCTCACAAGTCAAGTTTCCTCAGACAACTGCTCAGATGGTTGAAAATCGAGTGTATTGGACAAAAAGTCAACTGTGGTCAACATACAGTCAAACTTCATAATTTTTGGTCAACATCCTCATTTTGAAGTTACATTCATCATTTGATCAAGGGTTGATCATGATTCATCAAGAAAACTCAAGATTTGCTCAAAAGTCAAACTTTCTAAATTAGGGTTTCTAGATGAAAAGTCAACTGAACTTTGACTGATCATAACTTCCTCATACTTTCTCAGAATTTTTTCCACCACCTCTTGTTTTGAAGGAAATTCAATTCTCTACAACTTCATGTCTCACAAGAATGTCCAAAAAATGCTTCATTTGAGAGGTATAGCTCAAAACATTACAGGTCATTTTCAAAGTCAACAAAAAGTCAACTTTTTGTTTTGAAGATATATTGAGCATGGTAACTCCAATTGAGATGAGACCAAAGACATTGGTTAGAGGACTCTTAGAGCTTTCCAAAAAGTCAAAGAACACTCAAAAATGTGGAAAATTGAGCAAGATACACTATTCAGAAGTTGGGCAATTTTGGACAATTGCACAAAAGGACATTTTGGTCAAAATGCAAAATTTTCCAAATGGGCCTATAATCTTTTGATCCAAACTTGTTCATGACAATATTTTTGACCTATAAATGCTTGGCCATGGCAATTCTCTATTTTATTGATTTTATTTTGAATTTTAGAACATTTAATTCAAAATTAAATTATATAAAATATGAAAATCATATTTTTTCCCAAAGGGCTGATTTTATATGTTCCTTAATGTCCAAGAAAGCCCAAGATACTTGCCAAATTCGTGCTTGATCATGCATTGAAGGAGAAAATCAAATTTCTTTCAAAATTTGATTTTTATTTGAACAATATTGAATGCTCCAAATCAAATCTTTTCCATTCCTTTTTTCCTCTCCAATCCTCTCTATAAATATCCAGCATTGTGTACAAGCATAGACACGAAACCCTAACCTAAAAAGAACCCAAACTCTTGGCAAAATTTTTCAAGAAACCAAAAATTCGAATTTTTGTTTTCAGCAAGCTTCAGCCCAATTTAACCACTCAATCACCTTCAGGAGGTTCCCAGCAATCGATCCATACTCATACCTCAAGCCCAGACTGCCCAGATCGTGCCAGCAAGCTCTCACCGGTTTGATTTTTCTCAAAATTCGATTTGTATTAATCATGCATTATTAACTGTTTTCGTGTGTTTATTTGTGATCAGGAGGTTCATTAGAACGCATTAGACGTATTACATGTAAGCTTGGACGTGAGAAACACAATATGCCATAGTTAGGGCTCGTTGAGCTGTTTCGATCGAATCAACGTATACAAGCGTTTTCAGAGGAAACCAATAGTGCCATTGGACTCAGAGGGGTCGAATTAGGTAGACTAGGTTTTTCTTTTGCCTTGATTCTACGTGTTTTGCAGGATTCAGGTTTGGAATGGTCGGAGAAGACGACCGGAGCTAGGGCTCCGGCGTCGCTGACCAATGTTGACTCCGGCGATGCATGGGTGGCACGATCGTGCGTTCTGATTGGCTTTCTCTTTCCACCTGGGTCCCACGCGAGCTGACTCAGTTTGAAACATATCCCTACCGCGTCATCATTTATATACAATTGTTTTTCAGTTTTCCAACACAAAGAGCCACTTGTCCCAGTGGTTAGAGCGCTTACTGTTTCCAGATGCCTTCCAATGTCATGAGTTCGATCCTTCCCAGCACCGGTTTCACTTTTCTTTTTCCAAACTTTCACTTTTCAATATTTCTTCATGTTTTCTTTATTTTTTTAATATTTGCATTATATTTTAATTTCCTTACAGATTTTTATTCTGCATTTAAAAATTACCAAAAACATTTTTTCTGTTTACATTATTTTCATAAAAACCTTTATTTAATTTAATAAATTAAAAAATATAATTTTTGCATGCATATTTATTTTATTTTTATTTTTTGCATTTAAATCATTATAAATTGCATTTTAATTATTAAATCTTTTCAAAAATCCCAAAAAATTATTTTAATATATTTATCTCATTTCCAGCAGAGATTAATTTTCTCATATTAAAAATTGCATTTTTTTTCTAACATTTTCTCTTATTTCGATTTCATCGTATTTTTCGATTTTCCCATTCTTTCACAGGTTGCTCCGATTCGGACGTTTCTTTTTATCATTCTATTTTTTCCAATAATGTAACTGTTCATGGGATGTAATAGTTTAATTTAGGGCTTTATTTTCCGCAAGTTAAATTATGTATCTGCCCCAAAGCCATGTAATAGCGTAGGACATTTACCTTTCCGCACTTTACATTCCGCATTTTACTTTCCGCACCTATAAAGCTAGTAACTAGGCGTGTATGGCAAGATAATAATTGGACATAGCTCACACTAATCTTCAAGATAAAATATCTGAATTTGACACACTTCTTTCACATGCCCCTTAGGGTAATTCTTTCTCGATGCCTTCGATTTCAAATGGTCATGTCCCTCGAGCGTAGAGGTATTCTAGCACCGTTGCCTTCCAAACAAATCATCATAGTCCCTTCGATACAAAGATCATAAGACCCACGATGTCGCCTCCGAATACATGATCTTGACCCTCGATTGTCGCCTACGAAAATGATGATAGTCCTTGAATGTGCTAGGATACTTACAAGTTGCCTTCGATGACCATCCGATGTCCCCGAATGTCGCTTACATCGAATGGAGCTACCTACTAACTAATGGTATGGCTAGCGCTATTCTAAAGGAATGTAGAAGTACAAACAAAGCGACCAATTACGGTGGGTAAATAAGTCTTTTAGTTGCTCGCTCTACCAAATGCTTTTCACTACACACTTTTTCAAAGTTCAAGTTCTTTTCAAAACAAACATTTCGAACACTTAGTATACACTCCTACATGAGTCATTACAAAGTCAAAGCGAAATGCCTTTTTCAAAACATTTTGTCAAACACACAAAGCAATTTTAAAAGTTATCTAAGAGCAACTAAGAGCCCGTAGAATAAGCTGCGGATGGAAAGGGTGCTAATACCTTCCTTTTCATAACCATTCTCCGAACTCGAGAATCTAACGAAGGTCTTTTATTACTTTTACCTTCCCTTAATTGGATAAAAATAAAAGTCGGTGGCGACTCTTGCTATCCGCACATTTGGATACAAATATCCTACAAAGTCGTTCACGTATTCGAGCTGGCGACTCTGGGACACACCAAGAGAGAATTGCCTTAGGGATTTCTAGATCATTTTATTGCTTTTGTTTGACTTGTATGCTTTATCTTTAAGGGTTGCTTGGGTATTATATTGTTGGGGATCCTACACGGATCGGGTTTCCTTTAGGTAAGTGGCATTAGATCATCGCGACCGTTAGGCGTAAAACTACGCGGTCAACATGATGGCTACGTTAGCGTGACACTTTGGTTGTCCCGATACTCTTCATTCCCAAGTTGAAGATAGTATTTGGCTTCGTGGTGTCATCAAGCGCTAACTAAACTTTTAGAACCTTAATTGACCCATCTTGGCCATTAGAAGGTAGTGAGATGGCCGGCTTTGGTGTAGACCGAGGTTGGTTGATACTCGATGCTACGCTCATTGAGATTAGACTTTTGGGACATTTTCGATCGACCACTTGGCGTCGTATTGAAATAAGCGCCTACGAGAAAGATCGTGATATGAGATTCCTAGAACCGGTTACTATTATAGGACGGATGAACCAACTCAAACTTTTGGTGGGGTAATCACCTATACCTCATGCAAGCCTTAAACCTAGGCTCATTGTGTGAATTGTTTGTGTGTGCTAAACATGACATCATGACATCATTCGCATTGCATATCATTTCTAACTATTTCAAGGACCTAGGGATTTATCTTTGCTCTGTTTTGTAGGGATTATGGCTTCTAGAAAGACTATCCGAATCAACTTCATGGGTATCCTTCTCAACTCAAAGAATTGGTTTGAAATTCCGACCATGCTCGTTCATCAAAAGACATGGTTATCTACTTGATTTGGTTATCTCGGTTTGAAGAAGATTTGATGCATGTCCTATTCCAGTTCTTTGACCCGAAACACCATTGCTTTACATTTCCGGATTATCAGTTGGTTCCTACCTTAGAGGAGTTCTCTAATCTACTTGGGGTACCTATTCCTGACCAAATGCCATTCACCGGTTTAGAAAAGGTTCCTAAGTTCGAAGACATTGCATCCGCCTTACATCTTAAGCGCTCAGACATTGAAGCCAATTGGGAAACTAGGAGTGGAGTTAAGGGTTTACTTTCCAAGTTCTTAATCAAGAAAGCCCGAGAATTCCTCAAAGTTATGAGTTTCCATGCATTTGAGAACATTGTGGCCTTGCTAATTTATGGTTTGGTTCTATTTCCTAACTCGGATCAATTCATAGATGTCAATGCCATCAAGTTGTTCCTTACCCGCAATCCAGTGCCTACTTTACTTGGAGACATCCTACATTCTCTCCACACTCGTACTGCCAAGAGACAAGGAACTCTCATGTGTTGTATACCGTTACTTTCAAGGTGGTTTATTTCGCACCTCCCTCCATCAGTTTTGAAGAATGAACAAAGGTTGAGATGGTCTCAAAGATTGATGTCACTCTCTCATTCAGATATCCGTTGGAGCCTTTTCTCTCAAAAGGACTTCACATTCATCGAGCGTTGTGGAGAATTCCCTAATGTACCGCTACTTGGTATAAGGGGAGGTATTACTTACAACCCTTCTCTAGCTCTACGTCAGTTTGGTTTTGCCCGAAGAGATGGTCCACATGATATGCTTCTCCAAGATATTGTGTTCGATTACAACCACGATCTCCAGAATTACCGACGAAGGTTTATACACGCTTGGGGCATGGTAAAGAAGACTGATACCAAGACTTTGGGGCACCCGAACTCCATTCCTTGGGAACCTTACCTCAAATGGGTGCGAGCTCGAGCTCAAAACCTCATGATGCCATTCACGCTTTTACCGTAATTATGGAACTGTTGCTATAGGTGGCGTACCCTATACTGTTCTCCATCCTGACATGCCTATTGATTTTGAAGACTTGAAGAGATCCTGGATTCAGCTTAAAGAAGAAAGGGATACCTTTGAAGCTCAGTGTTATGCAAGTGAGAAGAAAGTCCTAGAGTTGACCAAGCTACTTCATGAGGAGCGAAATATCAACGCTTACATCGGCACCAAGAGGAAGCGCCCATGGGAGACTTAGAGCTTTAGGATGTTTATGTTTTCTTTTATTTACTTTGAACTATCTCTTGTACTTAAAAAGAAAAAGAATAATGAGAAGTACTAATAAATGTTTGTTCTTTGCTTGTTTAACAAATTTAAATCTCTTAGGTCCTTGAAAACATTGCATTGCATTCGCATAAACATCGCATATCATAGCATAACATTGCATCACAGGTACATTGGAGATTGGTTTTCTCATTTGCTCGCTATTTATTTTAGCAGAAATGGCTCTTGAACAGTCTGTCAAAGATCTCCAAGCTCAGAATGCTCAGTTTCAGCAGATGTTCACCAGCATGGTCCAAGGCCAAGAAGATCTGAAGAGGCTCATCAACAAGAAGAAGAAGGTTGTTGGTCTCCTCAACATGGGTAGACATTTCAAAGGGGGTCCTAAGGTGGTCAGCCGTATTGAGCTCTCTGAAGGAAGTGTCCATGCCGAGGGGAGTACCAAGGGTGATGAAGGTGAGCAGTGTGAACCAAAGAAAGAAGGAGAGGATCATTCTGATTATGGCCAGTACTCTGAGGAAGACGACAAGTACAAGCAACTTGAAGATCGTCGAATCTTTGTGGAAAACACGAAAATGTCCGGCTGAACTTTGATGATCTGAGTCTTGTTCCTGGTGTTGTGATTCCTCCCAAATTCAAAGTTCCTACTTTTGCCAAGTATGATGGTGTGTCTTGCCCTAAGCTGCATTTGAAGTCCTATGTCCGAAGATCAATACCCACTGATGAAAGTTGTGGATGCACTATTTTCAAGAGAGTTTGTCGGAACCAGTTGGAATGGTATTATCGCTAGAGAATGACCGTATCCGTACTTGGGTGATTTGGTGATGCTTTCTGAGACATATCGTGTCTTGAATTGACACCCACTCGCATGCAACTACAAAGCATGTCTATGGGTCGTGACGAGAAGTTCAAGGAGTATGCTCGAAGTGGAGGGATCTAGCGAGTTCACCACCCTTGTCCAATAGGGAGTTGGTTGATATGTTCATGGGAACAGCAGGCACATTCTTCAATCATTTGATTGGAAATTCTTCATCCGGATTCACCGGTGATATTGTGGCGTATTGAAGTGGTATCAAGAGTGGGAAGATTCATGTGGAGTCATCTTCAAATGCTGCGAAGAGATCTTTTGGTGCTAAGAAAGAAGCCAATGCTGTGTATGGTCAGAAAAGCCGAGCCAAGACCGACCGCGCTCAATCTGTAGGGCGGTTGTGATCTCAATCCTACATCGGCACAACCTCGGTGAGACGCGTGGCAGCGTGCCAAGAAGACAGTTTACGAAGATCAACATGCCATTGTCGCAAGCCTTGCAACACATGTTGAAAGCAGAGCTGATTACTTTAAGGGATCCTCCTCAAAATGTCAACACTTCTTCTCCAAAGTACAATCCTAATGCTAAGTGTGCTTACCATTCCAATAGCCCAGGGCACGACACTGACAATTGTTGGGCTCTGAAGAACAAGATTCAAGATATGATTGAAGCTAAACAGATCGAGTTTGACCCTCCTGTTGAGACTCCGAATGTGATCAATGCGCCTATGCCTAACCATGACAAGAGTTCCAACGCTGTCGGTGATGATACTTATGTTTTCAACATAGATGACTTGACCATCCCTCTGATGGCTGTTAAGAAGAATTTGTTACAAGCCGGTGTCAACCCAGGATGCCCAGAGGATTGTCGTTGGTGCCCGTCTGCAACTGATGGTTGTGTTTTGTTAAGAAGACGTGTTCAGTGCATGATGGATAACCGTGAGATACTATTTCTGAAACCACCTGTGCAGAAGCTGTGTGAAGATATGTCTAAGCTGAAGATCGAAGATGTGAATGAAACAGTACCACTGTGGGATACCTTGGGCAGCCAAGTGGAAAGTATGATTACATGGTGAAGTACTGTCACGATAGTTATAAGATTCCTATTGAAGATGTTAAGGCGACCGGATGGGGTGACGATTTCCACAAGACTATGTTGATGTTAACACGATAAGGATTTCCTCTGCGATCCTGCCTAGAGTGGCACCTCTCATTATCACTTCTCAAGGCCGTTCCATATTCCTCGACAAGGCTATCCCTTGGAATTATGGAGCTGATGTTTACTATCATGGCGTCAAACAAGACCCTCTGGCTATTGAAGAGCTTACTGCGGAAGTTTCTATTCCTGACATTGACAACATCACCGGATCCAGTAAGGTGACCAGAACCGGAAGAGTATTCTCTCCAGATATCTCTCCTCCAAAAGACACTGCGACTCCCTCGCATTCCATACTCAATCAATATCCCGGCTAGAGGAAAGAACCGGTGACTCATCACCTGCTCAACCGGATGTACCAAAGGAAGTTACTGAAGACACCTCCAAACAAGAAATGGAGGAAATTCTAAAGATTATCAAGAAGAGTGACTACAATGTTGTGGAACAGTTAGGACAGACTCCGTCCAAAATCTCCATGCTTGCGCTGCTCTTGTGCTCCGGGGCTCATGCTAATGCCTTGGTGAAGTTTCTGAAGAATGCTCATGTACCGCAAGACACTACCACCGACCAGTTCGAAGTTTGTATTGCTAGCCTGGCTGCCAACAACGGCCTAGGCTTCTCGATCTTGATTTGACTCCTTAGGAAAGAAACATAACAAAGCCTTGCACATCTCTGTTGAATGCAAGGCGTTACCATCTCATGTTTTGGTTGACACGGTTCTCGAATATCCTTCGAAGCGCTTTTGATCGACTTGATGTCGAAGGGTTGGTTCGAGACCGGTGACATTATTGTGAGAGCTTTTGATGGTTCTAAGCGAGCGTGCTTGGAGAGCTCACTCTGCTGTTAAAGTCGGTTCCCGACTTTTGACTCTACTTTCTTTGTCATGGACATTCGTCCGCTACTTGCCTACTTGGACGCCCTTGGATACATGGGGCATTACCTCTACATCTGAAATATCGGTGAAAGGGAAGGTTGTCACGGTATGTGGTGAAGAAGAGTATATGGTCGGTCATCTTCATTCCGCTATCTCGAGATGGAGGGTGAATTCTTGAGACTCCTGTCAAGCTTTTGAAACAATACCAGTCATGCATTGACTCTCCGTCCTCTGAAGGTGCCAAAGTTCCGCCTAGGATGGCCTCATTGAAAGATGCTCAGCTGCTGTTGAACAAGGAGGTAGCCTTTGGGGTCACTCACGATCTTCCTTTCAAATCGACAAGTGGTTTAGGCTTCACCATCAAGGGTCGAAGATGATACGCCATGAGCGTGCGGCCAACTTCCTTTCGCATTCGTGAGTGGAATCCATGCTATAGAAGGCACGACAACGACTCGACATCGCAAGTGGATCTTCCCAACTCGGATCAAGGGCTCAGCAATTGGAAGGCAAGACGTCATACCAATCTCCTTTAACCGGAGTAATTGCTCTTGTTTTGTTTTGCTTTTCGTATTTCTTTATGTTTGAACAATAAACTTTGAAAGCCTAGTGCCTTGCCCGGGCATCATGGCTCGTTCGAGGGTTATTATCTGTCGTTTGCGTATTTTCATTCAATAAATTCGTTGGACTTTTGCATTCAACTGTTTGTTTTCTTTCTTTACTTTATCACCCTTCAAAAGCTATGTGTTTCTTACACACCACGTGATACTGCGAGAATCACTCCGAATCTCGTTAATAACACTATGCTAGTGCTAAATATGACTTGATAATCCGATCTACCAAGCGAAGACGAAAGTGAGGAAGATTGTGAAGTGCAGGAGAACTTGCCTGCTACAGCAAGAAGAGCGAGTTACCCACACGAAGAGCAAGTTGAGGTTGTGAATTTGGGCCAGCGAAGAGAAAAGAGATCAAGATAGGAGCGGGTCTTGAGAACAGTGTTAAAGAAAGGTTGGTTCAGATGCTGCGAGACTATATTGAGGTTTTTGCTTGGTCGTACAAAGACATGCCGGGTTTGGACATTGATATTGTGGTACACCGATTGCCGACAAAAGAAGGTTTTCTCCCAGTGAAACAGAAAGTTCGTCGCATGCGTCCTGAGATGTCAGAGAAAATCAAAGCCGAAGTTATGAAGCAGTTCAACGCCGGTTTCCTAGCTGTTACTTCCTATCCACAATGGGTTGCGAATGTGGTACCCGTACCTAAGATGAATGGCGCAGTGGAAGCCGCCAACAAGAACATTAAGAAGATTATACAGAAGATGATAGTGACTTACAAAGATTGGCATGAGATGTTACCATTTGCTCTTCATGGTTATCGCACTACAGCGCGAACATCAATAGGGGCAACCCCCTTCTCTCTTGTATACGGTATGGAAGCCGTCTTACCCATCGAAGTTCAGATACCCTCAACCAGAGTCCTCCAAGAGGCAGAGTTAGGCGAATACGATTGGGTTCAGACTCGCCTTGACCAGATCAACTTGATTGATGAGAAACGACTCGCATCCGTCTGCCATGGACAGATTTATCAGAAACGAATGGTCAGAGCATTTAACAAGAAGGTCAAGCACCGAGTCTACCAAGTCGGTGATCTAGTAGTCAAGCGCATCATTCTTCCACAAGGTGATCCCAGGGGCAAATGGACTCCCACCTATGAGGGACCGTTTGTAGTCAAGACAGTATTTTCTGGCGGAGCTATGATACTTAGCACCATGGATGGTGAAGACTTCCACACACTAGCGAGACATAGTCAAAAATACTACGCATGAAGAGACCCGCTAGGTCGACGAACCTAGGCAAAAATAAGGGCATCCTGGCGAACCAAAAGGGTTCGGGCAAAAGTTAAGGATATATACAAAACATGTACACCCGGCAAGTCGAAAACCTGAAAAGGCGGCTTGGGCAAAAAGGGTATCGGTGAAAACCGAAAGGCGGTCTAGGCAAAAGTTAGGGATTTAAGCGTATGACTATGTCTCTTCGAGATCACCTGCTTCCAGACTACTATCAGCATTCAAGGTTCAAATGGCGAAGATCAGTCTACTCACTTTCCACTGACAGCAAGGAGATGAGATAGTCGAAATATATGAGCACTAGCATAGTTGGAACTTAACGAGATTGTTTCCGCATAGCTTTTTACCTTTCTTGTGTACAAACTACTTGGCCATACGCCACCTTTCAAATAAACGCAAAATTCTTTCTCTTTACAATTTCTGTTGTTGTTATTTGCAATAAGTCCAACGTTTGCTTTGAATGACTATACGCATTTGACAATAAGAATCTAATCACGAACATACGAAAAGTGAACATACAAAAGTACTTACTACAGGTTCCGGGAATTGGGATGACGACGAAAGTCAACAAATAGTTCCCCACAGAGCATGATCCCCACAAAGGTGTCACTCACAACACACCTTCCCCAGCGGAGTATATGTTAATCCACAAGCAGTAATTCCACTCAATCGAGCAACGTTACATCAGTCTCCAAGCAGTAACACTTCATCCCCAGCGGATATGTCTCAATCCTCCCCCTTCTCCCAGCAGCGGTATCCAGACCCAAGACTTGGTCAGATAGTGCATCGGAGGAAACATACACCTCTTATTCCCCAGCCAGAGATTACAACGGACTCCAGACTCTTCTAGCCCGGTCTCTCAGCAACCATCAAATGCTCTCCAGCGAGATCTACACTCGGAATCCCCAGTAGAGCGCCTCTTAAAATTCCTCAGCAGGATCTACATACAAGGTCCCCAACAGATCGCCTTCCAGATTCTCCTCAGCAGTGTCTATGAGATCTCCGACAACGAGCCTCTCCAATCTCTACCTTCCTCAACAATATCTAGGCCCAAGACTTGGTCAGATAGTGCATCGGAGGAATCCAGGATATCTTTCTTCTCCTTCAAAAGCGGGGTTCTCACCTACACAATTCCCCAAGCAGAAGTCAGAAATCTTCAAGCAGAACATCCGCATCTTCTTCAAGATGGATATGTTTTGAAATATCACAACATCTATCATTCATACATTACTCATAAAGTCATAATTCATGCATACATCATTTCATATAACTGTCATGCATCATACTTTGTATAAAGCTAACCAATATTCTATCAAAGTTTCTCTTGTTTTCTCCAAAACAGGTGAAAGTCACCACGCAAAGGTCGAGATTAAGCCCGAATCGACGGAAAACTATCGAAGACCGCCCTTAGTTGTCCTCCGACGATGGTCGAGATTAAGCCCGAGCCGACGGAAAACTATCCGAAAGACCACCTCGGTTATCCTCCGATAACAGCAATGGATCAGCCCGATGCACAACAGGGAAGCTGTCCACATTCTTGCCAACTACAATCCCTCCCAGAGTAATCAACACGAAGATTTATTCTGATTATCAACAGCAACTACAGAGTCTAGCGCACGACTCAGTTGCCTTGGATGGCATCTTAAGCCCATCTCCGACTATTTGTCAACATCTCTTCACTTTCAGAATGCTGCATATATGGTTAAAAAATCAATACAGACCAATAACTTCATTCAAAGTGAACATGAGGTCTAACGTACGACTCCCTTCGGATGGCATCTTAAGCCCATCTCCTCTCCGTTCCCGGAACATCTACAGAGTCTAACATACGACTCACTCCCCAGCATCGGCCTTCCTAGATGGCATCTTAAGCCCATCTCCGTCAACTCTCCTATTTAACGACCCCGAATCTGGCGTACGACTCGTTCCCCAGCGAAGTCTCCAACTTCTCCAAATGGCATCTGTAAGCCCATTCCCGCATCATCAGCCAAACAACGAGTGCAAATTTTCCAGGTGTACTCGAGTGTTCAATCATCTTCTACCTCCAGGTCGCGAAAGACAAGCATGTCAATCTAACCCTTCCAGTACAAGAAGATTGAACAGGGGCAGCTGTCATACCCCAAAATTTGCCCTCCATCTTCTTAAAAGATTTCATACATCTATGCTCAAGGATTCCTCAAGAGTTGATCAGACAAACTCTCTCCTAGACAATCAACCCAAACTAGGGTTTGGTATCTCTCAAGTCAAGATGAGGTTCCAACATCTCCAATGGTCTTCATGCCTCCTCATATGCTTCAAAGATTCTCCATATCAAGTTTCAAGCCTCACAAGTCAAGTTTCCTCAGACAACTGCTCAGATGGTTGAAAATCGAGTGTATTGGACAAAAAGTCAACTGTGGTCAACATACAGTCAAACTTCATAATTTTTGGTCAACATCCTCATTTTGAAGTTACATTCATCATTTGATCAAGGGTTGATCATGATTCATCAAGAAAACTCAAGATTTGCTCAAAAGTCAAACTTTCTAAATTAGGGTTTCTAGATGAAAAGTCAACTGAACTTTGACTGATCATAACTTTCTCATACTTTCTCAGAAATTTTTCCACCACCTCTTGTTTTGAAGGAAATTCAATTCTCTACAACTTCATGTCTCATAAGAATGTCCAAAAAATGCTTCATTTGAGAGGTATAGCTCAAAACATTACAGGTCATTTTCAAAGTCAACAAAAAGTCAACTTTTTGTTTTGAAGATATATTGAGCATGGTAACTCCAAATGAGATGAGACCAAAGACATTGGTTAGAGGACTCTTAGAGCTTTCCAAAAAGTCAAAGAACACTCAAAAATGTGGAAAATTGAGCAAGATACACTATTCAGAAGTTGGGCAATTTTGGACAATTGCACAAAAGGACATTTTGGTCAAAATGCAAAATTTTCCAAATGGGCCTATAATCTTTTGATCCAAACTTGTTCATGACAATATTTTTGACCTATAAATGCTTGGCCATGGCAATTCTCTATTTTATTGATTTTATTTTGAATTTTAGAACATTTAATTCAAAATTAAATTATATAAAATATGAAAATCATATTTTTTTCCCAAAGGGCTGATTTTATATGTTCCTTAATGTCCAAGAAAGCCCAAGATACTTGCCAAATTCGTGCTTGATCATGCATTGAAGGAGAAAATCAAATTTCTTTCAAAATTTGATTTTTATTTGAAAAATATTGAATGCTCCAAATCAAATCTTTTCCATTCCTTTTTTCCTCTCCAATCCTCTCTATAAATATCCAGCATTGTGTACAAGCATAGACACGAAACCCTAACCTAAAAAGAACCCAAACTCTTGGCAAAATTTTTCAAGAAACCAAAAATTCGAATTTTTGTTTTCAGCAAGCTTCAGCCCAATTTAACCACTCAATCACCTTCAGGAGGTTCCCAGCAATCGATCCATACTCATACCTCAAGCCCAGACTGCCCAGATCGTGCCAGCAAGCTCTCACCGGTTTGATTTTTCTCAAAATTCGATTTGTATTAATCATGCATTATTAACTGTTTTCGTGTGTTTATTTGTGATCATGAGGTTCATTAGAACGCATTAGATGTATTACATGTAAGCTTGGACGTGAGAAACACAATATGCCATAGTTAGGGCTCGTTGAGCTGTTTCGATCGAATCAACGTATACAAGCGTTTTCAGAGGAAACCAATAGTGCCATTGGACTCAGAGGGGTCGAATTAGGTAGACTAGGTTTTTCTTTTGCCTTGATTCTACGTGTTTTGCAGGATTCAGGTTTGGAATGGTCGGAGAAGACGACCGGAGCTAGGGCTCCGGCGTCGCTGACCAATGTTGACTCCGGCGATGCATGGGTGGCACGATCGTGCGTTCTGATTGGCTTTCTCTTTCCACCTGGGTCCCACGCGAGCTGACTCAGTTTGAAACATATCCCTACCGCGTCATCATTTATATACAATTGTTTTTCAGTTTTCCAACACAAAGAGCCACTTGTCCCAGTGGTTAGAGCGCTTACTGTTTCCAGATGCCTTCCAATGTCATGAGTTCGATCCTTCCCAGCACCGGTTTCACTTTTCTTTTTCCAAACTTTCACTTTTCAATATTTCTTCATGTTTTCTTTATTTTTTTAATATTTGCATTATATTTTAATTTCCTTACAGATTTTTATTCTGCATTTAAAAATTACCAAAAACATTTTTTCTGTTTACATTATTTTCATAAAAACCTTTATTTAATTTAATAAATTAAAAAATATAATTTTTGCATGCATATTTATTTTATTTTTATTTTTTTGCATTTAAATCATTATAAATTGCATTTTAATTATTAAATCTTTTCCAAAAAATCCCAAAAAATTATTTTAATATATTTATCTCATTTCCAGCAGAGATTAATTTTCTCATATTAAAAATTGCATTTTTTTTCTAACATTTTCTCTTATTTCGATTTCATCGTATTTTTCGATTTTCCCATTCTTTCACAGGTTGCTCCGATTCGGACGTTTCTTTTTATCATTCTATTTTTTCCAATAATGTAACTGTTCATGGGATGTAATAGTTTAATTTAGGGCTTTATTTTCCGCAAGTTAAATTATGTATCTGCCCCAAAGCCATGTAATAGCGTAGGACATTTACCTTTCCGCACTTTACATTCCGCATTTTACTTTCCGCACCCTATAAACTGTTAGTAACTAGGCGTGTATGGCAAGATAATAATTGGACATAGCTCACACTAATCTTCAAGATAAAATATCTGAATTTGACACACTTCTTTCACACATGCACCCCTTAGGGTAATTCTTTCTCGATGCCTTTCGATTTCAAATGGTCATGTCCCTCGAACGTAGAGGTATTCTAGCACCGTTGCCTTCCAAACAAATCATCATAGTCCCTTCGATACAAAGATCATAAGACCCACGATGTCGCCTCCGAATACATGATCTTGACCCTCGATTGTCGCCTACGAAAAAATGATGATAGTCCCTTCGAATGTGCTAGGATACTTCCTACAAGTTGCCTTCGATGACCATCCGATGTCCCTTCGAATGTCCCGCTTACATCCAACGAATGGAGCTACCTACTAACTAATGGTATGGCTAGCGCTATTCTAAAGGAATGTAGAAGTACAAACAAAACGACCAATTCTGAGTGGGTAAATAAGTCTTTTAGTTGCTCGCTCTACCAAATGCTTTTCACTACACACACTTTTTTCAAAGTTCAAGTTCTTTTCAAAACAAACATTTTGAACACTTTGTATACACTCCTACATGAGTCATTACAAAGTCAAAGCGAAATGCCTTTTTCAAAATATTTTGTCAAACACACAGAAAGCAATTTTAAAAAGTTATCTAAGAGCAACTAAGAGCCCGTAGAATAAACTGCGGATGGAAAGGGGTGCTAATACCTTCCCTTTTCATAACCATTCTCCCGAACTCAGAATCTAACGAAGGTCTTTTTCTGTTACTTTTACCTTCCCTTAATTGGATAAAAATAAAAGTCGGTGGCGACTCTTGCTATCCGCACATTTGGATACAAAAATCCTACAAAGTCAGTTCACCGTATTACACTGGGGCATACCAAGTTAGGAATGAAGTCCACTATCAGCAGTATTAATTCAGAGTTAAACTCCCCCGTTTACAACACCTCACTTAATCACTACCCAATGACCCTTCTACCTAAGAAACCTATCCTAGATATGAGAACCTCCACTCACTCCCTATCATCACGATAATTTCTAGCAGTCAATATCTCAGCCACTACATCAACAACTTGGTTTCCAACAACGTTTCAACACCTGAAAAGTAGAAGCCACGCTTCTATCACAAACTACCTAAGAGTTAAATCCTCTTGCTTCTAACTTAGGAAACACCTTGGAGTTACTTCACAGTTTCCTCCAATAAAATAACACCCTCTTAGCTATAGGATTTGAGGTGTACACAAGATGACCTTTCGAAAATTCAGGAGGTTCATTCACAAACCAACTTTACTATAGAGTTGTTACATACTCAACCCTTAAAGCTACATCATGATAAATCACGGTTGGTGCTAAAATTAGGTTACAAAGCTTCTATTTATAACCTATTACCCAACTGGATTTGGGTCTTCAAATCATAACAACCTGCTGCTAAAAATGCTCCACAATATTCTTCAAAACAGCTTGTTAAAACTGCTCCAAGGTATTCTCCACAAATTTAGGACTTCAAGTAACAACAATTAAGTTGTAACAAGTATACAAAATAATCTCCTATAAAATATTCCTTCAACGTTTAGTTTCCTAAATGTTCTCCTTGATTTCATATTGAGTCTCCTTCAATATAGCAAAATCCAATATGTTAGCTCATGCACGATGTCGTGACATCTTCTTCGATATGTTATTCCAGATGTTGAAACACTTCAACATAACATGTTTCTTCATTCAATATAACTTCAACCTGCTTTCTCCTTACAAATTATAAATCATATTCAACCTATTGCTACTATATTAGTTTTATAAAAACATAAAGCCAATCCTAAAAATAGAGAAACAACACGTTCGTGTGAAGAAACTAGTCAGAAGAACTAAAGACAGAAGTATGACTTATGTCAAGCTACCGAAGACTAAATTTTTAGAAGACAAAGGGTTCTGAAGACCAAGTTCTTGAAGACTCTGAATACTTGGCTCTGATGATTTGAAAGACTTGAAGTTCTTCTGAACTTAGGTTACGATACAAAGGGTTCTGAAGACCAAGTGATGAAGACTCTGAAGAATGTGATTCTGAAGATTCCAAGACTTGAAGTTCTTCTAAACTTAGTTTACGATACAAGGTTATAAGACCAAGTGCTGAAGACTCTAAATAATGTGATTCTGAAGATTTCAATACTTGAAGTTATTTCAAGCTTTTGGTTACGATACAAGGTTCTTCAAAACCAAGTGTTGAAGTCTCGGAAGAGGAAGATCTGAAGACTCTGAAGACTTGAAGTTTTGATCAACCAGAAGTTAGATTCTCCACTTCTAAACTCATGCTGGAAGAAGCCTCTAAAGTGCAGAAGGAAAGAAGATAATGTTAATGTGGTACAATAGTACATGGTAGAAACAAAATGTTCATTCCACTACCATGAAGGAAAGCCGCTACGTACGATATTGTCCCCTAAGCTCTTTCAATCCACCACAAGTTTCATATTCCAAGCGTACCCTCCAAAGGTTACATCATGCATGGCACTATATAAGAGCTTGAAAACTTGAAGAAACAACGTCTAATTTAGTAGGAAACTCTCAGGGCATAAACTTCATTATTCTTTATAAAACCTTGTAAATTCATTCAAGTTATTTTGTACTAAAAATATGTTTACATAAACAGCTTGTGTAGAAGCATATTTATTTGTAAACAAACTTGTTATCAAACGGTTGTTCAATTGTTCCTTGAGAGACCAGTTGGGTCAGCTTCTCAAGAAGTTTAGGACAGTTAGTATTAGAGGTTGTTAGTCACACAAAGTTGGTGTGTGCGGTTGTTAGTCCCCGGAGGTTGTTAGTCACACAAAATTGATGTGTGCGGGTGTTAGTACCACAAAGGTGACTTCGACATCTCCTTGAAGTACATGAGCACGGAGAAAATGATGCTGAATTTTGATGTGTTTGATTCTTGAATGCATGACCGAATCTTTTGTAATGTTGATTGCACTTGTGTTGTCGCATCGAAGAGGAATTCATCCAAGATCAAGTTCGTAGTCACAAAATTATTGCTTAAGCCAAAGAGTTTGTGAACAACAACTACCCACTGCTATGTACTCCGCTTAGGCCGTGCTAAGAGTAACACATGCTTTTTTTTTACAAGCCCATGATACTAATGCATTTCCAAGCATGTGAAAAGTACCACTTGTGTTTTTCTATCAGTTTTACAACCTGCATAATCCACGTCAAAGTAACCAAGTAAATTGAAAACACTACCTTTAGGATACCATAACCTGACATTGGTTGTCCCTTTGAGATACTTCATGATTCGCTTGACCTCCATTAGATGAGATTCTTTTGGATTTGCTTGAAAGCGAGCACAAAGACAAACACTAAACATTATGTCAGGACGCCTTGCCGTCAAATATAATAAAGACCCAATCATACATTGATACTTTGTGATATCAATTGGAATACTGGATTCATCTCGATCAACATATGTACCGGATCCCATTGGAGTATTCATTACTTTGCAACTATCCATGTCAAATCTTTTTAATAACTCTTTGCAATATTTGGATTCATTCATGAAGATTCCATCTTTTAGTTGCTTAATTTGTAGTCCAAGAAAGTAGTTCATCTTACCCATCATAGACATCTCGAATTCTCCTTGCATCATCAATGAAATTTCTTCACACATTTCTTTGTTAGTTAATCCGAAAATGATATCATCAACATAGACTTGAACCAATAAAGTGTTACTTTTTATTTTCTTAATGAACAAAGTTTTATCAACTTTACCTTTTTCAAAACCTTTTTCACACAAAATTTCTAAGTCTATCATACCATGCCCTTGGTGCTTGCTTTAAGCCATAAAGAGCCTTTCTAAACTTAAAGACATGTGAATGATTTTTGAAGACTTCAAATTTGGGGGGTTGTTTGACATAGACTTCTTCATTGATGTAGTCATTCAAGAATGCGCTTTTGACATCCATTTGATAAAGCTGAAAATTTAATGAATAAGCATAAGCAAGTAAAAGACAAATAAATTTTAACCTTGCAACCCGAGCAAATGTTTCTTCAAAGTCGATTCCTTCTTCTTGATTATAACCTTGAGCCACCAACCTTGCTTTGTTTCGAACAATTATACCATTCTCATCAAGTTTTTTTTTAAACACCCATCGGGTACCTATGATGTGTTTACCACTTGGACTAGGAACAAGTTCCCAAACTTGATTTCTCTCGAATTGATTTAATTCTTCTTGCATAGCAATTATCCATTGATCGTCTCCTAAGGCTTCATCAACTTTGGAGGGTTCAATTTGAGAAATGAACGCCATATTTAAGCAAACATCTTTGAGATTTAATCTTGTGGTAACTCCTTGACTAATATCACCAATGATTTTATCAATAGGATGGTCTCTATGAGTTCAGCATTCTTTGGGTAGATCATTGATGTTTGTATCTTGTTGATGATCCGGTGGATTCACATTTTGATCATTTGAAATTTCTTCTGGGGGTAAATCTATAATATCATCATCATCACAAACAACTATTTCCTCCTTAGAGGTGTTAGTTTCATCAAAGGAAATATGCATAGATTCTTCAATAGTTAAACTTCTTTTATTATAAATTCTATTAGCTTTACTAGAAACTGAATAACCAAGAAATATACCTTCATCAGATTTTTCGTCGAACTTACTGAGATTTTCTTTGTTATTGTTGAGAATAAAGCACTTGCAACCAAAGATATGAGAATGAGAAATGTTTGGCTTTATTCCTTTGAATAGTTCATATGGAGTCTTTTTCAAGATAGGTCTAATGATAACTCGATTTTCAACATAGCATGTCGTACTAACCGCACCCGTCCAAAAATATTTTGGTAGATTTGCATCACTAAGCATTGTTCTTGCAAGTTCCACTAGAAACATATTTTTTCTTTAAACTAATCCATTTTTTTGTGGAGTTCTTGGTGCTGAAAAATTATGACAGGTACCATGTTCTTCACAAAATTCTTCAGATGATGCATTTTGGATTTGCTTTTCATACTTCTTAAAGGATTTGAAAGCATCACTTTTATGCAGAAGAAACAAAGTCCAAGAATATCTAGAAAAATCATCAACAATAACTAAAGCGTACACATTACTTCCGAAGCTTCTTATTCTTGATGAACCAAATAAATCCATATGCAACAATTGTAGTGGCCTTGTAGTGGACACTAGATTATTAGATTTGAAAGTTGATTTGGTTTGTTTTCCCTTTTGTCAAGCATCACATAAGTTATCTTTGACAAACTTTATCTTTGGTAATCCAACAACAAGATCATGTTTGGTTAATTTATTTAAGTGATACATATGAATATGGGATGCCCTTTTATGCCATAACCATGATTCATTATTGTTTACCATAAGATATTTTACTTTCAAAGATAAATCATCTAAAGAAATAATAAAAATATTATTAATTATTTTACCTTTGATTGTTACCACATTGGTGACTTCATCAATAATCAAGCATTCATCTTTAGTAAACTTGATCTTGAAGCCTTTGTCACAAAGTTGGCTAATGCTAATAAGATTGTGCTTTAGTCCTTCAACATAAAGAACATCTTCAATGGATGTGAAAGGTGGTGCACCAACTTTGCCTTTGCCAAGAATTCTTTGCTTATTGTTATCTCCATAAGTGACATAACTCTTGGCCTTTAAGACTAGATTTGAAAATTGGTTTATATCTTCCGTCATATGCTTGGAACAACCACTATCAAGATACCATATATTTGAAGTGGTTTTCAAGCAATCCTACAAAACAAATTAAGTTTTGTTAGGTACCCAAATTTCTTTGGGTCCTTCATAATTAGTACCTTTCTTTACCCACACATAATGCCCACTTGCCACACTAAATTTTCTTACATAGCAAGCATTAGGTTTATAGCCTTTAATACCACAATAAAAACAAGTAGGTTCAAAATTACTTCTATATCTAGGAGGGTAAGATTTATTCTTAACAAATCTTTTATTTTTAGGATAATGATGAACTACTTTAGGTTTGTTCACTTTATCTTAGATTGGTTGGTTACTAGCCTTAACAAAGATAGTTTTGTTGGGACTTGGTTGAGAACATTTTGAAAAACCAAGTCCACATTTATCTTTAGGATACCTTTGTGTGCTAAGAACATTTTTCAATTCAACTTGTAATTTTTCATATCTTTCTAGGACTCTTTTTAATTGAACAATTTGGAAAGAAAGTGATTCACAATTATTGCATACAAAATTCTGTTTTTGATCACTAATCATCTTTTCTTTTTCATCTTTATATTCTTTTTCAATTATTTCAACTTTTTCTTCTAAGGATGAAATTTTTTTCTTTTGAGATGAAATAGTTCTATATAGAATTTTTCTATTCATTTAATATTTCATCTATAGCACCTTGTGCACCATTATTATAAAGAGAATTATCATAACTAACCTCTCCATCTTCATCATCGAAATGGTGTGAAGCCATCAATATCCGAATCAGATGAAGAACTTATCTTATTATCTTCCTATGCAACATAATCCTTTTTAATTTTGAACTCTTTTTTGCCTTTGAATCCATTTTTATTGGAGAGTTTTGTACAATCCGGCGTTATGTGACCTTGCTTTCCATATTCATAACATGTGACATCTTGTGTTGATGTGGAGGCTTCTTTATCTTTATGCTTAGAGAATTTCTTCCTTTTGACAAAGTTAGCATTACAAAGATTGTTTTTATGACCAAAATATTTTCCTAACCTTTTTACAAGAAGAAAGAAGTTCTCATCTTCCTCCGATGCATCTTTATCTTGAATTTCGTTTGAATTTACTTTCAATGTAATGCCTTTGGATTGCTTCTCATGATTCTCATGTTTTTCAAGTCTTCCAATTTTTGTTTCATATTCTTGAAGCTTTCCGAATAATGTTGCGGAAGTCATAGTTGCTAGAATTTTCTTTTTAGATATTGCCATCACTTTTGGTTTCCATTCCCTAGTTAGAGATCTAAGCACTTTAAGATTTAACTCATCATTAGTTAAAGTCTTACCGAGTGCCTTCAAATGATTTGTCAAATGAACGAATCTCTTTTGAAAGTCAAGGATGGATTCTCCGGGCTGCATTCGTAATAATTCGTATTCTTGACTCAAAGTATTCAATCTAGATCTTTTGACTTCAGTGGTTCCTTCATGAGTTTCTACAACAGTGTCCCATATTTCCTTTGTCGTTGTGCATGCTGATACTTGAAAGAATTCATCCATACTAATGACACCTTGAAGGAGATTAATTTCCTTTTTTTCATACAGAATGTTTTTCTTATCATCGTCATCCTATGATCCTTTAGGATTTGATGAACCAACACCATTGACAACACATACCTGAACAAATGGACCATTCTCAACAGCATCCCATATTTCTTCTCCTTGCGCTTCAAGATGAGACTTCATGCAAATTTTCCAAAAGTCAAAGTATTCACCACAAAGCAATGGAGGCTTGTTGTTACTACCACCATCTTTGAAAACCAGGTTTTGATTTGCGGAATCCATTCTGGATCATTAGGAACAAGTTACCAATAACTTTCTCTGATGCCAATTATAAGCATGAAATGCGCCTAAGGGGTGAATTAGGTGTTCAAAAATTTTATCGATTTTTATGAATACTTGACACAATATTTTCTAGTTTGGTGTATGAAAGTGTACGAGGATTCTTTCTTTTCTGGTTAAGATATTTATGAAAGTGGTAAATGCGGAAAAGTAAAGAACACAAGGATATATCCTGGTTTCTCTCACAGATCGAGAGTACTCCAGTCCCCTTACAACATGGAAGATATTTCACTATAGTTAAAATGATTGTACAACCTATTCACACCAATGGTGATGCCTACTATCTAACCTGTAGGGAGACCAAAGGTTCTTAAAACCTTTAAGGTGTAAACCACTAAGTGCAAGAAGAACAATCCTCTTCAATGCACACCTTGCTTCCAACAATCCTGGACATCAAAAATACAACAAGAATATATGATTTTTACAAGAGTTTTTGAGTTTGTAAGATTGTAGAACAATATTATTTTGAGTGATTTATCAATATACTTGATCTTCCCTTCCAATAACAATAATTCAGAATGACTTAGAGATATAGATTGCTCAAACTTTTCTGGTTTATGTAATGTGAAAGTATGCAGAAAATCTTATATGAAAGATGAACACATGAATGTGAATATTTGAAATTTGAATAAACTTTGATTGGAAGAGGTATGAAATGAATTTGAAAATTTGAGTATTTATATGTTCATGGCACATTTTAAAAATATCATAAGTCTCTTCATTTTAATTATGAAGAAGTGCCAAGATTAGAGACAAACTTTTAGTGAAAGGATGCATGTAATGGTGCATGCAAGAAATCTGAATTATCAAAATAGTGCAGGGTGAAATCGATTACACCTTTGTGCAAATCGATTGCACGGGCTCTAACAGAAAATAATTCAAAAACATATAGCAAGTAATTGATTGCATATAGGTATAAATTATTGCACTTAGTTAAAAATTGAAATTTTTTCAGCATGTAATCGATTGCACCATTGTGTAAATCGATTGCAACCTCAAACAAAAGCTTTTTTAAGAAATTCATTCAGTATGCAATCGATTGCACCTTTGTGCAAATCGATTGCACAGTCAAAAAATGTAATTTTTTCTTTGAAACTTAGTGAAATCAAATGTGTATGTCATACAATCATGTTAGCAACTTTGAGCATCTAAAGCTTAAGTATTTGTGAGGCATTGTTATTATACCTTCTCAAAGTTTGTTAATTATCTTGAGTCAAAGTCTCGATCATGATGTTTTAACTTTAGAGTGCATTTTTCCTTGAGAGATATCTTTGCCTTCTTGTCATGAGGTTTGTCTTCATCAAAACATGATATCTTTATTGAGATTGAGAAGCTTGATTCTACAATTTCCTATTCACTTAATAGAGGAATAACATGTGCAGCAAGCTCATGCCATCATTGAGCATACTCTTTAAATGACTCCTTATCTTTCTGAAACATTTCCTTAGTTGATCACGGTCGGGTTCCATGTACATGTTGTAGTTGTAATGCTTCACAAAATCTTCACCCAAATCATTGAATGTGTGGATGTCACTACGGTCTATATTTATATACCTTCTCAAAGTTGCACCCGTCAAACTATCTTGAAAGAAATGAATGAGCAGACGCTGATCTTCAGTATGAGTGGAAATCCTTCTTAAGTACATCATTAAATGATCACGAGGACAAGAAATTCCCTTGTACTTCTCGATCTCTGGAACTTTGAATTTAGCAGGCACTTTCACATTGTGAACTAAGCACAGATCATTAACATTATCATCAAACAACAGTTTCCTTTTCAGGGCCTTCAGCTCTTTCAACATCTTGTCAAACTGTTCCTGAAATCCATCCATCCGATCGTAGAAATCATGACTTTCACTTGGAGAAGGAGGAGGATTATCAAACTTTTTGAAAATAAGAGTTGCATACACCACAGGAGGGGCGGAAGCCAAAAAATGCATCATGGGAGGCACAGAAACAACATCAGGTTAGGCTAAGGAGGTCACTTGAGCAGTTGGGTTGTAACCTTAAGGCATTAAATTCTCAAGCATTCCCAAACGATAACCAGGAGGCATACGGTGTTGGGCAGCAGAAACCAGTGGCACAACAGAAACATTAGCATCTTGAATTTCAGAAATAATAGTTGTATGTTGAGGCTGGATGATACGAGGAAAAGGCAGAGGAGGAGGTGGTGGTTGATTCTGAGAAGCCACCAATTGTTCCACCATAGCAGTCAAGTTGGCCATACCGGTCCTCAAGGAAGTAACCTCTTCGCGTAGCTCGCGATTCTCTTTCTCTAAATTTCCCATCTTCTTCTTGGAGTTAGCTCGACTGTTATACCAATGCAACAACTTGAAGAATGAACGAAGCAGAGAAACAGATAAGACACCTGGTACAATACACAAAATGAAAGAATGTATGTATCATGAGGCATGATATGCAATGTATATGATTTGTTTTATTTTTCTTTTCATTATTCAAGGAACTTAATAAAGACAATTTAATTTGCAAGTATCAAAGTATAACACAATTGAAATACTGAATAAACTCATATCATTAATAAAATATTTGAGGATTACAACTCTTAAATACAAGTTTCAATAATCCTAAGTACAAGAGAGAGAATAATATAGAAACTATGAGTCCTAAGGAACCAAATCTGCAGAAGACCTTTCTTCATACGATTGCTTCCTCTTGAGCTTCCTAATTTATTCCTTTAGCTGACCATTATCCAACGCGTACTTGTCAATAAAACCTTTCCAAGCAACGGAATCGGGAGGAGTGTGATAATAAATAGGAGTACTAAGAACGGGGTGAACACTAGAGGAAAGTGAATCCTCTTGCTTCTCCATCATCTATACATCACGACTCTCAAGAATCTCAATCACATCATGTTTTTCCTTCACCTCTACCGCATGAGACATCTTCAAGGTATAATACTTGTTCTACCAAGCTTCCTCTCTTGTTTCATCCTAACCAAAACAAGTTGAAGATTCTTTATATCACCTGAATCATGAGTAGTAGTCAAGAATAAATCATTGAAAGGATCTTCTCGAGAATATGGCATCTTCAACTTAATAGCTCTTGCTTGAACCCATAAAATATAAGGATCCAAAGAAACAACTCCTCTCTGCCCTAGATTCTCCCTTCCTTTTCTATGAATATGATTCCAAGATTTCTCTATATTCTTTATAGCTGCTTTGTGGTATTTACCCTCTTTAAGAAATAAGCCACTCACATGAATGCCCTTAGGCTTATCTCTCATCGAATAATCAAACTGACGATGCGCAAGAACAAGATTATAGTTAATGCATCCCTTTGTACCAAGAAGAGGCACATTGGGAAAGCTACCACAATTATCGATAATCTCCACATCATAATAAACCTGACGATACCATATAATATCAGAATGAGTGAGAGCCATAACCTTTGGTGCACAACAAGGTTCCCTCATAAGACTCCAAAAAGCATCAGATTGAGGCAAGTGATAAACAAACCAACGGTATAGAAATGGTGCACAACAGATGATCTCCCCTTCTCGACGGAAGTTTCGGATATGAATAGAATAATAAGTCTCAGCACGAAGTGTGGAAACCGGATTCCCAATCATGAAGATCCTGATAGCATTAACGTCAACAGAGTTGTTAACGTTGGGAAACAAGTACAACCCATAGGCAAGCACAGAAAAGATGGCTTCAAAAGCCTCCATACTCTTCATATCAGTAAAGTAACAAGCTTTCTACAATAAAAATGCAGCTGGTAATCCTCTAATACACCCTTTGGAAGTCATATTGGCTTCAATCTCAGACCTCCTCAGATAGGTAATAGCAGCAATCTCATGAGACTTAGGTTTCTCCTCCAAACCGGTAAAAGGAACAACACCAGTAATAGGTCGACCAAACAGATAAGAATAATCCTCCAAGGTAGGAACTAACTGATAGTCATGAAAAGTGAAGAAATGGTACAATGGATCATAGAACTGAACCAAGGTGAAAAGAATACCATCCTTCATCTTATGCTTAATTAGAGATAAAATAATCCCATACTTCTTCTGGAAATCCTCTAGACTCTCAATATAATCAATCATTCGATCTTAAGTTTCTTTAAACTGTATTTTCGAGTCCTCCTCTGTCCAAAATCTATGGTCAAAGTATACCTGAGATATTTGCTAAGGTTATTCTTATGTTCCTTGAATCAACAGTTTGAAAAAAAATGTGCATGGGTGCTTGAATCCATGATGCAACAATCACACAGAAAGATCACAAACATGGGGGTCCATAGGTTCAACGTCACAAGCATGGAGTTACAGGGTACTACCCATAAGGTATTCTAAGCTTTGTCACCTGTAGATCAAGTTTTTAAACGAATCCCCAGAGTTTTCATTCAAACATCAAATACTACTAACTTCCTGATTTACTCGGTAATTAGCCATACCGTCAGGTGAAACTCGTCTGAGTGCAGTATCGTGTAGCGACTACTTTTGGATAACTTTGTAATAGTCCCTACACTACCCCTAAAAAGGCCAGGATGGGTTAAAGGTTCTACGGCTGCTCAGCTTCGTGGACTCTTAAGTCGAAAGTAGTCATGTCTTCCCGATTGCTCAGTTAAACAAAATACCATAGTCAAGGAGGTAACCACTAAGTGGGGGATCTCATGTATCCTTCTTCGGGATTACTCCATAAAAGTTAACATGACTATACCACCCATCTTATCTTAAGTTTTCCCGATTCCGGGTTGAGGACTCAAAAAGAAGATCACCAAGCACCCTTGAAAACCAGAAAAATCTAGACAAACATATATACAACAGATACAACAAATATAGCACATATATACAAATAAACAAAAAATAGGGGCAATAATGCATTGTTTCGCAAGTGTACGAATCACGTCAGAGTAATACAAAGAGTTATCGAATCCACAATGATCAAGTGTCACTCTATCGTAATCTATTATCACGTTGTTTATCTAAAGCAAATCAATATTCAGATTTGTTTGTGATTGTGCAGAGAAAATAAATGATTGTGAATAAATGCAGATAAAATACATGCTCGAGTGTAATTTCTAATGATAAGACAATTTCTAACTGCTTATGGATAACATACTTATAGTGCAATATTTTCTACTTTAAAAAGAGTCAATTTAACGGGAACTTCCCCTTTCGCGTGATCAGAACTAAGTTTAATCTTTAATCAATCCCTTTTATTGTCACTTATAAATAAAGCAAGTGCAAGAAAATAAATAAAATAAGCTAGTGCGATGAAATAAATAAAGTAGTGCAAGTGAGGGAAAATAAATAAAGTGCAAGAAAATAAATAAAGTGAGCTAGTGCGATGAAATAAATAAAGTAGTGCAAGTGTGAGAACATAAATAAAGTAATGCAAGTGCGATGAAATAAATAAAGTAAATGCGAGACTTGTAAATAGAAACCTACTAAAAAACAGAGGGTTTAAATCAGGTACAACTGGAAATAAATGCGACTGAAAATGAAAATGGCGGCAGGATTTACTTCTACCAAAGTGATCCAAACTCGATCAATAGTGCAATAACCCTTCGATGTGAGGAGTTTATCGCTTTATAAGACTGATAGTATATGTCTTAAGTTTGTAACTAACCTTGGATGAAGAAAATTGAAATTGGAAACTTCTATTTATAGAAAAACAAAAACCGAACAAATTACAGATTCGCCCTCCAACTCCTTTTTGGGCGGGAAAACGTGACCAACCATGGCGCCCACCATGAGTCCATGGTGCCCGCCACAAGTGCTAATGCAGGAAGAACATGGTCAGGTGGAAGTTGAGGGAGGTTAATTCTTTGATACATCACGGAGGCCTCTATGGCGGTAGCCATGCTGATCGCCACGTGTACAAATGACTTGGAAAATTGAATTCTTGGCCGATTTACTTCGTTTTTTGCAGGAAGGCTCTGAAATAGCTTGGTATCTGAAAAGGGAAGAAAAAACAAACGTAAAGTAAGAAAAGATAATAAAAACTATAATTAATCATGTGAAATTCGAGTCAAAAACAAAATGTGTTTCAGTGTTATCGGTCAACCCACTTAGAGATGGTCCAACAATAGGTCAAATATCCCCAGTAGAGTCGCCACTTTTCGGTAGCGGAAAAAAATATGAGAGTAAGCCATTGAATTGACTTAACTCAAAAAAGAAATAATAGAGTCGCTACCGCGCTTTTATTTTATCCAAAGGACTAGGAAAAAAAGTGAATAAAATCCTAAAAAAAGATCAAAGATTTGGGACCGGGGGTTAGTTATGCAAAGGGAAGATGTTAGGCACCCAAAGCATCTACGGTACTCCATATGAACTTTTATGAAAATTTGTATATATATATGCTAAAAAAGGGTATATGTACAAAACAGATGGTGGGGGAGAAAAGAAGTATTTTTTTATAATTTTTTATTTGATGGATCTTCCAACAAGTTCCAGGCCTACATACCAACAATGCGCAATGTTAAAATCAAAATCCAATGTAGTTTGGGTAAAAAATACTAAAGTTGGGTGTTGGTTGATTTTAAGAAGAAAGCCACAAAGGGCTATCAAAGTTTGAATGAGGTTAGGTGTTTTATAGTCTTAACAAAAAAAAGTCAAAGTATTATTAAATGAATTTAAAGTTTATTAAGAAAACAAGTTTGAAAATACATGGACCTAAGTCCACGTTTTTTTTATGGAAGTGGTTCAAATTTGAAAAATAGAATCCTTTGAAATAGAGTCAAAATTTTGAAAATTAAAGAATATGGGAGGAGATGAAGAAGCTAACCTAAGTGCATAAAGTAAATGGTAATGGTAAAGAAAGATCTAACCGGGTGAAAAAACTAGTACTTGACATCAAGAGCAAATACCATATCCCATCCTTTAGATTACAACACAAGCAACCAATAAGCAGACAAAAAAAACCAAGTTTTAGCTAAATCAATGCCTCAGATGAACTCTTGTCTCAAGAAAAACGGGCAGAGTAACGACTGTATTTGGAGCAAATCCACTCTTAATCGAGTATAAACGAAATAACCTGCATACAAAGATAATAACCAAGCAAGACAGAATAACACCAATGGCACATAAATCTCTGAGTTAAGGTAGGGGTCTTAATCCTAAGTCCAAAGGTCAAACTCTGAGCATAAGGATAGTAACCAAGTCTGATTAAAAGTTTTTTATGTATAAGTTGAATTATTAGGTAATTTGGAAAAGAAAAATAAAGATCAAGTGAGAAAATTCAAAATGACAAGAAAATAAAATGCTCATGTGAGCAAAGGAAAAAATGCATAAAAATAAAATGCTCAAGTGACCAAAGAAAAAAATGACACGAAATGTAAATGCGAAAGTAAAGTGCGTAAAGTAAATAGCGCAAAAATAAAGGCAGAAAGTAAAGAGCGAAAAATAAAAGGCAATTAATAAAGGTTAGCAAGATGACCATCTTGAAACTTGTCAAGTATATCATCGAATTGTCAGTTGTTAGTAAGGTTAGCAAGGTGACCATCTTGAAACTTGTCAAGTATATCACCGGTTTTGGAACAATCACCTATTGATAAAAAATGATTGAGAATATCATATGGACAAGGTTAGTGAAAACTTGCCAAAAGCTTGATTAAAAAATCATAGCGACCACACGACAAGCGTCATAGGTGTTGAACCAAGATCAAAGCTCAAGTCATCTTTTGGGGCTTTTGTCTAAACATTAAAGTTCATGCCACCAATTGATCATCTTTCTGAATCGAGACAAAAGAAAAAATAAGATGGAGAAGAAGAAACAAGTTCCAAACTTATATTGCATTAGATGAATTTATTCGGTCTAACCTCGTCAAAATCAACCAACTATCTTGGTGGATTTGGCCCAAAGGCCTATCAACACCCAAGTTCCATTGATGTTGAGGAAGCCTATGACTGCAAATAAGTCCATAATCAGCAAAGTAAAGAAATAAATAAAATATAAAAATGAAATATAATTTGAAAATTAGATTATTTAATTGGACTTTATTGACAAAATACATAAATAGTATTCATACATCAAAATAAAATTCCAAAAAAATTATCTAAGGTCAAACAAAGGTCAACAAGTATTGACAAATATTTTCAAAAAATTTTAAAGTCAGAAAATATATTTAAAAAATAAAATAAAATGTGAAACGAACACAAAATTGCAAAAAATAGCAAAATCAGAAATAAAAATAAAATGAGGTCACCAATATTTGTCAATTGACTATTGGATCTTGTCATAATTTTTTCAGAATTTTAAATGTCAAAAAATATTTTAAAACATTTAAAAACAACAAATAAAAGAGAAAAATCATAAAAAATACCAAATCTGAAAATAAATTTCTAAAAAAATAAAAATCAAAAAGATAATATTTTTGTGAATTTTTTCACAATTTTTTAGTCAAAAATGGATTTTCTATGATTTTTTTTGAAGTTTAAAACATTAAAATATAAAATCAAAAAATAAAAGCCAAAAAATTTGGACCATTAAATCACAGTCAAAACACGTTAGTAAGATTATCCAATGGATCAGAAGCGTTGTGCTTCATATGGACCTCCTTGGTTTTCACACTGGATCACGATTTAAATTAAGTTTTAAAAAATAAAATCAGAAATAATATCCTGCAATGGATCGAGTCTGACTCACAAAAGTAATCAGATCCAAGGGCTCCAGAGACGCGTGTATGGTAAGAAGTTATCATCGGATCGAGTTTGAAAATATTACATGGCTGCCTGTCATTGGTTGAAGACAGACCGTAGGTCATCATCAACCTCCATACTTCTCAAACTCGAGTTCCTCAAACTGTAAAATCAATATACATGAGTGCTATCCTTGGATTCGTCTCTTCAAGACGATCTCAACCACATGCTCGCGAAAAATTTATTTACACTGAGTAAAGAGAAAATTGAAGAAAACCAGAATAATAGAGAGCTTTTGTTTTCAGAAATTCATAGTCAGTTCTCAATGAAAATGCAAACGGTGAAGATCACAAGGATCAGGGAGATTAGGAGAAAGCAATGATGCTTTATTTCAAACGATTTGATGATGATTCCTACCTGAACGAAGTTCACTTTTAGAGCTCTGAAACTTGACTTGGTTAGCAAGATTCAGGGAGTTTCAAGGCACGATTCTTGTTCTATTAGCTTCAGTGAGGTTCAAGGAAGAAGAATGAGTGATTAATTTCAAACTGGAATGGCTTTAAGAGTGAAAATGAAGTTGCAGAATTGTGAGGTTTGGTGTGAGTTTGGTAGCAATATTATGGCTCTTCAAGCTTGAGAAAATTAGTGAGGAATGATCATCTATTTATAGGAGAGTGAATGGTGATGAAAATGAGAAGTAATTGTGAGATTTGGGGCGAAATCGTGTAAGGTGTGTGCACGAAGGAAGTGTGACCTTATGTGCATGAAAACTCAGCTAAACCTTGTGTTTCAAGGTGCTGATTAACTCTGGGCAACTACTAAACATGATTAGTCACGAAAACAAAGCTTAATTTTAGCCAAATGAAGTATTCAAAGAGTAGAACACAATGCAAAAATAATAAATCCAAATGGATGCTTGAGCTGAGAGATATTGCCTTTAGGATTAGTGAAAAAACACAGATTTTTCAGGCCAGGCCTTGGTCAAGCATGCCAACTTTCTAAAAATGACCTTTAATGTCTTTTCTTCAAACATGCTCTTCCACTCAAAATTTTCTCTTGGATTTCAAATATTACATGAAGTACACCTCCCAAGGAACATTTTGCAAAAAGAATCATCCAAAACTCCAAAAATTGAGAAAGTTATGGCCTTGCGAAGTTGATGGAAATTTGTGAAATAACCTATAATCGTTTGGCTTCTTCAAGCAACTTCCAAAAACTTTCAATCCTTGAAACTTCAATGTAGATACAGTTCATATCTTCAAGATTGTTATGCAAAAATAATGACCTCAAGATGATGAATGATGATAGAGATATGATCTCTTGAAGTTGATTGGTCAAAAATTGAGAAATTCATCAAGGACTTGTAATCTTTTGACTTCTTAGGCAAATTTCCAAGCATTTTATCTTCCTAAAAATTGAACTAAGTTGTATTATAAATCCTTAGGTTCATTTTGAAAGAAGTATAAGCTCATAGAGACAAGGGATGACCAAGTTGTGATCCTTTGAAGTTATACAAGATAGATGAAGTATCAACCTAGAGAGTTTGCAATCATGGATCTCCAAAACAATCTTTTCATTAATTAAAAACCTTGGATAAAAGAATATTCATATTATAAATCCTTCTAAGAATAAAATGACTTTGAAATCATCCATACACTTCACACAAACACCAAGATATGGCCCTCAAAAGCCTAAAACACTAATTTCAAGATAGATGGCCATGGCATGGAAAATTATTCAAATTTGATGACCTTCTTCACACATGAATCATACATTTAAGATGACAAAACATGGTAAATGACAAGAGAAGTCTTTAATGAGATAAAATACTTTAAAAATCTTGGGAATAGAGGATAGGAGGCATGGAAATAAACACATGAACTTATTGGCTTTTTGAATGAGACACTTGTGCACCCTTCACCTACAACATTTGGAGAGAAAAGTATACTCATATCATTCTTAGCCAATTATCGATTATCACACACATTCAAAGGTGCTTGGTGATCTCCCAAGAGCAAACCCAAATATAGGAAAGAGAGAGATTCAGTTTATGATCTTTGTGCAATGAAATGGTATGAAGTATTAGAGAATCTTAGGGGGGGAAATTGGGGTACCACAACTGCCTCTTACCTACAGCTCTCGAGGAGTATGGTGACCATCCCACAAACTGGGTGGTTCACTACATTTAGCCCTAATGATTACATTTTTGAAACTCTTGGCTAGCTACCTAAATTAGGTTACAAGTCCTTATTTATAACATATACCCAACTGGATTTGGGCATTCAATCACAGCTTTATTAATTGTAACAAACTGCAGAAACTTCTGCTTCAAACAAGGTCTTTAGTTTCCTAAATAATCTCCTTATTCAGGAATTCTTCATTCTCCTTGATTTCAGATTGAATCTTCTAGACCTTTAAATATGCGCTATATATGATGAATAATATTCTCTAAATATTCTGCATAATTTAATCAGAACTGAATCTCCTTATTTAGTTCAGTAGACACGATGTCAAATGCTCCTTCATAGGACATCTTCTACGACATGTGGTTCTATTTGTTGAATAAGTTCAACAAAACATGTTATGACATTTCAATAGGACTTCTTGTTGTACCTGTTCTTCTTAGAAAGTTTATACATCCTATTTTATATTACATTATTGCTGCTATTATTTGTTTTACAAAATTTAAGGCAATCCTAAAATTAGAGAACTAACACTCTTTCATTTCCAAAAAGAATTATGTCATAAAGCCTCTTAGGATTCTTGCCCCACGTCTTTGAACATGCCTCTGTGAAATAGATTTCTTGATCAAGTATCAACTTGAATTCTCCAAATTAATCAACATTAGCATGTGTTCACTTCACTAATCAGTCCCATAATGATTCTAGAAGTTGTTGAGTCATAAAATGCAAGAAATGAGTGAGTTTTGGACATCTTGCAAGTCACGCATCACACTTGAGCCTTGCACCACACTCATCTATAAAAAAAAGGTCATTACTACATCATTTATCAAGCTTTAAAAAGCCAAAGAAGCCTTGCAATTCACTCTCCATAGCTCACTTTTCAACAAGTTTGAATTCCTTTTTCCCTTACTTCTAGTCCTTCTTTCTAGACTCATTTGCCTTCATTGATGTTACTTGAATCTAACTAAGTCAAAAGCAAACCAAAGCATCCACTGAATCGTGCTATCCAAGTGAATTTTCAGAGCTTGTCAAGTGACCTTTGACGGGTAGATTACTCATCTATTTGCTTCAAAGTCTTCACCATATTATAGTCCATTCATCCCTAAAGCTTGTACTTCTTCTAGTTTTGATTTTCATTGAGAATCAAGCATTTTATCTTGACTTTAAGTTTAGTGAAATTCTAATTTTAGATAAAATTCTCTTCACTCGTTTTGAAAAAATTCAATTGGATTATATGGTTGAATTGGCGATGAGAATACGATTAGAATAATAATAGTATGATCCTCTAACATTACCGTCGAGATTCCACAATTTTTCTGTAATTTTTGGTGTCCTAAATTTGAAGATGACGCGTTGGCAGGTTCGACCAATGATGGTGTGCCACTTTTTTTATTTTGATTGATTCATTTGAAATTAATTATGTGCATTATTTGCACTGAATTCCACTATGCACTGTTATGTTGACCATTAGATATGATAACATTTCAAGTCCAAAAAATTTGAAAAAATTATCAAAAATATTTTTGAATATTCTCTTTTTGATTCTTATTTTTTCACTAATTTATTTTATGATTTGATATGTTTTTATGATTTTCTCAGTGTTTGAGTTGTTTTTAATTGCTAAAAATATTTCCAAATCTTTAAAAGTTCTAGAAAAATTATGGAATGATCCAATGATAGTTTGAAAACTTTTGGTGATCCTATATGATTTTTATTTCTGAATTTGCCATATTTTTTGATTTTAGGTTTATTTTACTTAATTTTGTATTTTTAAAATTAGTTTCTAATTTCCAAAAATTCTGGAAAAAAATATGAATTTATTTTAAGGTATTTCTGATTTGTCTACGTCTCTGGTTATAATTTATTTTAAATTTTGAATGTGATTTGAAATTTTTTCTTTTGTTTTCATTTAAAACTATTTTAAAAAAATCATTCTCTTATATTATTTTGCCATTTTATTTTTGTATATATTATGGATGATCTCGAATCATATAGATTTTGGTCATAAGTTTCACCACTCGTTGGATCTTGGGTGTTGTTAAGGACCAAAATATTAATATAATTGTGGATAATTTTGTGGTCGTTTACACTCTATTTTGTTAATTAGTAGTATTTTGTAAATAAGTAATTATCTGATTATGTTTGTAAAGAACTTATTTTCTCACTTTTATGCTAATTTTGTAGGTTTTTATGTAGGAATTAAAACATTGAAGTTATGGGGTAAGCTTGGACCAAGGATGAAGCTGGAAATGTCAAATGTTAAGATTTTCAAAGGCGAGCTCGCTAAGCACAAACTGAATGCACTTTGCTCTTTTTTAAAATTTTGGAAGAAGCGATGTTTTTGGGCCCTAACATTCAAAAATCTAACACAAATTTGTACAATTCTTTACATTAAAAACCTTCTAATCAAATCGTAACCACAATTCAATCTACTCTAAACACAAACAACCCTAAACATCTAATTGAAAACAGAAAATTAAAGAAATTGGACTTACATTGGGTTGAGTATGGAGGATTAGCAAGGAATTTGGGGAAAACAACTTGAAATTACTTGAAAATATTGAGAGGAAAAGAGAAGTTGCAAGAAATATGATTGACAAAATTGAGAATGGGGTTATTTTTTCTCCCCAGCTGCACTTTTAGGGCGCTGATTGGATCATTGGGCCAGGTCAGGCCCTCTGGCCCATGCAATTTTTTTCCTACATAAATGAACCCACGTTGAGCGCGCTGCACGCCGTTGAGCGCGCTGCACGCCGTTGAGCGGCCTCTGCTGCACCAGCAAAAACATAGCTGGCAGCAGGTCTATTTTCAGGCCAAAATTTCCCACACTTTCTAACACTTATTAAAACAACATAAAACAGGAAATACTTACAATGTTGGGGTGTTTCCCAACAAGCGCTTTGTTTAACGTCGTTTCGAGCTCGACGTTTCAAGAAGATCAAGGATCATCAAAGTATAATTTCGAAATCTCCTGGCTTATCTCGCCGCTAATATACACTTTAAACCTTTGCTCATTGACGGTCCACTCTTTCTTGTTTCCCAGGTCTTCCAACAAACTAGCTCCATAATTTTTTACCTCTTTGACTATAAATAGACCCGATCATTTTGACTTAAGTTTTCCCAAAAAAATCCGCATCCGAGAATTAAACAAAAGTACACTTTGGCCAAGTTGAAAATCCTTGTTCTTGAGCTTCTTATCATGATAAACTTTAACCTTTTCTTTGTAGATCTTATTTGAGTGGTAAGCTCTATTTCTCAATTCTTCTAATTCATGAAGTTGATCTTTTCTCTTTTCTCCGGTTAGATTAGAATCAAAGTTCAAATGTTTGAGACCCCAGAGTGCTCTATGTTCCAATTCTACCGAAAGGTGGAAAGTTTTACCATATACCATTTGGAAGGGTGTTAGTCTGATGGAAGCTTTGTATGCAATACGATATGCCCACAATGCGTTATCCAATTCGGAGGACCATTCTTTCCTTGAACTTGATACAGTTTTCTCAAGAATCCGTTTTATTTCCCTATTAGACACTTCGGTTTGACCATTTGCTTGAGGATGGTAAGGAGTGGTTACTTTATGCTTGACACCATAATGTTCTAAAACTTTTTCCAAAGGTGCATTGCAAAAATGTGAACCACCATCACTTATCAACACCCTCGGCACACCAAAACATGAAAATATGTTTTTCTTTAAAACTTTTATCACTGTTTTGGAGTCGGCTTTGGGTGAAGCAATTGCTTCCACCCATTTTGACACATAGTCAACCGCAACAAGTATGTATTCATTAGAAAAAGACGGGGGGGATGGGCCAACGAAATCAATTCCCCAATGTTTACTGTGGAAAATGGTAAACAACCGCTGGTCCTCCCTAAATCCTAAAACTAAGGGTTACTAGTGAGATCGACCAGTTGATCTCAAGACACGTGCTAAGGTTTCTAGTAAATTACACTACTTCTGTAAGCAAAACTGACCTTGTCCTAGAAACGGTTTCCAGAGCCTAAGGGAAATAGTGCAATGGATTTCCACACAAGAAGGATTCTGACTATTGATGACTCGTGACCAACAGTGTACGTATGTTTTTGATGAGATAAGGCTAGTGGTGACTCGTGACCAACAAGAAAATGAACAGAAGTAAAAGGAAAAGCAATAAAGAGAAAGTTAAATGTAAAATGATTGCATTGAAATAAAAGTGTGGCGATTCACGTACATCAAAGCTTGTGTTACTCTTTCTTCCTTTAGCGCGGAATTGAGTAGAGTGTTAGCAAATAATTTGAGAGTACAAATGAACACACGTGATTCTAAACATTCTAACTTCTTTTATACTAATTACAAGGTAACCGCTAAAGACTAATCAACGGATGAGATTCAATCTTCAGAAGTAGCTTCTTTTCACGTTTCTCCATTCATTCAAAAGCCTCTAACCCACGATCTTCTGAGGCAACCACCCACGATCTCCTCATCTTCTGACTTTTCTCGCTTAGTGTCTTCAGAAGGAAACCGCCTTCAGGTTCTATCTACTTCCTTGAGGCACAACAAAATTTCCTAAGTCCACTGGCAAACACTTTCGACAGCCATAGTACTTCGACTAATGCCTTCGTTCGACTCCAACCTCTGTCGATTCAACCATCGTATAGAATGTTGATATGGTCTTGTTTGTAATTATGTCTTGCTCTGGTCGACTTAGTCTAGATTTCTGGACCAAATTCTCAACCGACACGCATTCATTTTGGAGCTTCGGACTTAGCTTTGTTAGAATACCTTCAGAAGCTATCTCCGTTTAGGACTGGTCCTTAAGCTGTAGGAATTTTTGCCTCTGAACCATGCCCTTAGTTCACTTTACTAAATTTCATCTAACACCCAACAATCAAAAACCTTAACTTCTAACATATTAGTTAGAGGCATTTCATCTCGTTTACCGATTCCTCCACTCCGTTGGCATTGGTCACAACTTTTTGCATGCTCATGAGCATCTTTAAATAATGACGGCCAATAAAATCCCGATTGTAGGACTTTAGTGGCCGTTCACAAACAACTATAGTGTCCTCCATATGGAGAGTTGTGACAATTAAAAATGATGTATTTGGACACTTCACTTGTTACACACCATCTCGAGATGTTGTCCACATCCACCTTGAAAAAGTATGGGTCATCCCACACATATTGCGTGACATCCGATAAGAATTTATTCTTTTGATTTCTAGTGAGGTCTTCCGGTATCAAACCGGTTGCTTTATGATTGGCAAAATCGACAAACCAAGACCAAACTTGAATCACATAAAGTTTCTCATTCGGAAATTCTTCTCTTACCTCCTCCTCTTTCTTTGTAATTTCAACATTGACCAATCGGGACAAGTGACACGCTACCATGTTTTTGCAACCTTTTTTATCCCGTATTTCCAAATCATTCTTGTAACAATGGAATCCAACGGATAAATCTTTGTTTGGAATCTGGCTTGGTGAGGAAATACTTTATAGCCGAAAATCACAACTTTGGAGACGATAAGATAAGAACGAAATTTTTCCAAAGTATACACTATATCAAGAAACTCTTTTTCAGTTGTTGCATAGTTTATTTGAGCATCGTTTAAAACTTTGCTCGCATAGTGTATTGCATGGAAAAATTTATTCTTTCTCTGACCGAGCACGGCTTCCACCGCATAATCACTCGTATCGCATGTTAATTCAAAATCTAATTTCAAATTTGGCGCAGTGATTATCGGTGCATTAATCAAATTTTCCTTTAATTTTTCAAAAGCAATTAAACAATCTTTATCAAAAATAAAATACTTATCTTTGTTGAGAAGATTGCTCAACGACTTTGCGATCTTGGAAAAGTATTTGATAAATCGTCGATAAAAGCCCGCATGGCCAAGAAAACTCTGGATCCCTTTGACATTGTTAGGTGGGGGAAACGTCTCTATCATATCGATCTTGGCTTTGTGAACCTTGATCCCTTTTGAAGAAATTTTTTTCCCGAGAACAATGCCTTCGGTCACCATAAAGTTGCACTTCTCCCAATTCAAGACCAAGTTAGTATCAACAGACCTCTTCAAGACGGTGTCCAAATTCTTCAAACACAAATCAAACAATGCTGCAAAGACGGAGAAATCATCCATGAATACCTCAATAGTCTTTTTAATCAAGTCATCAAAGTTGGAACCAACCCGTTACTTTTTGTGTCGGAACCAATTCATTCTTTTCATTTTAAATAACTGTCAAACCACACTTTTTTGGGACCACATGAACCGATCTAACCCACATGCTATCCGAGATTAGATAAATCATGTCTGTTTCCAACATCTTAACAACTTCGTTTCTCACAACTTCTTTCATAATCGGAATCAAGCGCCTTTGAGGTTGGGCTACCAGTTTGAAATCCTCTTCCAACATGATATTATGCATACAATAAGCGGGGCTTATGCCTCTTAAGTCAGATAACACCCAACCTATTGCATTTTTGTTAGTATTCAAAACATGAATCAAACTACACTCTTCCTTTTTAGATAAAGTGTTACTAATAATGACGGATTTGTTACCTCCATCATCAAGAAACACATATTTTAAATGAGAATGTAGTGTCTTCAACTCACATGTTGGTTCTTCATCTTGCGGATAATTCTTTAAAATCTCCATCTCCTCCTCCCACGGTTGCACTTCTTTTGAAATCTCTAACTCCTCCAAACATTCTTCAAGTTCTCTCCTTTCACCGTCATCGAGCATATTAAAGGCTTCGGTCAAGGTTCTTTCAAGCGGACTTGCAAGATGCACTTGGCTAGAAACATCTTCTATTGCTTCTTCAATAATATCTATCTGGAAACAATCTTTTTTATCATTTGAATGCTTCATTGCTTCAAAAAGATTGAAACAAATCTCTTCGTCTTGTGCACGCACTTTCATCAAATCATCATTGATATCAATCATCATTGTCGCGGTCTTCATGAATGGTCGGCGTAGAATCAAAGGAGCATTCAAATCTTTTTCCATTTCTATCACAATGAAATCAACGGGAAAAAAGAATTTATCCACTTAAACCAACAAATCTAAGGCTACACCATGTGGGCGAGTAATAGACTTGTCCGCCAATTATAAAGTCATCTTTGTAGATTTTAACTCAATATTCCTCAACCTCTTCACAATAGATAATGGAATAAATTTGATGCTAGATCCCCAATCTATCAATCCCTTGCCAACATAAACATCACCAATGGTAACATGCAAAGTGACACGCCCCAAATCGCTTTCTTTCTTCGATATTGTACGTTGGATGATTGCACTATAGCTAGCGTCGACCATGATAGTTTCTTGATCCGTATACTTGTTCTTCTTTGTCAAAATATCTTTCATAAATTTGGAATACTTTGCATTTTCTCCAATGCCTCGATAAATGGAATATTGATTTGTAATTGCTTGAATATGTCCATAAACCGAGCATAATACCGAGCATCATACTTCTTAGATGGAGCATGAGGATATGGTAAGTTTTATACCGGTAAAGTCACAACCTTCTTCTTTCCCCTCCTCAACTTATTCTTCTACTCTTCAACATTTTCTTTTTCAACTACACCATTTTCAACTACAGCATTTTCAACAACAACATTTTCAACTACAACATCTTCCACTAGAACATCCTCACCATTATTTTCAACTACAACTTCCTCCACACTATCTCTTCATCAATTTCTTCTTCATCTTCATCTTGCTCTTTTCCATTCTTCAATTATTTCTTTGTCTCATCAAAAACTCTACCACTCTTAGTCACAATTTCTTTATAATACTCCCTTGGATTTGTTTGAGTAGTTGGAGAAAACGAGGTCGAGGCACTTTGATCAGAAATTTGTGTTGCTAATTGTCCCAATTGAGTCTCTAAATTCTTTATCGGTGCTTCTGTGCTCTTTTGGTTGGCCATTGAAGCTTGCATGAATTGAGCAAGTGTATCTTGAATGTTTGAATGTCTAGTTTGATTTTGAGGTTGAGCTTGAGCTTGTGTTCCACTTTAGTAAGGATTTTGTCTTGCTTGATTGTTGTTGTAACACCCCACTTCCCAATACTAGTAAATATAATAAAATACGCATCATATATTAGAGTGTTCCACAATAGGATGTCACATAATTCAAATTCTCATGAAGTTTCAAAATATATTTTATTTCAAAATATATTTTATTTCAAACTAATTACTCATTCAGCGGAAGACATTTCAATTCGGTTTTCATGGCATTCTAGCCTCAACATAAATTCAAATCCACAAAGACACGTGGTTCAACAAAATTCATAAGTTAAGATACGTAACAACAAATACAAATAAAAGAACATATCAATTTCCCAAATCCCGTGCTACGTATCAGAGCAAGACTCTCTATATTCGACAAGCACACTAGAGGCTCCAAGCTATCATCACACTTCTACGAATTATTCTCGATCACCTGCACGTTACCAATATAAAGGCAACGGCGAAAACAAGCAAAGGGTGAGATATCAAACCATATAATTGAGATTATGATAAACAATATATAGCTCGAATTATATGAAATCACTATTTTGCGATCACACCACCATTCCACAACAAGTATACAATAATCAATAACAGACTTATCCCGCATAACTTATTAACAACAACAACATATATTAATCAACTACGTAGTAACCACAACAACAAACCTTAACACTACAACAACTTATCAAACAACAATAACAACTTATGTCAAACAAGAATAACAACATATATTAAACAGCAAGCTCATCATCAACAACAACAACTAAGACTTAGGCATCACCAACAACAGCAACAAACACTAAACCATACAAATCAAATGCGACTCAACTATGCGAATGCATGTGGTACCATCGGAGTAAAACTCCCAACGTAAACAATTGCCAGTAATTCCGAGGCATCAAGGCGTAAGCCTTCAACGAAATCATCCTGCCCCTAACGGCTCAACGTGGTTTGCCCCTCACGGCTCAACGTAATATGCATATGTATGTATGCGACCACATTTACAGCGTTACTTATCAACAACGACAACAAAAACACAACCGGCTTACAAGCCTACAACATAATCACTATGCCCCTTACGGCCAACATAATCAATTCGCCATTTACGACTCAACAAAATAAATTCCTTAACACTGGCCATAGGCCTGTACACAATCAACAACAGTCCAACCATCAACGTTACCTATGAAGTCTCTACCAACAACAACGTTCAACAACAACGGATTCACATACGGAAACTACATCAAGTCATCCAAAAACTCACCTACTTTGTTTAAAAGTATCATTATAGGTTAAATCATAATTCTAGCTTTCCAACGATTCAAACGGCAACAAAATCGGAGTTACGGTCGCAAGATATGACCAAGACAGTTTTTCAAAATTATCTTTCATTTTCTTGTATAGTATGTGTTGACGCATAGGCCCATGTGTCGGCTCACAGCTTAAAATTTTTAATTTTTCACATAGTATGTATCGATGCATAGGTCGTATGTGTCGGCTCATAGCTTAAAATTTTCAATTTTTCAAACAACTTGTATCGAATCATAGCTCTATGGGTCGGCTCATACAACATTCAAGATTTTGTTTCTCAAACTAAGACAGTATGGGTCGATACATACTCTTATGTATCAATACAAAACTAACTTGTATCGATGCAAGACTCGTATGAGTCAATACAAGCCTTCAAATTTGCCTCATGAGTCGATACAAAGCCTTTTTGTATCGATGCAAGTTGTATTCAAGTATCTGGCTTTTAAAATCATAGCAGCTTGTATCGATACATACTCCTATGTGTCGACTCGTGCTGCGCAAATACACCCAAAACCAGCTTTTCTCAAAGTTTCACAATTCAAGTGGAATTCTCTTCAATCCCTAACAGCAACATGACACAAAACAACAAAATCATACATTGCTAACTACCTACCGACCATCATATCCTCAATTATAGAGCAAGAACCCCACCCTTACCTTGGATTGAAGGTTGCTCTACAAATTCCTCGATCGATCCACTTTTCTCCGTCAAAATCCTTGTTCCTCTTTGGTCTGCAATTTCTTTTCAAGATCTCATTTCTCAAAAGCGAAAAACCTTCTTCTCTGCTGAAACCTAATTCCTTCTATTTCTTTTTTAACAAAATAATAATAATAATAATAATAATAATAATATAATTACTATTATTCCTTAATGGGCCTATTTCTTACACCTCCCAAGTACTTTATACAACCACACAACAAGCCAACCCAATACAATTAAATAAAATAGTTCATTAATAATATTATTCTTAATATTACTTCTTCAACATAATTAACTTTATTAATTCTCTGACTAACCAAATAAAATCTGACTTTAACTTAATAATCCAAATGCCCTTCTTAAAATAATACTGACAAATCCAATCACTCTGAGTGATTCTCAAAATTCATCTAATTCCAACAATAAAATACTTCAATAATTTAATTAACTAATTAAATAAATTTGGGGCATTACAACTCTCCCTCATTTAGGATATTTTCTTCCTCGAAAATCCATCTGACGCAACCATGCATAACATCACATTCGCATCCATTTCATCGATTCAACAACTACCCAATCATAGTTAAATTCACTGCTTATATCTCACTTTTTTGATATAATTGTAACTCAACACGACTTGAATCCAATACTCACACGTCTATCTCCTGATACTCTTGCAAAATAATCCTTACTAACTTGCCAACCATCTCAGCAATATCTTGGAACAACATCTCACAACGTAGAAACAACCTTCTCTTGTTCATATCTGACTTATACAACATCGCATCGTTATCCCAGCAATATATTCAACACCAAAACACATATATAATTCTTACTCTCATACTCTGAGGTCATTCATCCGCGAAACACCAACAACCTTATTCATCTCGTCGTATCACTCTCATAGTGCCATCAACATAGCCAACTTCATCAGCCTCATGATACTATGGGGTATTATTCCTTACTTACGGTAACCAACAACACATCCTGACAACGAAAATATAACCACCATAACGTCAACTTAGCAACTTAACTTAACAAATAAGCGCACATCGAACCATCAATCAACAACCATAATGACATATTTATGGAATCCTCAAAATTTACGCGAACCACATCACTCTGGTATATCACGTTTCCTTTGCGCAACTCTGATTATTTATCTTAAGTCGTAGTTCTCGTTCAAACCTCGATTAACTAACAATATCATACAACCGAACACAATTCTATAATGCTAACTTAATAGTAGTAACTCGACTACTAACCATACAATCCATCTTGATTAATCATCCTTTTCAGGATTCCTAACCACTTATAAGATCCACAGCTTCAACCAAAACTCAGACTTCCTTCAACGTTCTCAATTTCATCCCTACTGCATTATTCAATACTCCTCAACTTTTTCATCGGTATATCTCTATTAACTCATCGAAAGCAAAACAAATATCTACGAGATAAAATCCATTGATAAGTGACATCCTCCAATACGATCTCGTCAACTATCAACAATGGATTAAGGGTGATCAAGTCCTTAATTTGTCAATAGATATCTAACAATCATAATGAGGTATAAACCGTCATTACCAACTATAACAGTGTTCCCTTAAAATTTGTACTCACATCACCAAAATTATCATAATTTATCCACTTCCAAGATCATCCAAGCATGCCAACACCGACGTTCTACACTACATACTAATACAACTCTGAAGATAACATCAAAATGAAATTTCTTTACACCATTACCAACACTCCTTATTCTTGAAATCATACTCTTCACATTTTCAACAACTTCTACAATTACTTTTTAATATTCTACAACAAGGCCTACAGCAATCCGTCACCTAATCATGGTTCTTACATCAATATCTTACACAAGGCTACTTGAACAATAACTCCACAGTTCACCAACCATGTTGAACATATCCACCTACTAAATTCCAACACATACCAATTATCTGTGTTACTTAACAGTCACCTTCCAAAACATCAGGAAATTTTCACCATACTTGCACATCAACAATCATTACATTGATTCTCATCCTTCAAGACGCTCCAACTCGTTAAAATACCAAAATCTTAAATCCATGTTACCTTCAAATTCAGGAATCAACAAAGATCCAACAAAACTTACACTATAGCCATCAACAACATACTAGCTAACATCTCGCAACCAAACGCATCCGAGAAGCAAAGCTTCTCCCCCACTTAGCTTCAACTAACTCCCGCAATAACAATCATAAAAAAACAGGTACCGAAAGTGTTCCACATACTTGTCTCATACAAAGGAAGTAAACAACGTTAGACAACACTGGCCGGACAGACCAACCTGCTCTGATACCAATTGTAACATCCCATTTCTCAATACTAGTAAATATAATAAAATACACATCATATATGGAGTATTCCACAATGGGATGTCACATAATTCAAATTCTCATGAAGTTTCAAAATATATTTTATTTCAAAATAATTACTCATTCAACGGAAGACATTTCAATTCGGTTTTCATGGCATTCTAGCCTCAACATCAATTTAAATCCACAAAGACACGTGGTTCAACAAAATTCATAAGTTAAGATACGTAACAAAAATTACAAATAAAAGAACATATTAATTTCCCAAATCCCGTGTTACGTATCAGAGCAAAACTCTCTATATTTGACAAGCACACTAGAGGCTCCAAGCTATCATCACACTTCTACGAATTATTCTCGATCACCTGCATGTTACCAATATAAAGGCAACGGCGAAAATAAGACTTAGGCATCACCAACAACAGCAACAAAAACTAAACCATACAAATCAAATGCGACTCAACTATGCGAATGCATGTGGTACCATCGGAGTAAAACTCCCAACGTAAACAATTTACAGTAATTCTGAGGCATCAAGGTGTAAGCCTTCAACGAAATCATCCTGCCCCTAACGGATCAATGTGGTTTTCCCCTCACGAGTCAACGTAATATGCATATGTATGTATACGACCATATTCACAGTGTCACTTATCAACAATGACAACAAAATCACAACCGGCTTACAAGCCTACAACATAATCACTCTTCCCCTTACGGCCAACGTAATCAATTCACCATTTAGGACTCAACAAAATAAATTCCTTAACACTGGCCATAGGCCTGTACGCAATCAACAACAATCCAACCATCAACGTTACCTATCAAGTCTCTACCAACAACAACATTCAACAACAAAGTATTCACATACGGAAACTACATCAAGTCATCCAAAAAATCACCTATTGTGTTTAAAAGTATCATTATAGGTTAAATCATAATTCAAGCTTTCCAACGGTTCAAACGGCAACAAAATCGGAGTTACGGTCGCAAGATATGACCAAATTAGTTTTTCAAAATTATCTTTCATTTTCTTGTACAGTATGTGTCGATGCATAAGCCCATGTGTCGGCTCATAGCTTAAATTTTCAATTTTTCACACAGTGTGTATCGACGCATAGGTCGTATGTGTCGGCTCATAGCTTAAAAGTTGCAATTTTTCAAACAACTTGTATCGACTCATAGCTCTATGGGTCGGCTCATACAACATTCCAGATTCTATTTCTCAAACTAAGACAGTATGGGTCGATACATACTCTTATGTATCAATACAAAACTAACTTGTATCGATGCAAGACTCGTATGAGTCGATACAAGCCTTCAGAATTTGCCTCATGAGTCGATACAAAGATGTTTTGTATTGATGCAAGCTGTATTCAAGTCTCTGGTTTTTAAAATCACAGCAGCTTGTATCGATACATACTCCTATGCGTCGACTCATGCTGCGCAAATACATCTAAAACCGGTTTTTCTCAAAGTTTCACAATTCAAGTGGAATTCTCTTCAACCCTTAACAGCAACATGACACAAAACAGCAAAATCATACATTGCTAACTACCTACCTCCCATCATATCCCCAATTATAGAGCAAGAACCCCACCCTTACCTTGGATTGAAGGTTGCTCTACAAATTCCTTGATCGATCAACTTTTCTCCGTCAAAATCTTTGTTCCTCTTTGGTCTGCAATTTCTTTTCACGATCTCTTTTCTCAAAAGCCAAAAACCTTCTTCTCTGCTGAAACCTAATTCCTTCTATTTCTTTTTTAACCAAATAATAATAATAATAATAATAATAATATAACTACTATTATTCCTTAGTGGGCCTATTTCTTACACCTCCCAAGTGCTTCATACAACCACACAACAAGCCAACCCAATACAATTAAGTAAAATAGTCCATTAATAATATTATGGCTTAAATGCACTTTTGGTCCCCCTATATTAATTTTTTTAACATTTTATTCCCTCTATAAAAAAATCCAACTATTAGGTCCCCCAATATCATATTTCATGTTTTTTTATTGGTCCCCCATGATAAAATAGTCTAGTTTGTATCGGTGGCATTGAAATTATGAAGTGACATTTTTTTAATTGATGTAATGTCATTATAAATATTTAAAAATTTATTATTTTATTTTTTTAATTTTTCTTTATAATAATTAAATGTTTTTAATTATTTTTGTTATTTTTGTTTATAAATATTTATTTAGAAATTATATATTATAAATTTTAATTCTAAAATATATATTTTTGGGTCTATTTTTAATGACGTGACAACAATTAAAAAATGTCACCTCATAATTTCAATGTCACATGTATAAATTAGACTATTTTGTCATGGGGGGCCTCAAAAAAAACATGAAATATGATATTGGGGGACCTAATAGTTGATTTTGTTTATAGGGGGACTAAAATGTTTAGAAAATTAATATATGGGGACCAAAAGTGCATTTAAGCCTAATATTATTCTTAATATTACTCCTTCAACATAATTAACTTTATTAACTCTCCGACTAACCGAATAAAATTTGATTTAACTTAATAATCCAAATGCGTTTCTTAAAATAATACTGACATATCCAATCACTCCGAGTAATTCTCAAAATTCATCTAATTCCAACAATAAAATACTTCAATATTTAATTAACTAATTAATTAAATTTGGGGCGTTACAGTTGTTGTTGTCTTGTCTCCATCCACCTTGATAACCTTGGTTACCTCTTTGTTGGTAACCTTGGCCTTGATTTTGATTTTGATAAGGAGATTTTTGTTGATATCTTTGCCCTTGATTTTCCATGTAATTTGCTTCTTCATTTTCCAGAGGACAAAACCCGATATTGTGATCACCTTTGCATAATTCACAACTAGCAATTTGTTGAGCTTGCTTGCTAGATGATCCTTGCATTTCTATGATTTATTGTGGAAGTCTTGCCATTTGCTTGGTCAATCCTTCCACTTGTTTTGCAAATAATTTGTTTTGGACTATAAGTGCTTCATGACTAGATCCAATTTCAAGAGTCCCCGTCTTCACTTGCATATTACCTTGATCATTTTGAACTTGGTGATCATTTCTTCCCATCTTCTCAATGATTTGAATTGCTTCAAAAGGTGTCTTCGCCATTAAAGAATCTCCCGCCATAGCATCCAACAACAATTTATGTTGAGGTTGGAGACCATTGCAGAAAATGTAAATTTGAGTGATTTCATCAAAACCATGACTTGGGCATTTTCTAAGCATGGATTTGTATCTCTCCCAAGATCTATTTAAAGGATCATTAACACCTTGTTAGAACACCGAGATTGCGATTTTAACTTCCATGAATCTTGATTGAGGAAAAAATCTTTCAAAAAATTTCTCCTCTAACACGTTCCAATTCGTCATTGTTTCTTGTGGTTGGTATAGATACCAATCCTTTGCTTTCCCTACCAAAGAGTGAGGAAAAAAATCCTTTGAAAATATTGTTCCTCTTCGGCTTCTGGAGCTCCAGCCGCACCCGCAATTTCATAGAACTTTGTGAGGTAAGTGTAAGGATCTTCATGGAGTAATCCCGTCTTCTTTTCCGTAAACCTCGCATTGGCTAGGCGAGCAAACTGAGCGGTGTGACGAGGGCTATTTGAACAAGGGACTTCTCCCAACACTTGTGGTGTAGAAGAAGTAGATGATTCTCCTCTTGCTTGTCTTTGTCTAGCTAGTCTTTTCCTTCGTTTAGCATTGCTATTAAGTCTTCTTTCCGTCCTTTCAATTTTTGGATCGAATAGGAGTTGATCGACCGGAACACTTCTTCGCATAAACTACTTTCTAAAAAATTCTAACCACACAAAAATAAACAAAGAGAGATTAGTAGATAAATTATCTTAAAACACACAAACTATTGCAATGCTTGCAAAATCAAACGCCAATCCCCGACAACGGCGCCATTTTGTTGTACGTATTTTTTGAATAAGTATTTTTAATTATCGTTTTCCACAGGGATTGATGCGACATTACCGTCGTTCAATAGTTAAAGTGTATTTTAAGATTTGGTATCACAAGAGTTTTGTTTTCTAACTACAAAAATCATAAATTTCAATCAAACAAGTTTAGTATTCTTTCCAAAAGAGAGTTGTTTGGATTAAAAAGAGTTTTGGTTGGTTTTCAATTGGTAAAGGCATGTCAAGATTAGTTCCTTTAACCTAATTTCATATAAATTCAATTAACCAAGCAGATGAACTAGTTGGTGATCGATATAATTATGTATCCTCTCAATATTGTTGATTTCCAACCAATATTGTGAGTTTTATCATGTTAATCTTTAGATGTTGTCTCACTCTAACTATTGACATGATAATCTTTATGTTCAATACAAGTAAATACTAACTCACAAATCTATATCTAGCATTTGTTCCTTAGTAGAAGAATATCTTAAGTCAACTTTGAAGCATATTTCTCAATCATGTTTCGAAGCATAAAAAGATAGTAAAACAAAGATATTCAACATATATATATCATCAACCAAGTTCATACACCAAGAGATCAAAGGAAATACATAAAAGTTAGGTTAACTACCTCTAATCTTGAGATAAAGAAATTTAGCTACTCATTCTCATGGTAGCTTGACTTGCAAGAAATGGAGTGATGATGATGAACATGGATGGAAAATAAAGAAGCAAAGATTCAAGAGATTCTTCCAAGAATTTGAGTTAGAATGGAGAAAATAACTTTCTTCTTTGCCCTAAATCTGATTTTTGACGGAAAAGGTAGAGTTGGTGAAGAAAATATCTAAGCATGGTACTTATAGAAGTGACCATGACAGGTATCCGCGATTAGCAGCGTGACCGCGCTGAGCGCCCTCAACAAATAACAAAATCACGTTCAATGGTCCGCACTCAGCGGGACCACGCCGCTCAACGGCCTCAGAATTCCAAATTTGTTCTGCTTGAACAGTAACAGGCAAAGCGCGCTTCGATTTGCGCTCAACGACCTTGTCTGTTCAAAACTTCAAAATTGGCTCTTTTGGCTGGTCCAACTTAATCCAAGCATACCCAAACTTCAATGCTTCAAGAATCCACTTCAACAACCTACAAAATGAACATAAAACTTGGTAAACTAAGTAATTTACAGCAAAAAATACTTAAAAGCATATTTATATCAAATTAACAACTAAAATACTACTAATTTACAAAGGATATAGTAAAGGACCACAAAATTATCTACAAAAATATCTATATTTTGGTCCTTAACAGCACGTAGGCACAAAGTTCATTGTAGTTTTGACGAATCAAAATTGTAAAAACCACTTCTTCTCTCAACTCAACAATCTCATTTTATAAATAGTTCTTTTTAGCTAAATGCACAAATTTTCAAAGAGTTTCTTACAGAATATCGTAGATGTTTAAGGTACTAATACATTCACTTTGCATAACCAACCTCATTACCTTAATCTCTATTTTATTTTAATTTTTATTCGCACTTTTTTCATTTTTTTTGAAAATAATAAAGTGTGGTGTTGACTTTCGTTATATAAATTAAATTAATTAATAGTTTAATCTCAATTTTTTTTAGTTATCACCAACAAACTTTGGCAGAAGAGCTCGTTTCTCATGTATTAGTATTTCACGTTCAACCTGAATAATAGTCATCTTTTAACCATGAGATTTTCCTTACTTTATACATGATCGATTTAAACCATAAGATCGTCCTTTACCTTAGACATGATCGAGCACTATCACCGTACTGTTTCTTCCCATTAATATAGTGATATTTATTTCATTAACTAAATGCTATTAATATTCATATAACGATAGGAACCTACCCCTCTTGCCAAGTTTTATTACAAAGAGGCTGCTTTGAAGACAATACAGGGTGACATGCTATGTCCCTATTTATATTTAAAAGGATGTTTGACTATATTATAACATTTTCTCAGAAAAAAAAAACAGTACATTTAAAAAGTGTAATATTGAAGTTAATACTAATATTAATGAGTCCATTTTAATATTTACTTTACCTATGTTCAATTTTAGTTAGACACATATATCATTAAATTTATTCGAAGCAATTTATTGAAGAATAAATATTTATATTTACATGTAGGTAACTTCTATGAAAAGCAATTATGAATTGAGTGCATATGTGCAATACATCATTGTGTGGTAGATAGAAAGACTATAAAAGATTGTGAGATGTAAGGACGAGGTAGATCAGTACATTCTTAAATTCTGACAATTTCTTACATATTTTTGAGAAGCAATTGAAACTGTAAAAACATAAATGAGGTGAAGGCAAGGTGGGTTGGGCCCATTAAAGAGAGGCAAGAAAATGCTCAAAGAGTTTGATAAAGAAAGCAATGTTGTTTCAAGATAGTCACTGTTTGAAGTATATGCATTTAAATGAATTCAAAGTGGTTTTAATGAAGGCAGGTGAACATGGTTGAGATTGAACAATAAACTTTGCATGTCTTCATGACTTCAATGTGGTAGGTAAAATACTTCATTTCATATGTTTGTTTTTCTTTCTCTTTTTGTTTTCACACATTGGTTTATGCATGGGGATTTTTTAGTGTCTTATCATGTAATTAATGCTTTAAACATATTTATTAAGAGGTTGTGAATTTTGAAGATAGGAGTAGTAAAACTAGTACGTTAAAAAAATCTTATCTGACATGAATGATGGTACTTTGTGGCATTCAAGTGCTGATGCAATGATGACTAGGAGCAATGACATGCTTAAAAAATTATGACTTTAAGCAATTTCCTAAAATAGCCACAAATGTGATTTGAAGATAGTATCATGGGATAATAAAGATCTACCTTTAATATAAGGTGTTTTAAAATGTCCTGTAAAGAAGATCAAATTTATAGTCATATCTAAACTTATTTTAAATATTGAATATATTTAATTAGTTATTAACCAGTGTATTCATAAATAGTTGGTTATGAATACATTTTATTTTTGCATTCAATTACAATATGATTTTTATCCAAAGAGAAAGAAAATTCATTTTTAAATTATAGAAATCAGAAATTAGTTTGGGGGCGTTAGCACGACAATGAGTCTCGGTCATGTGGCTCGTTCAGTATGTCGTAGTTTGGATATAATTTTCTTTGTTTGTGTGTATTATTGAGCTTTGTTGTTTTGGTTCATGAGTTCATGTGTTCATGGGTTATGTTTTGGCATTGTTGTGGATTTATTGTGTTTCATAAGTTATAAATATGCATTTATATCATTATTGCCTTAATAACATTTACAATTTTACGATTAAAGAAATAAATAAGGGTTTCGAAATTCTAGTGTCAACTTAGAAATACAAGGATAAATTTGTAAGTGTGTTATTGGAATTTGGAAAATCCATGTAGATATCTAAGGGAGGTTGAAAAACACTGCTAAACTCTAAGGCCTTGTGTGATTAATCTATAGAGAGAGTGGGGGAGATTGTCATAAATTTAGGTAGAAAATAGAGTTTGTTCTTGGTAATTTGGATGACTTTTTGTAACTCATTTATTATATTTTGTAACAACTCTGGAAATATAGTGAATCACAGAATTTCTCTCTCCCATATTAATTTGTTTGATTGAATTAGGTAAATAAATTATTTTTTTCTAATCTTTCATCTTCTTTTGCAAAGAAAAGACGAGGACAAGGCCCCACTCTTGTTGAGATCATTATTCAAATACTTTAAGCACTTTAAAGACACTATTTTATGTAATGAAAGGCACCATTACTTTGGATCAAGTCCAAGTGTTTGTGAGATCAAAGAATTTTCAAAGAAAAACTATTTGAAGATTCACGATAGTAGTGTAGGCTTGAGTGTCTCAAGAGGATGAAGTTAGTGTAGAAGGGTGTCCAAATCAAATAAGTTTGATAATTTTAGGTTATACATTTTATTGTTAAGAAAACCAGTCATTTCACGAGTGATTGTCCCATGATGAGGGGCACTGATGGTTAGATTCATATTTTAGTTTCCTCAGACGAGGATAGTTATGAGTTCTCATGCACTAATGGTACCGACTTTGCATACTAAAGATAAATGGGTCATGAACTCTGGTTTCTCTTATCACATATGTATAAGAAAATAATCATTTGTGTCTTTGAAATTGTAGGAAGGTTAGTAGTTCACCTTGGTGACAATAAGGCCGACAAAGTTCATGGTATTGGTATAGTGAGACTTAAAATATTTGATGATCGTGAGTTTATTCTTCATAATTTGAGGTAGGTTCCAAAGCTTAGTCGAAATCTTTTATGGATAAGCATGCTTGATGATATAGGTTAATGCACTAGAGTTGAACATGAGGCGTTAACTCTTTCACATGTTAAATTGATAATAGAGAAAATATCTAAAATGTGTTCTTATATTGTAAGAACAAGGTTTGGTTATAAATCAGGCCTTGAGTTTTTATTATAACATTACATGGGTGATTAGATAAAGGTTCTGGTGAACAAGTTATGAAGAATCTGAAGAAAATCGTTATGAATACATGGTTTTGATTCTTCTAATCATGCTTCAAATATTACACATCCTAAAGCCTCTAGAGTTTAGCAGAGAAGATCAAAGGTCACACGTGAGAAATAGGACAAGGCCACCAACTTCCATTTTCCTGTTTTTGTGGGGTAAGGACTTTATTATTGGTATGATGTTTTCTACCACTCACATTGACATCTACAAGAAGACAACTTTGAAATCTTGTTATATCTATTATGTAACATCCTTAATCCTCTAACCATGAAAGTGTAAGTGGTATGACCAAATGTATATTAGTGATAAGATATCATTAAGGTTGTATACATTAAATATTGTATTAAGAGAAATTTTAAGTGGAGTGGTTAGAATCGAAAGGAATTAGTTGGTATTGGACAAGATGGCAAAGTGGCTAATACAACTTAGTTGATGGGAAATATAGTCCTAAGTCAAATGTTGCATGTAATAGTAGTGACATGTTTGGTAGAGGTTATAAAATCAGAATTTTTATAATTAGAAAGTCAAGACCATGGGGAGAAAGTTTGGGTTTTGTAAAAATTGGGGATTTTGGGGAGTTTAAGTGAATTGATACATGCATATGCGTTTTTTCTACTAGATTAGTGTTGTATTACATTGTTTCTACTGATCATATACCGTGGGTAACCGTATGGAAGTGAAATATTGAGGGTTGGATCCTCAAAACAGAACTGATAACGTTCTGGTTTTTCTGCAGAACGCAGAGGCCGCTCAGCGGTCAGGGCCGCACTCAGTGTGCCCTACTGTAGTTTGAAAATATATAAGCCGCAGAGGCCGCTCAGCGCTACTTACTGGACAAAATTGAATTATTTTCCTAAATGCAAAACAGTTTCCAGCTTTGGAACTGTTTGCTTGTATGATTTCTTTAACATGCTAAGTATTATTGGATGGTCAATGAGTGGTGTAAATGCACTATAAAAAGGAGGATTACTTAATTCGAATGTCATTAGCATGTGTTATGTTTGAGAATTGATTCAATCATGTGTATTAAGTATAAACATAATGATTCCGTATTTGGTCAATAGACTACTTAACTAAGAAAATATGTGAGATGTATCTCGACATGTTGTTTTGGCATGTTTGATGCTTGTGAACCTTGTTTTCCCGTCATTCCGGTAGGACATTCAGATGATTAGTTTGTGCATATGACTTGGTTGAATATGCACGAATCGGAGTAGAACCGTACTACTAGGATGGTAAATCCTGTTTACCCACTATGTGGATGCTCATTGGTAGCCCGTGCCGCGGTTGTATTATATGTTTGTACCATGGATGATTGTTGGATATCATGCATGTTGTGCATACATGTGTATATCGTATACTTGAGTTACCTGAGCTTCCATTGCGATGTGCTTGTGAGGGTCTTTCAGGGCGTTTTCCCGCCTGGTATACTCATCAGCGTGATTGGTATTGGTAGGTGTGTGACGCCATGTAGGCTACGTCACCAAGTTGCTTACCAGTTAGTGACTTCATGTAGACAATGTCACTAAGATTTCGCCTGGTAGGCTTGCGCGTCAAGAAGGCATATTGTACCTGTTATACTCACCGGTGTATAGAAGACGAATGCCATTGCGATGTGCTTATGGGGATCTTTCATGGTGTTTCCCCGCCTGTTATACTCATCGGCGTACTTGGTGATGGGGTTGTGGCGCCACATAGGCAATGTCACAATAGTGGCCCCTCTCGAATGGAATTCCACGCAGGAGTGATCCGGATTCATCGTGCGGTGTGCTTGTGCAAGTCTCTTGACATCTACGCACTTGGATACTCACCGAGGGTACGCGGAAGAGGTAGCCTAGTCAGATGGGTATAACTCCTTGATTCCTTACATATGAATGTGGGTTTGCATATTGTGTATTATGTTGTTTTGTGTTGTTACTTCATTAGTTAGTCATAGGACTTCCAATGGTGTGCTACCCTTGTTTGTACTTGTACCGAGATGTGAGGTGTAACCCCGGGTTCGAGGTGAATCCGTTTATTATGCATGCACCCTGTAGAACCGAGCAAACCCTTAAGATAGGGAGGCTCATTGAGATTTAGTAATCTCACCCCATTCCAATTATTATTTTTTAGGATCTCCGAGACAGGACAAAGGCAAGAGTAAGATGGCTTAGTCTTGCGACGGTGTTTCGGTGGCGATGATCTATTCTCCTTTTCATCTTTCCGTATTGTATTATTTGGATGATGTATCAGTATTATCTTATTTTGGAACTTGTATCTTATGGCCATAACAGTTTAGGCTTTTGTTGTAATCTGTACTGATATTTTCCTAAATTCTGTTGTGTATGTATGATTGTTTATGTACCATTTAATGCCAATACGTTTATCCTAGGAAATCTATGTATGAGGTGTTACATACCCTCCAAGGAATTTCTTTTAGGCTATGTAATTCCTGGCAGCAGATACTTGATGTCACAGAGAATGTTATGACACGATTCGACTCGTGTTAGCAACTCACGATAAATCTGACGATAAATAACACAATAAGTTGTTCACCGATTCGGTTCAACAAACCTACATCCGGGGCTACCAAGCCAGGAGAAAGTTCACTATTAGCGATCAATTCGAAGACCCTACAGCCAACACACGACCTTCTTACTTAATCACTACCCAATGACCCTTTTACCTAAGTCCTACTTAGATATGAGTTCCTACTTACCCCTCAATCACGGTGATATCAACCTATTGACTAATTGAATTGTGAAGACACACTTCAATAAAATATCTTGATCTTGCTTCAAAGCTTCAATCAAGAGACAAACACTCGTGCTTTAAAGCTTTGAGTGATAAACTACCCTTACAAAGAAATCCTAGTCCAATGCACTTATCAATTGATAGTTGCTTGGCTCACAAGAGAAACTAGAATTACACAATACCACTGTTACAAATCCTAACGAGACACAAACAAAAGCCTTCAATGTCTTCAATGGAATCGAGGCGTGTAGTAGAGTAAAGGATGAATTCTTTATATAGAAGCGATCCGAATCTTGTTTGGGCTTCCATAAAGATAGCTAGGGTTTACTTAATTTCTCCTAAAAACATGGTTTGTTCAACAACCAATTTAGGTTTAATTAAGATTAACCTAGCAGCCACGTGAGCATGCTTTCTAATAACGAAAAACATAAATAAAATGCTCAACAAACTTCGAAAAATCTCAGAAAAGCGATTCTGAGCAATGTCACCGAATGTCATAACATTTGTTATGACATCGATTTTCTGCAATTTCCCTTTAGCTTCCTTAGCTGTACTTTTACCATCCTTGTCAGTGGGATTTATCTTCAATCTCTGAATGTCATGACATCTATCAAGACATTTCTAAAGCCTAGTTTTACCAAAATTGATGCCGACTTAAAACACTAACAAACTCCCCCTTTGGCACATTTTTGGCTAAAACTACTAGACCTATCAGAGTACAAAATGCAGCAGAAGACTAACAACCTAGTTCTAAGTTTTCCTAAGCTTTCCTAAGCTTCAAGTCACTAGAACTAAGAGAAGATAAATTCTACCCATACACATGTCCCACAATTTCCCACAATTGCCCACAAACAAAACTTAAACACCCATACAGTTTAAACTCCCATACAGTTTCCCAAAAATCAATACTTCCCACAGTATTTCTTCTCCCCCTTTTTAGCCATAAAGGGCCAAAGGAAACCATACAAGTCCCCCAAACCTTTTAATCAAACAGTACCAAAAACAAATATACCAGCAAATAATTAAGTACCAGCATTGGTATACAGGGATACACATCTGTCAGTACAATGTTTACAAACATCCAAAAGGAGCACAAATGGGAAAATACAAGAAACAAAATAGAACATTGGCAGAAACAACAACAGGGAAATGAAATCGAGGAGGGGGAGACATCAAGTGCTTTTTTCTCCAGAAGAAGCACTGTGGAAGGAAGCATCTTCAGAACCTTCTTCACCACCAGCCATCTGAACATCATCATCTTGATATCACCAACAGATCATTATCGCTTTCTCTTCATCCTCAACCTCGTGTCTGCTCTAGTTGAGAGATAAGCTCTTCCGACTTTGCTTTCTTGTCAAGCTCCTTGCAAGTTGCTCTTAGCACAGAATGACATTTGCCTCGAGAATTTTCTTTGACGGTGATGTCTCAAGTAGATGTCATGACAATGTCGGGACATGCTTCCTTGGAACATTTTGTAGTGGAATCCAAGAGCGGGGCTCTCTTGCATCGAATCTGTTACCAAGAATGTCGGATGCGATCAATTATAATTCCACACGGGGAGGAAAAGCTATTGGACCTTTGATAGCATAGTGTTAGCATGCTTGAGTGTCGATCAAATATGTAGGATCCATAGTCAAAGGAAGCTTGAGTTCCTCTGCATAAATGAATCTTCCCAATCCATTAGAAATAGTGGATTTGTGATTGGTTGGGACCAGTTTAAAGACCAATCTTATGCGATATGGCAAATTTGACACTCATTTCTTTGGTGAGAGTTTTCCTTTAGAGGCCATTGTCGACTTGTTTGGTAGTGATGGTTTGACAAATCTTGTTGTCGTTTCTTCCACTCGGTGAGTGTTAGTGATCTACCTAGGAATCTATTGATCACATTTGAAGAAAACTTGATTTTTCTCCCCTCACATAATGATCGGTAATCATCGAATTCCTATCTCCACGCCATTTGAGAGATTGACAATAAACTCTCTTACCAAAGTTTCATACAGTTTGAGAGTTTCTCCTGTTTTCATCGATCCTGCCTCCTTAATTAGATTTACAATCTCTTTACACTCGAGCACTCTTATTGCTCCCTCTCCAAAGCAATCCTCTTCAGCAAACATACTTCCATCTCCCAGCATTCTCGGGTGATGGAATGAGATGTTGTCAAGCCTTCGAGGCACCATGGGCGTTTCAGAGTTGCCTTCTTCCTTGGATGGATGTCGGTGACATTCATTTCAACATCAAACTCGAATCTTGATCGACCGAAGGTTCGGTATTTTCTTTTCTTTACAATTGGTGTCCTCTTGGGTGCGGAGCCACCACCAACAATTTTGCCCTACATTTCTTTGTAGAGGTTCACCTTGGTGTTTCTCACCTTAGAAACAACAACCTTTTCTTTAACAGACTCGTGAGGCACTGTTTTCCCTTTCTCCTCATCATCCTCTTTGCAATGCTAGGATTAACATTGGCAATGAGGTCATTGTCTGAGAATACTTCATCCGGTCTATGGCGGGGTTTCATCCAAATTCGGAATCTTGAGGGACTTTTCAAGTTTATCATCAATGGTTTCTCGAGTCTCTTCTAGAATACTATCGGAGATATAGTCGAGGAGTTTCATCGAAATACACTTAGTGGAGATTCCTCAAGAACATCATCGAAATCACATCTTCATTAGCAGGGGTTTCATTACAAGCATCGTTAATACTCAATCTTTAATGAAAGATCTATTCTTATCGGAAGAATCAACATGATCACAGATGTCTTGACATTCTGTGACATCTGGATCAACGCTAAGCTAGGGCTAGCGGACTTTTCATTTAGAGGAACGAAATCCGAGGAGCAGTTGATTCTCATTTAGGATACTCATCACTATCCTAGCTATTGCTACATTGGACCTAGACTCCTCACGGGTTCACTCTTTACGGGGAAGAAGATGATGGAACAGAGGTCTTACGAGGGGAAGCTTGTGATCTTCTTGCATTTCTTGTCGCATTTCTTAACTTTTTGGATCGGTAGCTATTATGGTGTAACCTTTGCTTTAGCTTGCATGGATTCAACATTTTCCCGACTTGACCATGGAGGAGATGGAGAGCCTGTCTTTTGGGATGATGACGAGGATGAAGACATTTTTTTTGTTGGTTGTTGAGGGCGAGAGCGAAAAAGGCAAGGGATTCGAGTTTCTTTTAGATGAAGAAAGAATGATACTACTTTCAGAAGGAGAAACTCTTATATATGGATGTCTCTTCCTATTCTTGGACTTTTTAAAATGGGGATGAAAATACCTAAATGGCCCACTTATAAGTAATTGAAATAAACAATCCCTTTCATCCCTTGCTGTTATCCCAGTTAATTGCTACAATTCCTCATATTGAAAAATACCCAATTTGTCCCTTAAGGTCTTAAATTGACTGGCCTCAGGTGCAATGTCACAATTCAATGTCATGACATCCTGTATGACATTGTACTCAATCGATTCGCTTCATCCGGATCATCTTATAGCAATTGCTATCAGCTGCTATGTGTTGAGCTCCAACATTGTATAGGAACACACAGTTTTGTTTCTTGCTGATCCAAGAAATAAGATTGCTACTCCATATGAACCATCCTTCAACATATCTTTCACACAAGCATCTATCAACACTTTCCCACTTATTTTCTTGGACATCTTCATGTGTAGGAGCAAGAGTTCTTTTATGGTGACATTCTTCATCCCAATCCTCTTGACAATCCTCCTTGCATACTTGCTTGTGAAAGAAGTGTTGAGTCATCCATCAATGTGTCGAGATTCCTTCGGATACTAAGTTATTACCATAGATGGAAGTCACCATGATATTTCCTCCTCGCCAAAGATGATATCATCCAAGACTTTTCTCCTGTATTTGACAAGAAGACACTTGGTCAACCTCTCATGCGTAACCTAGTACTTTGCTTCAAGAGAGTGATCAAATGTCGGACATTGAGTGAGACATTCGATTTCGTCCACCTTACAATTACCACAGTTTTCTCTTTTCCCATGTGGATTCTTGGTAATCTTGACTCCTCTATGGGCGATCCTTTTCATTCCTCCGAGGTGTGGTGATCGTTTCTTTGCCCCAACTTCACTTTTCTTCATCTTTATCTCAAGAGCACATAGATGGCGAGTGGGGTTCTCGATTCCCAGTAGCAGTTGTCCTTTGATCGACTCCTCTCATAATCACGCTTGTTCATCATTAATCACAAGACATTCGGTCTTAGTGAAGTTGACTATGAATCCCATATCACATAGTGACTTATGCTAATGAGATTTGCGGTCAAACCTTTTACCAGTGATCTATTCGGTTTGGAACTCGGACCGTTTGAGTTTCAACACCTTTGATTTCTCCTTTAGCTCCATCCCCAAAGGTAACAAAGCTGGTAGAATGAGGCTTAACATCATTGAGAAGATTTTCTCCATCATATGCTTGGAACACCTGTCAAAGTACCAATCTTCCTTGAAGGTACTCTAAGAGAAGGCGTGCTATCGAGTGTAGTCTTCTTCTTCTTCCACTGGTGAGTGTGTGATGCCTTGTTGGACTTAGGTTTCACATAAGGAACTTGATTAGGATACCCATGTAGCCTATAGCAGGTGGACTTTATGTGACCAAACCTTCCACAATAATAACATCTCCATCTTTGAAACTTTTGGATCAGGTTTCTATGATTTTGATGTTGAATCCAATGTTGTGACATCTGCTTTGACATTGGTTCATTAGGTCTGTTTTTCCTTTTGTGATCAGCAAATTTCTTAGTCTCCACATGTCCTGAGCCAGACCTATTTCCTGTTTTGTGGTATGACATCTTCTTTGCCTGTGACTTCCCAGACTTGTTCCTCTCCTGGTTATTGGCAAATCTCTTTGCAGCCACATATCCTGAGCCAGACACATTTCCTGTTTTGGGTTGTGACACCTGCTTTGACATTGTTTTCCTATGTCTCTTCTTCTTAATGTCACCAACAGGTTGCTTTTCAGCCACATATCCTAGACCATGCTTATTTCTGCATTCGTCAGTGAAGTATTTCTTCCAACTTATCGCAGATGTCAACATTTTGAGACTTAGACATCGATCAAGTTTGGAATTCACATAACAATATCACTATTGAGGTGATTTATAGTGGTGTGTTTTCCTCTTTCTCACCTTCAACTTCACATTCTCGACCAACTTCTCAATCGACTTTTTCGCTCCTCATTTTGCGACATGCTTCACCATTTTTATACACGACTTCCGTAGTTTTCGAAGCTCTTCAAATGTCACTTCCTCATCACTAGAATCCATATCGAGTTGTACACTCGAGAGAGAGAGTGACAAGTTTGGCACCTTCTTCCTCGATTCACTTCCGAATCACCATCGGACAGTGACATTCATTCCTTTCTTTTGTTTCTTTAGAAAGGTGGGACATTCAGCTTTAATATGTCCAAATCCTTCACATTCATGACATTGGACTTTACTGCCTTGACTTCCTTTTTCCTCTGACTTGGATCTTCTGCTGGAGTCATAAGATCTGCTAATGTCAGATGGAATGTCCTTGACATTTGACCTTGACTTTGGATCAATCCTCCCGATCGTTTGTTGAACTGTCTTCCAAGCATGGCAATAGCGGATATCTTCTCTTCATCTTCCACCTTGCATCCTTCTTCAGTGTTGGATACAAGTGCTATGCTTTTGTTTTTCTTGTCAACAGTTTCACTGATTCCCATCTCAAAAGTCATAAGGGATCCAATAAGTTCTTCAACCTTCAAGGTGCTGATGTCTTGAGCCTCTTCTATTGCAGTGACTTTCATTGCAAATCTCTTAGGCAAGGATCTCGAATCTTTCTCACCGCTTCTCTTGACATCTTTTCACCAAGTGCTCCTAAGGCATTGGCAATTTCAAAATATTCATGTGAAATTCATGAATATTCTCATCTTCCTTCATCTTCAAATTCTCAAATTTTGTAGTGAGCATCCAAGTCTTGACATCTTCACCTTGGATGTTCCCTCATGAGTAGTTCGAGTGTCCCAAACATCCTTGGCCTCACATTGATGAACCATCTGAAAATATTCCTATCAATACCATTGAAGAGCATTCAATGCTTTAGAGTTCCCAAGAGCTAGCTCTTCTTCCTCTTTACTCCATTCCTCCTCGGGTTTCAAGACAGAGTGCCATCTTTCTCAAGCTTGGTGGGATGTTTCCATCCTTTATCAGCTCTCCAAGCTTTAATGTCCACCGACCTTAAGAAGGCAACCATACGAGGCTTCCAAGAATCATAATTAGACCCATCCGAATAGGTGGTCTTCCTCCAAATCCTCCTTCTTTATCCATTACGCGAAACTATTATCCCTAGATCTCACCCGAAATAACAAGTGGTGCCCGCCGATGCCAATTGTAATTCTTGGCGGATACTTGATGTCAGAGAATGTTATGACACAAGATTCGACGTGTTAGCAATTCACACGATAAATCTGCGGTAAATAATGAATAAGTTGTTCACCGGTTCGGTTCAACAAACCTACATCTAGGGGCTACCAAGCCGGGAGAAAGTTCACTATTAGCGGATCAATTCAAGACCCTACAGCCAACACACGGTTGATAGCCTTCTCACTTAATCACTACCCAATGACCCTTTTACCTAAGTCCTACTTAGATATGAGTTCCTACTCCCTCAATCACCGCAGTTGATATCAACCTATTGACTAATTGAATTGTGAAGACACACTTCAATAAAATATCTTGATCTTGCTTCAAAGCTTCAATCAAGAGACAAACACTCGTGCTTTAAAGCTTTGAGTGATAAACTACCCTTACAAATCCTAGTCCAATGCACTTATCAATTGATAGTTGCTTGGCTCACAAGAGAAACTAGAATTACACAATACCAATTACAAATCCTAACAAGACACAAACAAAAGCCTTCAATGTCTTCAATGGAATCCAGGCGTGGCGTAGAGTAAGGGATGAATTCTTTATATAGAAGCGATCCCGAATCTTGATTTTGGGCTTCCATAAAGATAGCTAGGGTTTACTTAATTCTCCTAAAAACATGGTTTGTTCAACAACCAATTTAGGTTTAATTAAGATTAACCTAGCAGCCACGTGAGCATGCTTTCTAATAAGAAAAACATAAATAAAATGCTCAACAAACTTCGAAAATCTCGAAAAGCGATTCTGAGCAGAATGTCACATCGAATGTCATAACATCATTATGACATCGATTTTCTAGAATTTCCACTGACTTTAGCTTCCCTTCGAGTACTTTTACCATCCTTGTCCAGTAGGATTTATCTTCAATCTCTGAATGTCATGACATCTATCAAGACATTTCTAAAGCCTAGTTTTACCAAAATTGATGCCAACTTAAAACACTAACAGGCTATACAAGGAAAACTTGGATGAATTGGAAAAAAAATACGCATATTCATTTTGCAAAAACGCTATAGAAATTACTTTGTAAATATTTTTTTAGATTTTGTAAAGCAATGAACTTTTGTTCACAAACTTGCTAGCAAAGAACCGAGGTTCATTAAGTTGTTATTAAGAACATAGTGTTATTATTTGTACTTCATTTATGTTTAAACTACTTCAAAGAGAAATCTTGTAAACACACAAACTTGTATTCAATAATGAGTTGATTGTTCCTTGAGATACTAAGGCTTTAGTCAGGATTCTTAATAAGACATTGACAATTAGTCTTTGTGGTTGTAAATATTGACAATTAGTCTTTGTTTGTTTATATAATCAGTTAGGTTATATTGGATTTAGTCTTTAATTCGAAAAGCATATCACCTTGGTGGGTGGACTGGATTAACTTCTTTAATAGTGAACCAAAATAAAAATAATTGTGTCCATTTATTTTTGTTCTTGTGTTAACTTCAAGTTCGAGGTTTCAAAAATATTTTATTTTTAGAAACCCAATTCAAACCCGGCTTTCTTGCACCTTCAATTGGCATCATAGATCTAGTTCTGGTATTGATAGTTATTAAACACTTAACCATGTTAGCTAATGATCCAGATGTTTTAGAAACACTATGGATATTCAACCAAGTGTTGGAGTTGTTTCTATTCTCAATGATAGAGACAACTACAATGGTAAACCTCTCATCTTTAATGGTGAAAGATTTTATATTAGAAGGGTAGACTAGAGAGTTTCTTTCTAGGTCATGATGTTGATCTTTAGGTTATGGTAGTCGATGGTTCTGGACATCCTACAGATGCTACAGGAAATAAGACCGATGCAGAGTCTATGAACGAGTAACTAAAGAAAGATTATAAGAATCATCATAAAGAAAAACTATCCAGTTAAATGCGATTATTTTACTGAGTATATGAATATAACAAAAAGAGGCTCAACTAAGTCTATATTTAATTCTTTGAGAATGAATCATGAGGGTAATTCTTTATTTAAGGAGATCAAGGCCTTGGATGCAGGTTTCAAACTTTTGTTGCAAGACTTAGGGTTCTGAACAAGGATACTCTACTTTAGATCATGTGAAAAATATTATCAGAAGCTTTCTATCTAAATAGAGATGGCACTTAAGTTAGCAAAAATATTTGAATAACACTTCTCTAGAAGAACTAGTGAGTTCTTTGAAAAGTCATGAGATTGATCTAGAATGAGACAAAAGATATGAGAAGGTCGAGGATTCTGAATAAGAATCTGGTGATGAGTTGTCACTAGTGTCTAGAAGGGTCAATCAACTCAGGTAGAGAAAGCATGGAAAAAGGTTTAGAGGAGCTAGAAGGACAGGTGGTTGCTTTGAATATACTTTTCGATAAATGAAGTTTGCTGGTAGCAACAATATCACCTACTACAGATACAAATAGCCAGGTCACTTTAAGAATGAGTGTCCCAAACTCATAAAGGATAAGCCCTAGAAGAAAGATTTCAGAGGAAAGATGAAAGGGATAATGGCAGCATTAGATGATTTTGATTCTTCAGAAGTTGATTATGAAGAAAAACAAGCTAACATAGTATTGATGGCTAGCGTTAGAGCTTCTAATGAGATGACCTATCCAGAAGTTGATGTTGATTCTTCTTCAAACATGTAAGAGGTATTTTCTAACGTTTCTCATTCTAAATTAACATTATCTTTATTTGAAATTCTGAAAAATTAAGGAGTTGCTTAAGAATGAATTCAAGGTACTTAAAAAGGTCCATGAATATGTTTCTAAAGAACACATCAAACTTAAGGAAGAATTTTCATCTTTATGAGAAGAAAATTATATTCTTAAGATTGATTACTCTATTCTCAATATAGAAGTTTCAAACTTGAGAAGAAAATTATTTCAGACGCCTTTGTGAACACTAATGATGCTATAAAGAAATATGACAAATCATTCTAGAAATTTCTTCCAAGAAGCCTAGGTAGAAATATTATGACTTCAACAATCTACAGCGTAAGCCGAAACGGTATAAATGGAATTGGCTATGATTCTTACAAAGAATCTGATTTTGAAAAAGAAGAAAAACCAAATACTCTTCATTCTTATTATGTCTCTACTGGTTCTGAGCCGAAAGTAAAAGAAAAAGGTAAAACTCTTTATTTTCCTAAGGCTAAACTTAAAGAATAGTATCGTTTCAACAATGCAATTATATATGTTTATCATTATGCTAAGCCCGGGGTTGGAAACAACTCGGGGAAGACTAACAAAAAATGACCCAAGAAGCTATGGGTACCAAGGAAGTAGATAATTTATGTTTCAGGTATTCTTAGCAGGAAAGTCAAGACACCAGTCATTGTACCTGGACTATAGCTGCTCGCAGCATATGACAGGAAGAAGGCATATGTTCCAAATCCTTGAAATTAAGCATGGAGGCTTTGTGGGTTCAAAGGTGATTATAAAGGAAAGATCACATGCTCAAAAACAATAGGTAATGATTCTCTCCATTCTATTACTAATGTTTTGCTTGTTGATGGATTAATGCATAACTTATTAACCATAAGTCAATTAAGTGACTATGATTATGATATAATATTTAATCAAAACTCATGTTAATTTATTACTCTGAAATATGGCTGAATCACTACTACAAAATGTGTAAACAACAACGCCACGGACACCACGGTCCTTCCCTAGACTGTGGTGACACCTCAAAACTAAGGCGCTCTAATTTTATTTTATTTTTTTGATATAAAATTAATCAAATATAACAACGGTTGATGAGCCAAACTTGGTGAAATTGTCAATCTTTCATGGGTTTGAACTTCAACACCATCTTATATATTACTCCATTAATATTAAGGCGACCTTTTCTTTTTTATTTATTTTTAAATAAACAACTTACAAGATTATGACTATGGTTGGATCATTATATCGTTGTGATATAATTTATTTATATTTAAAATATTTAAATATAAATTAAACTCTTGCACTTCTTTATATAATTTCACAATGAAAGTATTATATCACAACGATTTCAACCATAAACCCTAACATTCAATACTGTGAAACTATACACGATTTGAGCCAAAACACCATCGTTCCCCCTAGCTTGTCTCTTCAATATCCATTATTCCCTGTATAATTGTATTTTTTGTCATCATTGTCAAGGTTAACAAGACCATCATGATCGTCAAGTTTGAAAGAAGGGTATACTAACCAAGTTATCACCGTCGAGAAGGATACAACAACATCGTCTTTGTTGTATGGAAGGAAGACAACACCAACCCTAACACCAACATCATTTACTTATTCATCACGTTTAGGTTACGTAAATATTTTCCTCATGCATCTACAGTAAACTTCACTTTACATTGTTATTGTTGTTTATGTTCTTGTTGTTCATGTTGTTGTTTTTCAAAATAGATGTTACAAAGAGAAGAAATCCTATTGATTTCTTCATCTGATTGTAGCGAAGAAACTCAAACAAATGAGACTTGTGTGACTGAAACTCAATCAAAAATATCGCAAATAGGTGTCATAATGATTCCCCAATTCGCATCATCTAGAAACTCAACAGTTCAAAAAATTATGATAGAGTTTGATTCGTTGTATAGAGTAGTTGATTGTGAACATTACTCTACTTTCAAGAGCTATGTTGTGTTCCTTGGAAGGAGAAAACTATCAATATTGATGTGACTATTACTTAAAAAATGGTGTTTGATGTAAATATAAATTTTGGCTTTTGATGCCAATGTTAGCTATTTTTTTCCTCTTATGCATGTTAGCTGTAAATTCTATAATTTGGTTATAACAGTTATAGAATAAAAAGTGGGAAGAATTTGAGAAGTAGAGATCTGTATATTTAAAATAGAGGAATTTTTTTACAGTGATTATAAAATCTAACCGTGATTGTATATTGAATGATGACCAGAATAATTTAAATTACAAAATATTGATGCTGAGAATCGAACTTGGGAACTTTAGTTCTATTACAATGGTTGGTATAACAAACTGTTGTGATATGGAGCACGCTTTCTAGAATACAACGACGGTCCCACGACCGTGATTGTAAGTACCAAATATACAACCACACGCTATATAACAACGCTTGGTCCCGCATGGTTATATATTTTTCCCAACCGTTAAATGCCTTTTCTGTAATAGTGAATCCTTTTAAATGGAAAGAGGAAGAACAACATATATAAGATTAGACTTTATGATCTTAAAGAGAAAAATGCAAAATGTGTTATGTCTGTTAATGAAGAGAAATGGATCTCACATAGACGTTTTAGTCATGATAGCATGAGAATAATACCTCAGCTAAATATGCTTGATCTTGTTAGAGGCCCTCCAAATCTGAAGTTCCCTTCAGAAGCTCTTTGCAAAGCATGCTAGAAAGTAAAGTTTTTTAAAACTTCTTTTAAAGAAAAGAATTATGTTTCAACCTCTAGGCTTTTGGAGCTTTAGTACATTGATTTATTTGGACTAGAGAAAATTGTGTGATTCAATGGTAAGAAGTATGTGTTAGTCATTATTGATGACTATAACAGATGAACATGGGTTAAGTTTCTTAAACACAAGGATAAGCCACATTTTGTGTTTACTACCTTCTATTCTCAAGTGCAAAATGAGACGAGTATTAGAATTTTCAAAGTTAGAAGTGATCATAGTGGCGAGTTTGAAAATAATACTTTGAAAATATTTTTGATGAAAATGGAATTTCCCATGATTTCTGCTCTAGAACTCCACAACCTAATAAAGTTGGAGAGAGTAAGAATAAGACTTTGCAAGAAATTTCTAGAACCATGATCAACGACACTAACATTGAAAAGCGCTTCTAAGTAGAGGTAGTCAACAAAATGTGTTACATTCAAAACAATGTCTCCATAAGACCTATTATGGTTTAGACTCCTTATGAACTATGGACGAACATAAAAACTCAACATTTCATATTTTCATCCTTTTGGATGTGATTGTTTATATTTTGAACACTATGGAGAATCTTAACAAGTTTGATTCTAAAGTACAACAATGTACCATGTTAGGATACTCTGAACGCTTAAAGGGCTACATAGTGTATAACACTGAAACACTTATTGTTGAGGAATCTATTCATGTTATATTTTATGATAAGCTTGACTCTAAAAAGTTAAATCTAGTTGAAAAGTTTGCAGATATGGAGATTACCTTTTCAGACTCAAGGTAGTGATGTTGCTACAAAGGAACCAAAGAAGAAGGATACTAAAGAAGTTCAACTAGAAGTTGTTGAAGCTCAGACTCCTTTGAGGAAGAACAGAGGAAAATCCTCTCATTCTAAAGAAATGATTTTGGGCGACAAATCTGAACCAGTCAGAACTAGATCCTCTTTCAAAGTTTCTGAAGAGACGCTTATGGGTTTGGTGTTTGTTATAGAGCCTACATCAGTTGATGAAGCGCTTTTGGACACAAAATAGATTATGGCTATCCAAGAAGAGTTGAATTAATTCTCCATCAATTATGTGTGCGATTTTGTGCCAAGATCCAAACAAAATCATGTGATTAGAACCAAATGGATCTTCAGAAACAAGCTCAACAAAAAAGAGATGAGGAATTTGGAAGTCTATGCAGGCTGAGTTAGAGATGAGCTTAATGGAAGAACTCAAGTTCTTTTTGGAATTAAAATTAGTCAAGGACCGGGAGATAATTTCATCCATCCAAGCAAGTACATCAAAGAACTTATGAGGAAGTTTAACTTGTGTGAGTGAAAGATAGGAAAGACACATATGCCTCCTTCTTGCATTCTAGAGAAAGATGAGGTAGGTAGTTAAGTTGACCAGAAGTTGTAAAAAGGAATAATATGTTCTCTATTATATTCTAATTCTTCTAGACCTGATATTTTATTGAGTGTCTGCTTGTTCGCTTGCTTCACTTAAATCCTAGAGAACCTTACTAAATGAAGTTAAGACGATTTTTAGGCATCTAAAAGGTAATACTAACCTTGGTATGTGTTATAGAAAATAAAGTGAATATAAGTTAGTAGGTTATTGTGAATCTAATTGTGTTGGAGGCATACTAGAGAGGAAAAGATATTCTGGAAATTGTCAATTTCTAGGTGATAATCTTATCTCATGGTCCAGTAAAATGAAACCAATAATATAACTCTTAACCATAGAAGCTGAATATATTTCTGGTTCTGGATGCAACATGTAGATTCTGTGGACAAAATTTCAACTAGAAGATTATCAAATATATGAGAGTAACATTCCCATCTTCTGTGACAATACTTCTACTATTTGTTTGTCAAACAATCCAATTTTATATTCTAGGTATAAGCATATTGAGACCAAGCATGACTTTATAAGAGACTATGTTTAGAAGGGGGTTTTATATTTTAAATTCATAGAGACAGACCATCAATGGGATGATATCTTTACGAAACCCTTTGCTGAAGATAAGTTCATTTTCTTTCTGAGACATTTAAAAATGGTTTCGTGTCTAGAATGAAAAAGATGCAATCTTATAATATTGGCTTTCCAGAATGGAAAAATTAGACTATGAGGTGTGGTTTTTTTCGTTTCTTCTAGGATGTGATGCTTCTGATGAGTGAAGTTTTCATATATCAGGAGTATCCAAGGTCATAATCTTCTCGATAGAATGCTTCCAAATTTTGGAAACTGAAGAGTTTACTTCATTAATGAGCTGTCAGCATGGTGAAAGGTTGGTGATTCAAAATAAGACAACTGTATTTTTGTAAGTGCATCTAGCACTTGATGTAACACATTGGAAGAAATGATCTTATTGGTATTAGGTAAGAAATATTCATGCTTTACCCCTTGTTATAATGTTTTTCACTTTTAAAAACTTTTATTTAATCAATTCAACAACTATATTTAAAACCAACTTACTCCCACTTCACACACTTTCGCTACCATTATCCCACACTTTCTCTCTTTTAAGCCTACTTCTTTGAAACCCTAAAACCATTTTGGTTCTTGATCAAGATTTAATAATGACTTTTCAACAACAATCATCCACTCAACAAAATTCTGAAGGTTCATCATCTTTACTAGAACAACAACAACAACGTGTTTTAGATTAAGATCTTCATTCTTCTATCCATCTTTGTCGACAGTTTGCTCTTGATGAATTGATAGTGGACTCTGAGAATCTTGTTGGAAACAATGTTGATCTTTATGAAGTTATGGATTTTCAAGGACGCGAAACCTACTTTAATCATTTGAAGGGATAAGTCTACATTGATTTGTAAATTTTGGCTATGAGATTCCAGATGTCCTAGAGGATTTTGAGACAACAGGTCTGACTTCAACATGCAACAACAAGATAAAAAACCATATAATCAGTAGTGAAGATAAATAACACACATATATATTTAACCAGTTCGGAGAAACACTCCTACATCCGGGGCTACCAAGCTAGGGACGAAATCAACTAGATAGTATCAATTTGTAGACAAAACAACAAATATACCCATTTACAAACTACTCCCTTAATCATTACCATTTTCTAACTTATACATAAGACTCTCCTAGGTTTGAAGCCCTCCTCAAATCCCTCTTTAACACTCTATACACAATAGAGAATAAACCAAAAGTCACTCTTCTAAGACACTCAAAATTCAATGCTTAAAAGCTTATGAGAGTTGACACACAAACACTCAATGCTTAAAAGCTTATGAGTGGTTGAAAGAGAACTTACACCCAAAAAAATAGTCCTACTCTTCTAATAAGATGATATTATAGAGGCTCACAAATAAGGATTCTACAACCCTAACAAAACACACATGTAAGTTCTACCTAAAACTAGGTATACACTAATCTATATATATATCAGCGAACTAATTATTCCCATAATATTTAGTTACTTCATAACTCAGCTGAACCATAGATTGCCAGCTACTGCATACGCGATGTCCTATCTTCCAAGTTGGGACATCTTTATTCGACATGTTGAAAACTGCAAGTTTTGACATTTCTTTCAACATGTTGTTGCTATGATGATTTTACCAAAATGTATGTCAAGACATATACTAACACATCTATAACCATAAAGAATATCAGTTATGAACACCATGATGTCAAGACATCATGCCTGACATCTTCTCAACTCCACCAGTCTAGCGCAGGGACTCCCCCTCAATACGTGTTGATAAAAACAACATCCCCCTCAATATAAAACTTACAGTTATAGCACACTTAGTACCATACTACTCCCACTTTTTAGCCATAAATTTGACAAAGGTTAGGTAGATAATATTAGAAAATGTTCACACCACAGTTCCAAAAATAAAGAAAAATGCATAAAGAAACTAAAGATATCATGGGTATATAAACCTTACAAAATCATAAACTAAAGTAAACAGAATCATAAGAAGGACCCAAATAAAATCACATGACCATATGTCATGCACGAACAAAACCAACAACAACCTCCCTTTTCCAAAAGCATCAGTAGAATAGTTATCAGATGCAACCTTATTCTCAGCATCTTCACAACCCGATGCAACATCATCAATAATTTCTATAATTCTTCATGAACAAAGACCCCAAGTATTCTCCTCAGGTTCTCAAATTAAACAACATCAAGAGCTTTGGTAAATATTTTAGCAAGATAATTCTCACTACTAACAAGCTCAAGAGATATAATCTTGTCCTCCACAAGTTCTGTAATATAATGATGCCTGGTGTCAATGTGCTTAGTGAAAGAACCGACCGAAAAATCAAAGAAATAAATCAATGAAGTTGCCATTGAACATTTTTTATCCCGCCAAAAGGGAAATGTAAACATCGAGTAAACCTGAAACAGAGAAATCACGGTCTTGTGACCGAGAGATAGGGTAAGGAAGTCTGTTATGTGAAGGGAAGGTATTAGCACCCCACACATCCGTAGTAATCTACGATATCTGCTTTTACTTTCTATCTAATGGGTGTAAAGGTCTAACTATATCTGTATATGAGATAAAATGCATTCAAAAGGAGATAAAGAATAAAGAAATAAAAGAAAGGAATAAAAGAAAACACGGGGAAAAGAAGAAAATATTTACAACGGTTGCTCGATTAAGCCCCGCGATAGGATGCCTATGTATTCCCTCGTGCAATGGGAAAGTCAGAATGCTGTAATTCGGCTAATTTGTTTTGGTTGTGAAACACCCGGCCGAAAATCAAAGGATATAACTATATATCAATGAAGTCGCCATCGAACGTTTTTTATCCCGCCAAGAGGGAAAGGTAAACATCGAGTAAACCTGAAACGAAGAAATCACGGTCTTGCGACCGAGAGATTGGGTAAGGAAGTCAGTTACGCGAGGGGAAGGGATTAGCACCACACGCGCCCGTAGTACTCTACGGTATCCGCTTTTACTTTCTATCTAATGGGTGTAATGGTCTAACTATATCTGTATATGGTATAATGCATGCAAAAAGAAAAGAAGAATAAAGAAATAAAAGAAAATAAAAGAAAGAAAACACGGGGAAAAAATGAAATATTTACAAAGGTTGCTCGATCTAGCCCCGCAACAGGATGCCTACGTATTCCCTCGTGCAATGGGAAAGTCAGAGCGCTGTAGTTCGGCTCACTTGTTTTGGTTGGTTTATGTTTTTTAGATTAGCAGACGAAACAACAAACGATGACGAAACACCTCCATGATGACGAAACATCAGCTACAGACGGGATGATGAAATATCGGGAGACGGGATGACGAAACATCAGCAAACGAGATGACGAGACATCAAAGGATGAGATGGAGAAACATCATAGGATGAGATGGCGAAACATCAGCAACAGGACGACGAAGCATCAACAGCAAACAGGACGACGAAACATCCTAGACTAATTGGTTTGTATCTTTACTTTGCAAAAAGTTCCATATCATTAAAGTGTTTTAATGCACTTGACAAAAACAAGATTTTAATTTTAAGGATGCAAAAGGATAAAGGTAAAATATCTAGGGGAAACTAACTTATTTCTAATCCTAATGTTATCATGCAAAATTGATCCTAAGTTATGGATATAACAAGGGGAAGAATCTACCTAAAATTATCATTCATAGATGTCTAACTTAATGTCTAAATTCGAAAACTAACTAAATCGAGCAAAACCTAAGGGGAATCTATAAAATCAACCATCTTGGTTGAGAAACCAAGTGAGAAGAGGGGTAGAATCAAGTAAAGTGCTTTGGCAAAAGCACACAAACCGAGCACTAACAAGTGCTAAAAAAGAAAGAAAAAGAAGAAAGAAGAAGATGCAATGAAATTCGAATGAATTATGCTCATGCAAAGTGTCATGTGAAGTGAGGTCAGTAGACACAACATTAATTTACAAAGTTATACAAAACTTTAACAAACATCAAACATCATTACAAACACCCACAAACAAGTTAATTCACAAACTAGGTCGAAACTAATCCTAAAAGCATGCAAAGCGCTAATTGTGCGAAGCGTTAGACTTGGATGAAGATGATGGACAATTAAAGAATAAAATGACATACAAGTCAGTAGCTAACATGCTAATATCCTATTTACATCATGCAAAATAAACCACAAATATTCAAGAGCAAAAATCTATCAAAAGTGCGCAAACATGCAACGAATGCGTGTGGTGAAGTGCATCTAAGTGTGTGAGGTTTATGATATGAAAAGAAGGTGTCGAGATGAAGAGATTACAGTACCAACATCATGAAAATGAATTAATAACCAAATCATAAAATAAATGCCATGAGGATGCAATTACAACATTGGTGCAAAAACTAGTTGAAATGCTTAACCTAAAAGGTGTTTACAATCTAAAAGAAGCCATGGAAAGGCAAAGATGAAGAGTAATGAGTTAAGAAATGTTAAGATACACAAGTTACAGTAAAAAACATGTTATTTCATCAACAAAAACATTTAAACATGCATACAAATAATTCAAAAGCAAAAACACTCAAGAGAAATGCATTCGATTCGTGCAAGTGCGAGTAGACATGTGCATGCATGTGTGTATGTGCTTGTGCATACATGTGCTAAGTGTCAAATGGTGTTGGGATCAAAGATGATATGTGATGGAAATATACTCAAGTTATGCATTATCAAGTCATGAGATGCTTCAAATTGTGCACATACAACATCTACACAAGAACTAGTTAAAAACTTAACCTAGAATGCAACTAAAGATGGAATGGGGCATGATTGATGCATGAATGCAAAAGAATGAAACTCATAGCATAAGTGGACATGTATGGAAGTAGCTAGCATGGTAAGAATTCATGGTCATCACATACATGTTCATCATTTAAAATACACAAACAAAAGCAACTAGAAAAAGTTTAAACATGCATCTAGAAGTGTGTGGTGAAGTGTGCTTGGATGAATGTGTCCTAACATGTTTGTGTCAAGTGTTGTGGACAAATAAGATGTATGGCAAGAACATAAAAATGATACTCACATAAACACAAACAATTACCAAAATGTCATGCTTCACAATTACTCATGGTGCAAAGATTAGTAGTGGAAGGGAGTGATTCTAAACCCTAGAATTAATTTGAAACATGCATACAAGCTAATGAGTCAATCATGATGAAGAGGAAATATGAGGAAGGAATGTAACACACAAGGTCAGTATCTTAAGACCTAATTAAACTATAAACAAAAGAAATTCAAACTAAAAAAACTTGCATACACAAGTTCATTGTTTGAGACATCTAAACTAATTAGACATGACACTTAAGAAAGATTTAAACAAAGTAGTTTTAATTTGAAAATTAAAACCATGTGTGACTTGTGTCATAAGTCTAACTCAAGATATGATTAATGAGCAACCAAATGTAGAAGATGAAGCTTCCATACACAAACAAGTCACCTATTTGATGAACAAAATCATCCAAAGCAAGATAACACCTATCTTAGATCAAATATCATTGATTAAGATTTGTAGGAAGAGAAAGATGTCTTGTATGTCATTGGGTGATGATAGAACCCTCACAGGATGCTTGTCATGAGCTCAAGGTAATGTCAATTGAAGTGACATGCCTAAAAAATCATGAACCTATAATCCCCTCAAGGTATGTTTCAACCAAACAATAGAAAAAGAAGAAAAGAAAAAAAATCTAGCTCTTCTAGGTCATCATGATGACATTACAATTGAGTGCAAGTTAATGAATCAAAGAGCATTGAGTTATTGATTACATAATGTACAAGGTAAGAAGTAAAAATCAAAGATCCAATTGGACTTGGATTTCTAGAACCATGCATGATGCATACAACACAAGTGGTATAACCATAAGCATAAGTTGGTAATATTCTAATCAACAAAAGTTGCATGAGCTTGAGCAAATTAGGGGCTTAAATGAATCAATCAAACTGGAATCAAGGCCCTAAGTATACTATAAGGATGTAGTAAGGGAGTGAGAAGTAGATTCTTAAAGAATTGCATGAATGCATTCCTCACCTTACAATCCATGCACAAGGATGCAACAAATGAAATAAAGATCAAACTTCTAACTAAAGGGATCAAGATGATCCTTTGAGGTCAAATGTCTCTCAAGTCTTATAAGACTATCCTTGAGGTTATCATTCCCCCTAAACATCAAGTAGAAACACAAACTATACAAGGATAAGGCTTAAGAACCAAGACATCAACAAAGTAAGGTTTTAGGAACCACACAAAACTTTATGCTCAAGGTAGAAACTTAATGGTCAACATATAATTTCCAATGAATGAAAACATGTCACACATCACTAGAGCACTCAAATGATCATCACATACCCAAGGCTTGGCCTTAAATCATGTCCCCAAGCTTCACAATTGAAGCTAGACTCAATTACACTAGGCAAAGGTATGTTCACTTTTGAAATTCCATAAAAATAGGAAAATGGAAGATAAAATCCAAGTAAAAATGAAATAAGGAGCTCAAATCTCTTATAGGTCAGGGACATATCCTTGCTCAATCCAAAAAATCTATGGAAAGGTCAAAATAAAACTCAAAAAGTCAACACTATCAATGTTTATGCTCATATGACCAAATAACAAGAAAAATTAGTATAAAATGCAAAAGTCGGAAATTAAAATCCATAAAAATTAGAAACAGTGACCTAACATCCTAAAGATGATTAAAAATATTTTTGGCATTTTTTACTTTCAAGAAAAATGGTGAAAAATAAATAAAATGTAAAATGGATAATGCAAATTGTGTATTTAATGCTAAAATTGATTTAATTATGAAAAAGTGACAAAATTATAAAATAAAAATTAGAGATACATGAGGTATGATATGAATGAGCTAGAATATTTTTTACTCATTTTTTGTATGCATGAAAGTATTTTTTTTTAATGATTTAAATATGCATGAAAGTATTTTTTTTAATGATTTAAATATGCATGAAATGCAATATAATGCATGAAATTGTCTAAAAATGGAAACAAAATGCAGGAATGCTGGAATAAAATTTAAAAATGCATGGGACATGATTTAAATGGATCAGCATATTTTTTGTGTATTTTTTGTATGCATGGAAATATTTTTTGATGATTTAAATATGCATAAAATGCAATTTAATGCATGAATTTATTTAATTATGCAAAAATGAAAAAATTATGAAATAAAATTCAGAAACTCAAAATTAATCCTCTAGGGGATTCAAAATATGTTTTGTGGAATTTTCTAACATTGGAAAGTATTTTTTAGGAATTTTTCAATTGAAATGCAATTAATTAAAGTCAGAATTTATTTAACTGGTCAAAACATTTTTAAAAAATTGGAAAAAAATTCAAAAAAATATTTAAAGTCATTTTGAGACTATGGTATTTTTTTGGAATTTTTGGATGATTTTTAAATGCAAAATTAATTGATGCAAAATGCTAATTATGAAATAATAAAATGAAAATTTAAAAATTGCATGGACCAATCAGATGACGCCAACACATCATCTTCAACCTCTAGCCATGCCCTAACACACGTATTTTTCCAGTTTCGTGCAAGCTACTTCTAGCAATCGTATCTCACTCAATTCTTAACCAAATTAAACGATTCAAAGCTCTAAATGGAGATCACATGGCAAGCTACAACACATAACTTGTAAAACATCAAATGATCCACCATACATCAAGAAATTTGGGCAAGAAAATCAAGAAAATCATCCAAAATCTAGATTTCCAGAACTTCATGCTATGCAATATGCTTCACAAACAGATGAAATTATACATCAAACCTAGTGTTTGACAAGCTAACCACACATACATAAACTCAAATTCATCAAATGCAAGCTAGAAATTCAGATTTGAAGTTTGAATGTTACCTCTTGATTTGGAAAATAAATCCAAATATGCCTCAGAATTTGAAGAGAAAATACCACAATCTTGCTCTTAGATCTTCAATGGAGCTTGAATGATGAAGAAAATCCACTTCAAAACTGATTTGCAACAACTTCCACGTATGAGAAAAAATGGAAAATGCATAGTAATTTCAGATCTGGAAAACGAGAGAGAGGAAGCCCTTTTGCAATTAGGAAGCTTCTATCTTATAATGTGTGAGTGTAGCAAGGGTAGCTTGGTCCTTTTCACTCACAAATCCGTTGGATAAAAAAATGGTAAAAATGGCATCTTTGATATAGCTTGCATTTTGTGCTCATTCATGCTTATTTCCACTGCGTTTTGATGAGCTGGATGAGTAGTGGAAGCTCTTATCACGTGGTTTAATCCTCAAACTTGCCAAAATGATACAAAAATCAAAATATGCATGGAAAGAGTGTGAGCAAAATATGCTCAAAAATGCTTGGCTTTTTATGGCAAAGGATGCTTGCTGGCAGCTTGCTTCGAATCTTGGCATTGGTTGCTCAAAACAACTTGCAAAAACCACATGAAAAGTGCACAAAATAAATCTGTCCAAAACCAGCCTTGTACCACCGTTTTCTCCTTCAATTTTCTCACAAATGGCTCGTGCATTTCTTGGCCTTTTGATACACATCAATAGCTCTTGGCATGAGGATTAAAACAAGCATTGGTTCACTCAAAATGGAGCAAAAATGAGTGAGATATGATCATTTAAAGTTGTGCACAAGCAAGGCAAATTCTGGGCATTCACGCGCGCGTTCTGGCCTGCATGGTTGTGCATGGAGTCAGCCTCATGACCTCAACTTGTGAGCCTTGTATCTTGATCAATTTTGAACCAAATGATGTGATTCAAAGTTCCATTTAAAGCTCTCATGGCATACTTCAAAATGCACGAAGTGGTTTTCAAAAATTCCATCTAAATTAAAAGATATAAGCCTCAACATTATGCCCACCACCTGTTTGTGAAAATTACTCAAAGAAAATGCCCAGAAACTGCTTGCTTGCCCAACCTTGGTCAAAACTTGTGCACGAAACTTCTAACTCAAATATCTCTCAAACGGTGATTTTTTGAGAAATTTTACACATTGGCAATCTTGTAGGATTTTTTCCAAGCTTTCCAGAAATGTATGGTATTTAAACATTGGATAACAATTGAGAAAGTTATGATATGTCAAAGTTCCATAGGGTGGACACTTAGAAAAATTTCAAACTTCAAATAACTTCATGAACAAGTTAACCCTAATTTCTCCAACTTTCTTGATTCAATGGTGAATTTGGTCATGAAAAATGAAAATATGATATTTGAATTGATGGTTGACCAAAAGTCCACTTGGTCAACTTCTTACTTTGACTGATTTTGACCAAAATGACAATTCTGCTCAAAATTGAGCCTCAATATTTCACTCATAGATGTCCAAAACATATAGAAACAAGTGAAATCAAGTTTGTGTGAAAAATCTGAAGAAATCTTGATTTTACCCAAAACCCTAATTTTGCTCCATGTGTTAGGAGGGAACCAATCAAGCTTCAAAACCTCAAATCTTCTGAATGTGTTGATAAATCTTTTGAACCAAGATAACTCATATGATAATAAGAAGGTAATACTTCAAGAAATCGACTCATCCAAGCCTCATACTCCACAGAGGACCAAAATCCTAATTTCATCAGATGAATGCCATAGATGAATTTCTCACAAATTCTCTACAAAACTTCAACTCCTGAGGGATCAATGAGACAAATGGAATGTCTTGAGGCACAATACACCTTGACTTGAAATATCCACAGATATGGAAACTTGGGATTCCTTCAGAAGGGCATGCTAACACAATCAACCTCCTTAGCTTGTAGAAGTCTTGATAACCCAAAGAGCTTGGATCCTATCATGAGATATGAATGCAATGCAATATGATGTTTATGATGAAACATAAGCCTAAATAAAGAGGGTAAAGTTTGGGGTGCAAAAAGTTGGTTTGTGTTTTTTAGTTTAGAAGAGGAGACATCAAACAACAATGACGAAAAAACTCTATGACGACGAAACATGAACTACAGACGGGACGGCGGGACGTCAACAACAGAAGAGATGAAAGAATGTCAACAACAGAAGGGACAGAGGAATGTCAGTAACAGCAGGGATGGTGATATGCCAGCAATAGAAGGGACGATAAAACGTCAGCAACAGTAGGGACGACGGAACATCAGCAACAACAGGGACGACAGAACATCCTAAATACTATGGGATTTGGTTTGTATCTTTTACTTTGGAAAAAGTTTCAATATTAATAGGATGTCTTAATGCACTTGACAAAACAAAGTTTTAATTTTAAGTATGCAAAAGGATAAAGGTAAAATGGCTAAGGGAAACTAACCTATTTCTAATCCTAATTATTATTATACAAAGTCGATCATAGGTTATGGATATGAACAAGGGAAACTACTTAAAGTTATCATGTAAGGATAGCAAACCTAAGGTCTATTTAGTTCAAACTTGGAGAAAAGTGAACTAAAGATCTTACGGGGAACATGGAAATCTCATAAAAGGGAGAAAGAAGCAAGCAATCACACTTAGAATGAATGATAAAACATGTATGAATGACGAAACATTTAACATGGATGGCAAAACATCATATAAGAAAGATAAAATATGCATGGATGATGAAACATCAGGCATGGATGATAAACATCAAGATAACAGACATGGATGGAAAAACATCATGTAAAGAATAACACATGCATGCGAATGATGGTGAAACATCATGTATAAAGGAGGCGACGATGATACCTAACGGAGAAAGTATGTTTCTTCTTCAACGCGCACAAGATAAGAAAACTCTACTGAAAGTGTCTTTAAAGATTCATTCTTGAAAGCTTATGAATCTCACCATCGACCATTCAAGTGTGCCTAAGTTGCACCAACAAACGAGCACGAACTCCTGGCACCAATATCAATAAAATGATTAGTATCGTAAAAAGAATACTTTTGATGCTTGGTGTATGGGTGGAGGATTTAATCGGGTTATGATTAACCAAGGGAAATACTTGATTAACCTTATGAGAGTAGGTGCTCCCACCCCCAACCATGAGACCCTTTTGCATGGAATACTTGGTATATGGACCAAGGTGATCAGTTCGGGTTATGATTAACCAAAGTCGAAACTTGGATTAACCTTGTGAGAATGGACATGCCCAAAGTCAACTATGAAACCCTTTAAAGGAACTTGGTATAAGAACCAAGAGGTCAAGAGATGGAAATCAAGCGGGCCCATACAAGGTGGCCATATGTATGCTCCTAAAAGGTGGGACTAGCGTGGCACTAGTATTCTAAACAACCAATCGAAACAATTGATCAAATAATTGATTTTAAGGAGGTTCGCTGCAAAGTTCTTCCTCAACAATGGTACTTTGTACAAGAGAAATCATGATGGTATGCTGCTCATATGTGTGGACAAAAATGAATCGTCGAATATCATCGAAGAGATGCATGAGTGTGATTTTGGGACCCATTCTAGTGGTCACACCGTGGCCAAAATGATTCTGAGGGCGGGCTACTATTGGTCCACTACGGAAACAGACTGTTACAATCATGCCAGAGCTTGTTATAAGTGTCAAGTGTATGCTGATAAAGTGCATGTTGCTCTTGTTCCTTTGAATATTGTGACATCTACATGGCCCTTTGCAATGTGACGCATTGATATGATTGGGAGGATTGAGCCCACCGCTTATAATGGTCATCGTTTCATCTTGGTTGTTATAGACTATTTCACCAAATGGGTCGAAGCTGCTTCTTATGCTAATGTCACCAAGTAGGTCGTTGCTCAGTTCATCAAGCACAATATCATTTTTCGCTATAGGGTCCCTGAGAAGATCATCACTGACAATGGGTCCAACCTCAACAACAAGATGATGAAGGAGCATTGTGAAACTTTCAAAATCAAACATCATAACTCATCTTTGTACCGCTCGAAGATGAATAGTGTTGTCGAAGCTGCGAATAAGAACATTGAGAAGATTGTGTAGAAGGTGGTGGTAACCTACAAGTATTGGCATGAGATGTTACCTTTCACTTTACATGCGTATCGTACCTCAATACGCACATCGACTGGGGAAACCCCATTTTCTCTTATGTATGGGATGGAAGCAATTTTGCCTGTAGAGGTTGAGATTCCCTCTCTAAGGATTATGAAAGATGTTGAGCTCGATGAAGAAGAAATGGAGCATAATCGACTAGATCAGTTGAATCTCATTGATGAGAAGCGGTTGACAGTTGTGTGTCATGGCCAAGTGTATCAGAAAAGGATGAGAAAAGCTTATGACAAGAAGGTGTGCCCTCAGTACTATCATGCAGGTGATCTGGTTCTTAAAAGGATAGTCCTTCCTCAAGGTAACCCTAGGGGCAAGTGGACCCCAACTTATGAAGGACCTTTTATGGTTAAGAAGGTCTTCTCTGGTGGAGCGATGATGCTTACAACTATAGACAGTGAAGACTTCCCACTTCCGGTGAATGCTGATGTGTTGAAAAAGTTCTTCACATAACTGAACTTGTTGGTTTGATCCAATTATCTTCTTCAAATGAAAATTGATGAGATATTTGAGGATACATGAGTAATAGCATAAATGAAGATTCTTGGTCATCTGTTTCCACGTTGCCATTCTTGTAACACTTTTATACTTTTGCTTTTTGGGCAAACACCTCTTTATAAGAGTTGTATCTTAATGTAAATGCCTTTTTACAGGACAATTTTCAATTAATGAAAAAAGAACAACTTCTTTTGTCCAAAAGCTTGTTTTTATTTCCTTTATCTTTAACGGTTTGGTTTATAAAAAAGTCTAATATTTTTATGATAACCATTTGCATTTGAAGAACTTTGATGGTTTTTGCACAATAATGATAATTGAAAAATGAATATTACTATTTGAGTTAATGGTGACCCATTTGTTTGAATGTTGGTACCACTTCTGTTTGGGAAATTCACTTATTATCTGTGTATATTGCCAAGAGCCAATTTTGTTTGACACGCCATTTCGTAATCTTTGTCTTACGAGATTTCACCCCTGTATGGTAGAGGATAAATTGAGGGAGCTCTCAATTGCAGCGTCTGATTATTTCTTCTGTTTGTAGAAGATGTTTTTGGTTACAAGTTTTGAATGTCTCTTCCATAGATTAGAAGACTTTTGGTGATCTAGTTGGTGCAATTTTTTTTGCATAATGTTTCGTCCTTTCATTTGAAGAAATCCCTTGTGAATGTCGCCCTGGGGTACTATTTGAGTTAATGGTGACCCATTTGTTTGAATGTTGGTACCACTTCTGTTTGGGAAATTCACTTATTATCTGTGTATATTGCCAAGAGCCAATTTTGTTTGACACGCCATTTCGTAATCTTTGTCTTACGAGATTTCACCCCTGTATGGTAGAGGATAAATTGAGGGAGCTGTCAATTGCAGCGTCTGATTATTTCTTCTGTTTGTAGAAGATGTTTTTGGTTACAAGTTTTGAATGTCTCTTCCATAGATTAGAAGACTTTTGGTGATCTAGTTGGTGCAATTTTTTTTGCATAATGTTTCGTCCTTTCATTTGAAGAAATCCCTTGTGAATGTCGCCCTGGGGTACTATTTGAGTTAATGGTGACCCATTTGTTTGAATGTTGGTACCACTTCTGTTTGGGAAATTCACTTATTATCTGTGTATATTGCCAAGAGCCAATTTTGTTTGACACGCCATTTCGTAATCTTTGTCTTACGAGATTTCACCCCTGTATGGTAGAGGATAAATTGAGGGAGCTCTCAATTGCAGCGTCTGATTATTTCTTCTGTTTGTAGAAGATGTTTTTGGTTACAAGTTTTGAATGTCTCTTCCATAGATTAGAAGACTTTTGGTGATCTAGTTGGTGCAATTTTTTTTGCATAATGTTTCGTCCTTTCATTTGAAGAAATCCCTTGTGAATGTCGCCCTGGGGCACTCGACCATTTGATTAAAGAAGTTTTGTCGTCCAGAGATAAGGTTCAGGTTTGGATCGACTCGAAGACTATTGTGTCAATGGAAGATCAGAAGGGGAATCTATTATCCTAGGGAGTATCAAGACTGTAGAAAGTCATCAAAACCAAAAGTCCAGACAGAGTCAAGTCTCCTCAACAATGGAAATCTTGGGTTTATTTGCTGCATTTTCATTTGCATTCTCGCTTATTTGTTTAAACATTGCTAGCATGTAGAAACTTGATTATTTGGGAATATAATTTTAAATGCATTATGTATGTTTTGTCTTGAAGTAGTTTATTTATTTGTGCTTGATCCATTAATTATCACTCATAAAATGACTTGCTTCCATATTGATGCCAATTTCACCAAGTCTTTTGCTTAGGCAGAGATTGGAGGGAGGATTATGATACTAAAATGCTAAAATCTTGGTTGGTATGCTTTTGAGTAGAACCCTGTTGATGATGCACAGGACTTGTTTCAATTCCCAAACACTAGATATATAAGTGAGATAGACCCTCGTCAACCCCTTTGATCCTTGAAGTAGGAGTTTATTTTCTATTTAGAAAAAACGTCATTTTTTAACTTGGGGCAGGGTAGTGTTCAGTTAACTTGATCGAGCATTCAAAATTCCCCAAGAGTATGCAATCAAAGGATACAACAATGGTTATTCTCCAAAGGCTGAGGAAATTCCAAATTGCAACGGTCAATTTTCGTTTGTCAACATGGAATCCTTCAAAGACTCAGACAATCACAATCACTTCCAGCAAATTAAAGATGGTGTAGGGATCACCCGATTTATTCTAAAAAAAGAAAAAATGATAAAGAAGAAGAAAACACGCTAAGTCGAACTTGATAATAAGTCTCTTAGGAAAAAAATGGAAAGGGAAAATTCTTTTTGGAAAAAACCAGAAAGGTTCTTAGTAAAAGAACAAAGTCGTGTGACCAGACACCAAAATCGAAAGTGAAGGGTCGTCGTGTCCGTAAAGCTTATGGGTTCATCTCGCATATCCAAGAAATCGTCAATAGAAGTTTTCATACCAAACTCTTTTGAGAGTTGAATGCTCGTATCAAGTTCACTGAATTTAGGATTGGAGAAAATCACGAAGGGGGTGGGCACTGAATATTTTGAGCCTAAATTTTTTTTGAAAACTATGAACCAAGACACGGTACAACCCTTAAAAGTCCTAACTAAATCATGGGTTAATTCGAAAGCATATTAAGAAGAGCTAGTATTTTCCCGACTCCAAAAGTGTGTGTTGTTCTTTGAGTTGGCATCATATGTTTGTCTCGTCATTCTGAAAAAGAAATTTTTTTTAAGGATTTCATTCTAAAAGTGTTTTGGTCACAAGAAACCACGATATCGCTTTCATATAAAAACTTCAAGACTTACATAAATGTTGCATTAGAATTTTCATTCTCATAATTAACATCTTTCTATATGCAAAACAAGTGTTTGGCATCAAGTGAGTTTTGCACAATGAACGTCAATGAAGAATTTAATCTTGTTGAAGAAGAGGGTCTTGACTCTATGGAATCAAAAGCTAATCTTTTCAAAGAATTGGCAATGTCCAACGGTGTCTTATCTCGGATTAGTTTTATCCATGTTTCTACAAGGATTTTCCTCAGTGAGTTTACTTCATGTTAGATTTGGGGAAGATTTGGTTTGATTGAATTTGCAGGTTTGGTTGTATGTAATATCTCCATCTTTGGGCATATGCCACAACACCGAAGTTTCTACTTCTCCCTAATAAGTCTCCCGTAGTGAAAGGATTGTGGTAGATGTTTCCCCAGTTTTACTTGAAGGTTTTCTGCTCCCAGTATCTTTGGGTGGAGAGTTTTTGTCTGATAAATTATGATTGATGAGATTTCTTGATTAAGGATCTGTATCCCCAGTGGAGTTTTGTTACTGTTGTGTCAACAAAAGAATGCTCATTTCCCGAGGCGAAGTGGTTATTGATGACTTCGTTAATTCCTCGGTCAAGTCATTTCATTTGGAAGTTCTTATTCAAGAATTTTCCCCTTTCCCCAGTGTATCAGCTATTCATTTGAGATTTCTTATCCAAGGTTTCTTCTCCCCCCAGCAAAGAAATTTTCCTTCGATATTGTGGCCCAATATTTCTCATTTCCCTAGTGGAGTTTTGTATTACATGAGATATCTCATTTCTTCATGCCCAGATGAACTGTTTGACTTGGATTTCTATTCCAAGGACTCTCCCATCTCCCCAGTGAGTTCTATCTTGTTGATTGGTGATAAGTATTGTATCACCTAAGACACATGATATTATAGGTGAATAAAGAGATATTGAAGAAATAGTCTGCTCAAACATTTCATCACTACTAGATTGATTTAGAAACATCACTTAGTATCATCAATCAATAGTAAAGAAGTTACACAGAAGAATAATAAATCTGCAAAGTATTAAAAAGGAAACTCTTCTGTCAAATAGTCTGAATGTTAATGAATTATTTGTTACACTAAGAAGAAGTTAGTGATTAAATTCAAACTATTGTCACATGACATCTTAACATCTCAAAAAGAGTTATGACAATGTGTGGACACTTAGGAGTATAAGTGAGAAGCGTTTTTGCAAGTTTATCTCCTTGCAGGAGTTATGGGGATATCTTTAGATTAATTCCGCCTTAGTACAATTAATTTCAATACAGAATATTGCTCACTATTGATGAAGACATGTGAAAGGAGTGATGTCAAGGCATCATGTTACAACATAGTGAAGTTATGGATATCTTGATGAATCATTTATGATTGGTGGAAGAAAAGTTGTAGGTCACATAATACAAGAAATCTATGTCTACATAAGTGTCAGGACATTATACATGACATGTCTTTGCATGGTAAACAAAAGTGAAGTGATCGATGTATGCATTGGGACTGTATCAAGTCAACAGAAACTGTCTAGATAAATAAATGGAAGTCAAAAATAGCTTAGACGTTGCACAATGAATAATGTGACAGTTTCTCAGCCTCAATTAGCAGCACCTTGACCAAGAATTAAGAAATCGTTAATTTCTAAGTAACTGATGTTCTATTTAAAGTGGCCTTCTCTACCCGATGTCGTCAAGAGGATACTTACAGTCTATCACCACCATCAGTTTTGTTAGAGTTTGGGAAAATTGTGCCTGGATCTGGTTTTGTGAGGGTTCCCTTTGCCAAATTTTGGCTACAAAGGGGTAGAAAGGTTATGTGAGAAATGTGAGAACATGTTTCGAGAAAATAGTGAGAGCACACATACTATCCAAACATGGTAAATCAAAATGCTCTAGAATATCCATGTGTGGAATCCCCTTTGTGACTTGTGATCTGAGTTATGAACACAGTTATGACCTGTGTTCTGAGTTACCTGGGAAAATTTAAGGATACCTCTTAAGTTTCCTTTCATGCTACTTGAGGGGTAGTTTATCTCACTTAAGGGGTAGTTTATCTCTCATGGTCCTCTTTTTCCACCACTTGTGACAAGAATTGGTTCTTGCCTTAAGGGGGAGTGGAAACTATCTTCTACCTCATGTGAACCAACCCAAAATTATCTTGTATGTTTGGTGTTGGTTCAATGGAGAAGAAGAATGCTACAAATTAGATGTCGAACAAAATGTTGAGACATTGTTGTTGTGCTACTGATGAAGTTTTTGCTCGTATTAATTTAAAGATAAGTAGTTGTTTGCAGAAGACTATGGACGTTACTGTTGAAGAAGTTTTAATTGTTGTTGTTGTTTTGCTGTAATTTTTAGGATGTAACTTTTAATTATTTGTTTTAGCCAAAATTTTCCAAAGGGGGAGATCGTAAGTTCCTTGATTTTGAGGATTGACATTAATTTTAGTAAACAAATGATAGCAACAATAATGTAATGTATAATAGGATAATTAACTTGAATAATAAGAACATGTAAAACAAGAAGTCCTATTGAAATGTCAAAACATGTCAGTATGATCTAATTGAACCACTGAAACAACATGTCGAAGAAGATGTTCTAACATCAGGCATTTGACATCACGCTTCCTGAACTGATAAATGAAGTCCAGTTCTGTTGCGAAGGATGCAGAATATTCAAAGAATATTATGTAACATATATGTCGTGTTTTTAAGGGTCCAGAAGATTTAATCAGAAGTGAAGGAGAAAAACCATGAAACTAAGAATTAAAGACCTTGCTTGTAGCATAAGTTTTTTGCAGTTTGTTACAACTGATATGCTGTTGTTTGAAGGCCCAAGTCCAGTTTGGGTATAGGTTATAAATAAGGATTTGTAACCTAGTTTAGGTAACTAGCCAAAAATAGAAAAAAATGTAATCATTAGGGTTAGATGTAGTGAACCACACGGTTTGTGGGATGGTCACCATGCTCCTCGAAACACATATGTGAGAGGCAGCATGTATTGTTCTTGCAGGAAGCTGTGAAGCAACTCCAACGTGTGTTCTAAGCTAGAAGCAAATTTCTTTAAGTCTTAGGTAATTTATGACAGAAGTGTATTTTCTGATTCTGTGTCTTTTGTTACTGTTATTATCGTCGTGTGTGATTGAGGAGGAGTGTGAGGGGTTCTCATATCTAAGAGGTTTTTAGGTAGAAATTGCATTGGGTAGTGATTAAGCGAGGAGTTTTAAACGACGTAGTTTAGCTCTAAATTAATATTGTTGATAGTGGATTTCATTCCTGGCTTGGAAGCCTCCAGATGTAGGCGTGTAGCATCGAACTGGGTAAACAATTTCCTTGTGTTCTTTATGTTTCCTGCACTATTTTACCTTGTCTGTTTGTTTAATGTCAGATCAGATGTCTCGAAATCTTTATACGACATTGTTGAAAAGTATTTTTTCGGCAAATATTTTATATCGTATCCACAGAGATTTGTTGATATTACCGTCGTTCTATAGTTATCATCGCTTTAAGTTTACAAATTAAAAGGTTTATTTGTGTTTGGAAATTTATTGATCACTTTTGACATGAAATTAGAACACTAAAAATATGGTTTTTATCAAATAAAAAAAGACTTTGTCAAGATTGGATTTCACTATTCCATTTTCATATATTCTCTTATAACTAGTATGTGAACTCAATAATTTTGAACATAATCTAATATCCTCTCAATAACATTCATGTCTAAATGATATTGTGATATTCATTAAATTAGCCTTTAGACAATTTCTTCATCCAAAATATTAATCTAACAATCCTTAGTAATTGATACAAAAGAAAAACAAGAATTAAATCTATTTCTACAATCCAATTCTTACTTGAGAAAATACTTTAAGAACATAAGTTAAATTATCTTTTTCAACAATAATTTAACATAACATATTCAATAAACCAAAAAAGCTTTTCTCTACATTCAACATAAAATTGTTCAGATACAAGAGTTTACAAGAGTTACATAATGGATTTGGAATAGTTACTACCTTAATCTTGACAAAATAAGAGTTTAGTTCCTCATCACCATGGTTGACATCCAAAGAAAATTAAATGTTCTTCTTGTTCTTCCACAATATTCTCTCTCTTTTTCTCTTGATAAAAATCTGATTCTCAATAAATAATAATCAAGAAGTAATCTTTTCTTTCTTTTTCTCTCTTTGTTTTACTTTACTCCAATGTCATGATTGCAAATGATGTGACCATTTTCATGAACCACACATTTACCTTGACCCAAAAAGTGAGTAAAAAGAGGCTTTCACGCTACCCCCAAGAGCTGACCCCAAGATACTTCTAATTATTTCAAAACATAAGTTCTGATGACGCACAGTTCGCGGCGCCAACAAAGGACGCGGCACCAACTAAGCTAAATAGAGTTCGCAGCGCCAACACAGGACGCGGCGCGAACTGAGTTGCTTTATGCTCCTTTTGTCTTTTCTTGGCCTTCCTTATACTTGTCTTGATCTTGTCTTGACTTGGTTGCTTCTTCCACTTGCACATGCATCCAAGTAACTCTTTCTCTTCAAATTTTCTACAAAACTAACAACTAAAGTGAAATATCTACTCTAATTAAAATACAAACAAGAATAATTGCATATTTATAAATTGTGTGAATAAAAGAATGGAAATTAAATAAAATTTGGTTAAAAGGACCAATAAAAATGTATGAAACTTAGTCCAATTTGGTCCTTAACTGACATCTAAGTCTGTTGTACCAGAATTTCAACATTAATTAACTCAACAAAAGAGTTAAAGAGGATAAAGTGTCACATAGACAAATGTGGTAGTCCTAAGTCTTATGCCACTTGGTGTCGAGATCAGGTCTGAGGGCGTGTGTAAAGGGGCGCTAGTGGAGGCTTGTAGGCGACAATTGAGAACTTATGCACAATGTGTAGGAGAAATCATGTTGTTTGCAACATTATAAAATGGCGATGTTGGCTAGATTTTGGCCGACTCGTGGTGGCAAGCCCACATATGGCGATGTAGATGCTTATGTTTTAATAGTCGTGGTTTAAGTTTGTTTTTGAATTAAAAATAGGCAAGGCTCTATGAAATATTGTAGTAAGAAGTTGAAATAGACAACGTTTGAAAAGTGTTGCAGTAGGAGAAAAGTTGCAACACTTCGAGAAAAACCATTGTTGAAAGGGCGTGTTTCATCAAGAGTCTCAACCTTGTGAAACAATACTATTTGGCCTATAAATTCATGATTCCAAATTTAAAAATAAAAAAAAATACATTACAAAAAATACATCCTCTTCAAAAATTTGCCAATTTATCTTCTCTACTTTCGAGTTTTTCATCTGCCTTATTCAAACTCGAATTACAGTGAATTATCTTAGGTATTATTTTGTATTGAGAATAAGACATTTGAAAGTGCTTGAAATAATATTAAAAATATGATTTGTTCACAATTCTAGCATGAATCCATTCAACTTAAAAGATTTATCTAACATCCCATACTTTGTATCACTTGGGAGCTAGAAAAATGTGAGGATGTCTCTTATAAAGAAACTATTGATATTTCTTAGTGGTATCAAAATATATTTATTTCGTATCCATGAGATTTTTGGTACATCTTTACCTTTCATATTTTTTGTAATCCTGTGTTACGATAATATTGTATTATGACAATGGTTTGTGACTCTAGACAACCATATTACTAGATGCTAGTATCGAAAGATGAATTTATTCTAAATTAGTTAGTTAGAAATTTTCATAATAACTTTATTCCCAACAACATCTAGATTAAGAGTTTACAAAATATCATAGATAAATTCACGTATTCCCAACATAGAGAATTTTCAATACTCGTGCTTATGATAGCTTTACAAAAATATGCATTTGAGGGAATATTACATCCAATATTGATGAATTAAGTTTAAAATTTCTTCTACCTTGATTTCCTTGTGTTTTCCAGTCTTATACATGTTTTTTCTCTTTAGATATAAAAAAGAATCATATAAGTTCTATTTTAAATGACCTAACTTATAGGAAAGTTTAATTTTGCTAGGAAGATTAAGCCTCTCCTAGAGAAAGAGTGTTTCTTCATGGTGAAGTTTCTTCCATCTATTTCTTAAACTAAGTATATATAATGTTATGATTTTTGAAAGCAGTATTTTAAGAATCGGATCGAAGATCAAATCGTGAAGGTATTGGTTCACTAATTTATTGGTCGAACCACTGGGTCACTGATCAAACCGCGTGACTAAACTAGATTAAACCAAATAACTCGGTTGAACAGACCGGTCTTTGTAACAAAACTATATAGATATAAAAATTGTCGAACCAGATAATTCAATCTTTACAAAATATAACTAAAACTTAAATTTTTAAAAAATATCATATCATAAATAAATTCACAGTTTAATAATTTAAATTTAAATTTTAAACATTTTGAAAATATCATATTATTAATAAATTTACAATTTAATAATTTAAGTTTAAATTTTAAATATAGATATCATATATAATAAAATAATACAAAATTTCAAAGTATAATTGCAACATAGTATAATTGAATAATTTATAACAAAATAATTTTATTGTCTATTATTTAGTTTCAAGAAATAAAAATTATTTCAATATTGAAATATCCTTCTGAAATATCAAAATTATATGTATCAAAATCAACCAAATCTGCAACATTTTCTCAATCAATAATATAATTAATTTAACTTTTATTTAAATATAATATTTTAATAAAATGAATAAAAAATTAAACTGTAGATTTAAAAAAAATTAAAAAATTTAGAGTAAAAAAAATATTAAAAAAAAAAGTAAAAAATACAATTGAACCGCCGATTTTAGAAAACTCCCAATTTTTTTGGTTTTCCTGATTTTCACCGATTCGTATCGATTTTTGCTAGTTCAACGATATTTCCGTTTCAACAACTGAATCGAATCGATTATTTAGTCGATTTTCGATTCGATCGGTCCGACCGGCCTGTGCAATTCAATTTTTAAAATACTATTTGAAAGTGTTATTGAATAGATAGAGTCAGATTAACCCATTTTTATAAATAATTTAGTAGCCAACATTACTAAAAAAAAAAAATCAGCATATCGAGCAATAGTGATGTCTCCAAAAGACTTCTTTGAACTTATAAGTATTAGAAGGATGAACCTTAATCCTAGAATGTTTTAGAATTTAAAATTCCTTAATAGAAGAGGAGGCGACAAACTTTATATGATTACCACTCCTTTAAACTCGAGCATTTATTCTATTAATTGCGCCACACGTTAAAGGAATTTTCCATTAAGCTTGGTTTGATTTCTCCAAAACCAAAATCTCTGAAACATATTAATAATCCAAGAAAGAATCATGATAATACGAAAATACATAGTATATTTAGAGTCGATTTTGCATGTATTTTAGTGTCAATTTTATATGTTTTTGTAGTATTATACTGATATTTTTACTCCCGATAATTTTCAAAGAAGTGCATGTGTGCGAGAAACCGACGAAAAGAGAAAAAAGTTAAGGAAATATGCAGATAACAGAATTTCTGGATGTTGGCCATTTTTAAGTGACGGCATTCGCCATGAGTTCGCAGTCCAGAAAAATGAGAAAACATAATTGCTCAGTCTTCTCCCCATCTTCTCTACTTTTCCTCCACGAATTCCACATGATTTGGAGCACTTTCAAAAGCAGTAATCACTATATATTGGTAGTTTTCATCAGATTTTAGGATCCAAGTTTGTATGCAAGGGAAGGGGTTTTAGTGTTAAGCAGAAAAATCACTTTTGCAAAGTGAAAGAGCTCTCACATTGAGGGATTATTTATGGATTAATCGCATTTGAAATTATTCTAGTTTATTGTTTCAGCTTTATTCTACGGATTTTATTATTTGCCAATGCTTTAATTATTAGTTTTATTTCTAACTATTTCTTATGTTCTTATTGTTGTTGTCCAAAGAAATTTTTATACTCCTCCATAAACCATTTTTAAACAGTTAACATGTTCATGTTTGTAATTTACAACTATAATTGCACTTTTAAGTCAAAAATCATGTTTGAATAAATTGTTTCTGAGTCTGTGAGGACCGTCGATCCGACAAGATTCGGTATTGATTTTGCATAATTTTTTTTGTACAAATTGTTTTCTTTTCTGGTACATGTTTTTAGTTTAAGATTTAAAAGGTTTTGCGCGACGGAGAAAACACAATAGTGTAAAGTTCATATCGGATAATAAAAATTAGACATTAATTTCTAAACACATTAGAGCGTTTTAGGATTAATTAGAACTTGTTGGTTTTTAAAAAAATATTTCACAACTTAGATGGATGAGTGGAGAAAAATATTTGTGGTTTTGAAATATAACACGGATCAATTGCATGACCGTCTGAGACTAATTTTTTTAAATTAATATTTTCTTCTAAAAATAATTTTAAACGTAATATACGCCATTTAATATATTTTCTAAGTTTTACTCTAGATCTAATTTTGACTTTAATTTTTTTCTCTTACAAAATATTAATAGATTATAATAAGTTTGACTATATGTGAAATCAATATCTTTTATCAGAGTAAAGATCATCTCCATTTCTCAAAGAAATGAAGGTGTCTATTACTATAATTTTAATATATATATGTTTAATTATTATCACTATTTTTAAAAATATGTGCATTTATATCTTTTATTCACGTTAAAACTATAATAATGGATACCTCCATTTCTTTTGAGAAATGAAGAGGATCCTTACTCCTTTTATCACTGTAATGCACCTGTACCCTTACAATTAAAATCACATCAAATCACAACTTTTCATAGTTTAGATCATCCAGTGTCACTCTAGCTTCAGATGTAAAACATGCAAGAGCTAGACATGTGTCCCACATGTAGTTCCCGTAATCTTCTAGAAATAGAGGAATTAATTAATGAGATATGGGAGTTCATATTATTAAACAATTTGCTTTAAAATGTCCACACATCCACTCTTATATAAAGTCATGTCATTCTTAGTAACTAATTCAACATAACTTAATTTATATAACAAAACAATCTAACCACCGTTAAAAAAACACACTTAACCTCAGTTGGATAAGAGAAGTTACCTCATTTTCATATGTAACATAATGAAAAGCGTCATAAAAAAATATGTCACAATATTTTTCGGTTGGAATTCCACCGATAGAAAAAGTAATCGGTCATGGGTTTGATCGTCAATAATAACCTTTATTAAATTTTTAAATGGAGAAAATATTATCCCTTCAATTTTGTTGTTTAATTGACAGATAAAATACAATTGAGTATTAAGATAAAATACAATTGAGTATTAAATTTAATATGGATTGTTTATTTCACTAAATATTAAATAAATATATAAGTTTTCAAATTGGTTTACAAAATAATTATATAGAAAGTTATATTATATTTTAAGAACAACTCACACTAATCAACAATTTTCGAGCATCTTGTAATTCATTACTCATCTCTCATTCTTTAATGATTCTAATCTAGTTCAATGTTTCAACTTCTTCATTCAAAACATCATTCTCTACTAATTTATTGAGAGAGATTTTAACCATCAAAGAATGTGAGATGAATGGAGAGTTATAGAATTATCAAAATACCTTGATTAGTGTAAGTTATTTTTCAAATAATCCCTCCGAACAAATTATAAATAAATTTCACTATTTTGATACATTGGAAAACTAATAAAGGTGGTCCATATACGAACTAGATACATTAATAGTCAAATGTATTTAAAAAGTCAAATTTTCATATAATTTGTTACGGAGGGAGTACAACATAATTTTTAATATTGTTATTTTAAAAATAAATTTAATAAGTTATATGTTCAAAAATATGCTAATGAACAAACAATCGATATTAGATACGATAAATTCACCCTTATTTTTTGTCAGTGTAATGTGATATTGACAAGTTCAACGAAATAAGATGAGAGCTTCACAAAAAATCACAAAAACATAATCTTAAACTCAAACTCAATAATAACAACTAAACAATGACATATATAACAACATCAACAATTTAAAAACAACAATAAATAAAAACTCAAAAGACCGTTAAGTATAACAACTAAAGAAGCAACAATAACAACATCAACAACTTCAAAAAATAATAAATAACAACAAAAACAACGTTAACATGCAATTTCAATTTATTGAATTTGTGATTATGTGTAAAAGATGAGAGAAACATATTATTGATAATTACTATAACTTGATAAAAAACTCAATACTAATTCCTATTTATAGGAATACATAGACTCAATAAAATATTAAGAACAAATCCTTGATAGTAATAACTAAAATCAAATCTAATACTAAGAGATAATATAAGATACTATGAATTAATATAAATGATATTATAAGATATTTTATAATATTCTAACACACCCTTTCAAAATGAAGCTTACTAAGCTTTAAGGTTGTTACTAATTAATCTTAAAAATAAACAATAAAGTCAAACTAAATAATATCATAACCAACAAAAAGAAAAACCAACACAAGGAAGTATTTTTATATTTGGAGACCTTTTCTTTTGATCAACACATTTTTGTGAGAGACACACCACACTTATAAATAATTGTAGGTTCTCTCACTTATAAATGCTAAGTCTTCATATTTCCAACCCATGTGAGACATTTCTACACTACTCTCACTTGTAATTATTTTTAACACCCCCTTCGAATGTGATCCATAATGCTCACCCTCAATTGGAAGATATTTTATCCACATGCATTTGTACAACCATTGACACTTTTCAACGGGATATCTCATACGGGTATTTCGATACAAGTAAGTTAGTTCCTTAACTAAAGCAAACTGGATCAAATAAGTACAAATTAAACGAATATAATTCAATCCAAACTAAACTAAACCAAACAAAATCAATCAATAGTGAGGAAGTAACCAAACAAAAGAACCAACAAAGAGGGAAAAATAGCCAAATAGAAGAACCAATAATGAGGAACAATCAATGGAGAGAGAAGAAACAAATAGGGAGGGAGTCGACCAAAATCATTCAATCATAATCTTACACACAAAAGTGGGAGACAACCATAGAACAATTTAGCGATTCAACATAAGGATTTTTTTTCTTCAATAAACTTTTCCTTATAAAATTAAAAAAAAAAACACACATTTTAAATTTTTTGAGAACTCGATGGGAGAAGCAATAATTAGTTCAAGGAGGATCACACCAAGATCTAGATACCAAATTGAATATGTGATTATGTGTAAAATATTAGAGAGAAATTTTATTGATAATTGTTGAAAGTAATTTCTTGTGTCATAAAATATTTGATTTAGGAGTGTGGAAACAGTTTGTTACACACAAATTTGATTTTAGATTTAGATAGATTTCATTTAAATCTAAGATAGAATATATTTGATTTAGCTTAGGGAGAAATCCTACCTAAATCTATAAATAGAGGGAGTAACCCCTATTTTTTGTAATCAAGTTGTATTCACAGAATTTTGCAGTTGCAAAGTGAATAAGAAGTTTTCCACAACTTGTGGGCAGAGAGTTACTCTGTAGAAAATAATTCTTTCTTCTTCTTTTTTTCTTTAATTTTTCATTGTCATTGTGTGGTGATACCAATCTTGTTCATCAAGATTCGTAGAAATTCATCATAGATATTTGGTGGATTTCCAACATCTGGTATCAAGAGCTCCGGTTAATCGATTCAAGGGAAGAAGCGATCAAGAACGATTAAAGAAGAAGAATTCACGATGGCAGTTAGTTATGGGAATGTGAATTATCCAGCAAGTCTACAAATTCTGAAAGTAGATAACTATGAGAATTCGTGCAAGCAGATGAAGATTTTATTTCGTTGTCAGTCTTTGGAATCTTGTAAAGGATGGAGTAGAAGAGCTTGAAGAAGACGCTTCAGGAGAAGAAAATAAAGAACACGTAGAATCGGATAAGAAGAGTTATAAAGTTCTCTTTATAATTCATCAATGTCTGAGTCCAGACAACTTTGAAAAGGTTAGTAACTCAGAATCTACAAAAGAAACTTGGGAGATCCTTGAAAAATCTTTTGGAGGCGCTGAAAAGGTGAAAGAAGTGAGGTTACAAACTCACAAGATAATGTGTGAATTGCTTAAGATGGAAGAAAGTGAAAGCATATCTGATTTCTTTACTAGGGTTACAAAGTTAGTGAATCAAATCAAGACTTGTGGAGAAACGTTAACAATATAAGCAGCTGTTTCAAATATTTTGAGATCTTTGGCTCCTAAGTTCGACCACGTGGTGGTGGCTATAGAAGAAGGGAAAGATTTGTCGAAATTGACAAAAGGAAGAGCTTCAAGGGACACTTGAATATCATGAACAAAGGATGAATGAAAGAGCTGCAGGAAAATCGAAGAGTGATGTGGCTCTACAGGCTCAATCAACAAAAGACAAGAAAGGAAAAGGAAAATGGTTCGACAAAGGTAGAGGTGGCTACAACAATTCGAATGGAAGAGGAAACCAGAACGAAGGAAATGTGTCGAATCAGAGAAGACCATACCAAGGCAACCAAAGAGGTGGTGTTGCAAATAGAGGAAGAGGTGATCATTGAAAGCCTGACAAGAGTCACATTCAATGTTACAATTGTCAGAAATATGGTCACTATTTTAGTGATTGTCCATAGAAGTGAAAGAATCAAGAAGGTGATGCAAAGATCACTAAGTATGAATAAGAAGAGATGATGTTGATGGTCACAACAAGAGATGAAGAAAAATTCAAGGATCAATGGTACTTGGATTCAAGATGCTCATCACATATGTCTGAAAAGAAATATTGGTTTGTCAATCTAAAACCCTCAATGAAGAACATGGTGAAATTTGAAAATGATAATACTCTAGCAGCTGGAGGTATTGGAGATGTTATGATCGTGAGGAAAAATGACAAAAGGTCAGTAATTTTGAATGTGTTATATATTCCAGGCATGAAGAGGAACTTGCTTAGCATATGGCATTTGGTCGAAAAGAATTACAAAGTGAGTTTCAAAGACAAGATGATGAGAGTCGTCGATGCGAATGGAAGATTAATCTTGAAGGCCCCTATATCCCAAAATAGAACCTTCAAGATCAAACTTAATGTGATGGTGCACAAGTGCCTTTCGACTGTAGCTAACAAAGACGAATCAATATGGCACTATCGACTAGGTCATCTTAAATTCAGAGACATCATAGAATTAAAGAATAAGAATATTGTTTCAAGATTGCCAAAAATTGACATTCCAAACGAAGTGTGTGAAGAATGTGTGCAAGCGAAGCAACACAAAAATAGCTTCAGCAAGGATGCACGAAGCAAGTTGAAGTCTATTCTCGTAGTCATTTACTCTGATGTATGTGGACCAATCTAGGTGGATTCATTTGGAGGAAATAAATACTTTGTCATATTCATAGATGATTTCAGTCGAAAATTATGGACTTACCTGATCAAGAAGAAAAGTGAAGTGATCAAGGTATTTGCCAAGTTTAAGTCTATGGTCGAAAGACAAAGTGGTCGAAAGCTCAAAGTTTTGAGAACTGATGGTGGTGGAGAGTATGTGTCGAAATACTTCAGCAGGTTATCTGAAAAAGAAGGGATTATGGATGAGGTGGTGCCACCCTACACTCCACAATAGTGCGACTGCAGAAAGGAAGAATCGAACCATCATGAATATGGTTCGAAGTATGTTGAAAGGCAAGAATTTACCTAAAGAGATTTGGGGTGAAGTTGTGTCTACTGTAACTTATATTTTTGAACAGATTCCCAACAAAGAAGCTAGAAGGGATTACTCTAGAAGAATGTTGGTCTGGTGTAAAACCTAGTTTGAGTCATCTGAAGGTATTTGGATCTATCGGAAATAGACATGTGCAGATCAATTGAGAAGAAAAGTTGATGACAAATCGAGTCAAATGATTCTAGTAGGATATCATTCGGCAGGAGGTTACAAGTTGTTCGACCCAGTGAACAAGAAGATTATGATCAACAGGGACGTGATCATTGATGATATGAAAGAATGATATTGAACTCAAAATATCAAGAAAGATTCAGTAAGAATCTTACTTGAAGAATCAGAAACTCAATTCAAAAGAGAAGTTCGACAAGAGGAACCAACAATTATAGATCAACCAAGTACAAGTACAAGCAGACCTCAAAGAACAACATGCATGCATGCAAGAATGCAAGATTGTGAGGTTACATAAGATGATGTGGTTGATAACGAAGGTGATCTGGTACATTATGCTTTCTATGCAGATGTTGAACCTGTCAATGCAGTTGAAGAATTGAAAGATTCAAAGTGGGTGAAGTCAATGAACGAAGAAGTGAAATCCATGAAGACAACAACACTTGTTCACTTGTCAAATTTCCTCAAGGAAAGAAGGAAATTGGTTTCAAGTGGGTATACAAAGTGAAGATGAATCCTAAAAGGGAAGTAACTCGACACAAAGAAAGGCTAGTGGCGAAAGGATTTCTCCAGAAAGAAGGAATTGACTTCGATGAGGTTTTTACACCTGTGGCTAGGATCGAAACAATCAGGTTGGTTGTTGGTTTAGCAAAAATAAACAATTGGCACATATGTCAGATGGACGTAAAGTGTGCATTCTTGAATGGACCCTTGGACGAAGAAGTTTATGTTAAACAACCAGTTGGGTTTGTGAAATATAATGAAGAGAGAAAGGTGTATAGGCTTCATAAATCCATGTATGGATTGAAACAAGCTCCAAGATCTTGGAACAAGAAGATTGATAGTTTCCTAAGGGAGAAGAAGTTTGTGACGTGTACAACTAAACATGGAGTATATGTTAGAAGAAGCAATAGTGAATTGCTTATACTATATCTCTATGTAGATGACTTGTTCATAATATGTAGCTACAAGAAGGAGATCGAAGACTTCAAATGTGATCTCAACAAGGAATTAGAAATGTCTGATTTGGTTGATATTTCATATTTTCTTGGCGTCAAATTCTACAAGACTAGTAGAGGTTTGATGATGTATCAAAGAAGATATGCAGGTGAAATTCTCAAGAGATTTAAGATAAAAGAATGTAATTCGACTTCGACACATGCAGAACCAAGAATATAATTGTCAAAAGACTTAGAGGAAGATGATGTTGACCCAACCCCATATATAAGACTTATTGGATCCTTAAGATAACTTTGTCACACGAGGTCTGACTTAACATACATTGTGGGTATGGTAAGTAGATTCATGTAGAAGCCAAAGGTATCACACCTAGAAGCAGAAAAGAGGATATTCAGGTATTTGAAAGGTACTCTTGACAATGGCATTTTATTTCCAGCAGATGATAAAGGAAAAGAATGCAAGTTAGTGGGGTACACAAATTTGAGCTGGTCTAGTGATGTTGAGGATTAAAAATCCATAGCAGGATATGTGTTTATGTTAGGTGGTGCGTCAGTTACTTGGAGTTTGATAAAGGAGCCAGTTGTGACATTATCATCATGCGAAGCAGAATACATAGCTGCTTTTCTTTGTGCATGTCAAGCAACTTGGATGGTGAACTTGGTCAAAGAAATTATAGGTAAAAATAATGGAGCAATTACCATGAAGATCGATAGCATGTCAGCTATCAACCTGCGAAGAACCCGATAGCTCATGGTCAAAGAAAGCACATTGAAATGAGGTTCCACTATCTTCGAGAGCAGATAGCAGATGAGTGATGAATTTGGAATACTGTAGAACTGAGAGTCAGATTTTAGATATCATGACAAAGGGTGTGCAGGTCGAAGTATTTAGAAGACTAAGAGCTATGATGAATATAGATATCTTAGACACAATGAATTAGGAGGTGTGTTGAAAGTAACTCCTTTTGTCATAAAATATTTGATTTGATTTGATTTGATTTGATTTAGGAGTGTGGAAATAGTTTGTTACACACAAATTTGATTTTAGATTTAGATAGATTTGATTTAAATCTAAGATATAATATATTTGATTTAGCTTAGGGAGAAAGCCTACCTAAATCTATAAATAGAGGGAGTAACCCCTATTTTTTGTAATCAAGTTGTATTCACAGAATTTTGCAGTTCCAAAGTGAATAAGAAGTTTTCCACAGTTTGTGGACAGAGAATTACTCTGCAGAAAATAATTCTTTCTTCTTCTTCTTCTTCTTCTTCTTTTCTTTAATTGTTCATTGTCATTGTGTGATGATATCAATCTTGTTCATCAAGATTGGTATAGAATTCATCATAGATATTTGGTGGATTTCCAACAATAATTACTATTGACTTGATACAAATGACTTAATACTAATCTCTATTTATGGGGATACACAATCTCAATCATATATTATGAACAAATTTTAATAATAAAAACTAAAATTAAATCTAACTAAGAGATAATCTAATACACTCTAAATTAATATAAATGACATTATAAGATATTTTATAATATTTTAACGCAATCTAAACAACAAAAACAATATTAACATTTACTCTTAATCTAAACTATAACAACATTAAACAACAGCTAAAAAAATAATAATCTTTCAACAAAACTACATCAACATCAGTAATAAACCTCTAACATACTTATGTCAACAAAAACAACAACGTATAACATTCAATCTCAATTTAAACAATAACAAAAAGATTAAACCTCTAAATTTTAGGGTCTCAATAACAATAATGTAACATGAGTATCCATGTTTGACATACCATATATGTGAAGAACAAGTAAAAGAAATGATTTCAGTCTTTTATTAGGGAAAGTATCGAACGACAGTCATAATCACATATCATCATTTTGGATGATGATAAGTGTTTAGGGCTCTCATTGTTTAGGATTCTTCATTAGGTTTTTTTTGTGTTGTTTTAGAAAAGTGAAACAGAAAGCTACAGGCTAAGTTATATCTATTAAGAGTGAAATATTTTACATTGGTTAGAAAACATAACTAAGGAGAAAAGTGGCTTAATTTTGGATTAAAAATAAAAATATGAAGGAATGTGTCACTTTTAATGAAATAAAAACATAAATTGTAGTTGCTAGAATTTAAAGCATATACCATGAATTTGTTTCCCTCTTGATTATTTTCTACAGCCAACAAAATAAATTGTATTTTTTTAAAGAAAGAAAAAACATGACATGTCCAAAAATTATACCTTAATTTTTCTCTAACTGAAGTAAAATCGTTATCAAAAAATACATTTGGTAATAATGAATTCATGTTTATCGTAATTTATGTATATACATTTTTTATACAATTTAATTTATTTAATGTGTTTAAATGTTTATTCAATACAAAAATAAATTTAAACTTTTAAATCCATTAACTTAATTATATCCCTTAAATATCTAATTCAACTTATAGATCGATTATTAAATTTAATGTTGGAATAAGCACAAAACTTGAGTGGTGAATCAATGAAGAAAAGTGGTTAAGTGGAGAAGATGAAGTGAATTGAAGAAAAATATGAGAGAGAGAGTGTGTGTGTGTGTGAGAGAGAGAGAGAGAGAGAGAGAGAGAGAGAGAGAGAGAGAGAGTAATTGAGGAGATAAATATTCACAATGACATTAACTTGACCAACATTATATAGGGTGTATTTATAGGATATGAAAATACAAGTTGGAACAAAAGCATGCCCAAAAATAGCTAAACACACAAAACATGAGGCGAAAATTGATTTCCCAAAAGGGGGAAATCGATTTCCTCAACTAAAAATAGAAAAACAGAAAGCAGGAAAGCTATAGAAATCGATTTCCACAACCCAGAAAATTGATTTCCCTTTCGATAGTTTGTTTTCTAGATTTTCAGAAGTACTTTTTTAATAAGTTATTTTCAACGAAACGATCACAAAAGCTTCCATAATGCATTTAAATTACTAAGGACTTACAATACACCACCTTAATTCAAATGCTCTGAGTTCTTCATGCACAAACTCATCACAAGCTTTGTGAACACCATATTTGTTATACATTTCGTTAACAAATCCCCAACTTGTTCTTTGCATTGACAATATCCTAATATCAGTTGGCCTTGACTCACCAGATCCTCAAGTAATGAAACCTCGTATCAATATGTTTTCTCCTCCCATTTTCCATGTGATCCTTAACAAGGTTAATGGCTGAAAAATTATCAACCAAGAGTGTGACAACTTCTTTAACCTTACCGCCCAACTCTTCCAACAGATTTATAAGCAATATAGCCTAACATACACACAACGACACATCTATATACTCGGCCTTATAAGAAGAGAGTGCCACCACTTGTTACTTTTTAGAACACCAAGAGATTGGAGCTCCTCTTAACATAAAGACATAACCAGTCATATACGTTAGATCATCCTTATCTCCAAACGAATTGGAACCCGTGTAACCGAGCAAATTTCACTTTCTGTCTGTATTAGCTGTGGGAAATAAAATTCCACAACCAAGATTTCTTTTTATGTATCTTATGATTCTCTTAACTGCTTCCAAGACAGACAGCTTTGGTCTCTATGAATCTGCTAACAGTATTGACACTAAACGCCAAATTTGGTTGCGTATTGCACAAGTAACGTAACTATCCAATAAATCTCCTATATTATGTTGGATCCACGTTCTGCTCATCATCACTTTTGGACAACTGCAACCTCGCTTCAAAAAATGTATTGGAAGCATTACAAAGCTTCATATCACACCTTTTCAAAATCTTAAGAGCACACCTTCTTTGATGCATGATCAGTCCCAATTTTGACTTGTGGAACTCTATGCCAAGGAAGTAAGTCATGATTCTAAGGTCTCTCATTTTAAAATCCTCCATAGGTTCATTCTTGAAATTAAAAGAATTAATTTATTACTGCCCATTATTAACAACTCATCCATATATAAGCAAAGTATGATAACATCTTTTCTTGCACATGTCTTCACATAGACACCATGTTCCCAAACACATTTCTTGAAACCAGCGTTAACTAGGAAATCGTCAATGTGTTTTTTCTAAACTCTAGGAGCTTATTTAAAACCATAAAGTGCTTTCTTCTATTTGTAGACCTTTCCCTCTTGATTTTTCATAACAAAATTAGGGGTTGTTCTACATAAACTCCATCCTCAAGTGGACCATTCAGAAACACGGATTTCAAATCCATTGGATAAATCTACCAATTATTGTAATTTGAAATGCAAACAACCACATGTATGGTTTCTATCCTAGAAAAACTGCAAACACCCTATCAAACTCTATACCGTTTCTTTGGAAAACTCCCTTCGCAACTAGTTGAGCCTTATGCTTGGTAATTTCACCCTTGGGATTTTCCTTCACTTTATAGACCCATAATTACTCTGATTGGCTTCTTTCATTCTAGTAGATCAACTAACTCGCAAGTAATATTTTTCTCAATCGATAACAGCTGCTCATTGATCGCACACACTCACTTTGGATCACTTAATGCCTCTTTTGTGCCAACGGGATTGGATTCAGCCATAAGCATAAAGTTAATGAGATCACCATTATTATTGATCTCGTAATCCCGAAATACTTCACAATTTTGGATCATTTGAGGAAAATATATTTGACTAGTTGGTCGTCTATTGTTCTCTCTTGATTTTAACTTCGACCAATTATTGAACGGGACCTGTAAAATTTTGGAAATTTTGATTTTCGTGTTGGAAATCGATTTCAGCTTCCGCATAAGAAGTCCCTAGAGCATCAATTTGAAAAAATCACAATGGAAATATATTTCCATTGTCGTGGAAATTGATTTCCACACATGTCATGCCCAATTTTCTGCTATCAAACAACCTTACCTAATCCACGACCACATCTCGACTTATTACAATCTTTTTTTCATATCAAATAACTTGTAGCCTCCGATAGTGTGATAACTAACAAGCTACATCATCTCACCTTTTACAAACAGCTTCTTTCGAAGCTAACTCGGAATATGTCAAAATGTTATCGAACCGAGAACTCGCAAATGACTTAAAACTTGGATTAAATCCAGACCATGCCTCTTATGGATTTACCTTGTCCTGCTTCTTTGTAGGGCACTTATTCAACAAATAGGCGGCTATAGAAACAAATCCTCTCCATAGTTCCTCCGGCAAGCCTTTTACCTTTAAGATGCTAAAGACCATCTTCACTATCGAACTATTTTTCCTCTCGGAAAATCCATTTTTCTAAGGCGTATAAGGTGGCACAACCTCATCCATTATAAACTCCTCATCAAAATAATTCCCAAACTCGTTCGAGGTATATGAAACCACCCGACTTAACTTCCGACTGATAGGGGTGTATCAATGGAGTCGCCATCGAACGTCTTTTATCTCACGACAGAGAAAGGAAAACATTGAGTAAACTTGAAGGGGAGAAATCGTGGTCCTACGACCGAGAGATCGAGAGAATCAAGGTAAGGGAGTTAGTTACGCGAGGGGAACATATTAGCACCCCACACACCCATAGTACTCTATGGTATCCACTTCTATTTTCTAGCTAAAGGGTGTGTTATATCTATTTATTCTCAAACGCTACAAATGCATGCAAAAGAAAAAGGAAAACAAAGAAACCACGGGGAAAAGAAGGAAATATTTACAAATTGTACCCGATCGAGCCCCGTGACAAGATACCTACGTATTCCCTCGTGCACTGAGAAAGTCATAGCGCCGTAATTCGGCTCACTTGTTTTATTGGGTTTTGTGTTTTTTACTTGTGAAAAGGTTTTAAACACAAAATAAAATGCGCCCGTAGGCAAAAAGAGTTTTTCTTGGTTGGTTGATTTTACCTTGAGAAAGGAGTTCAAACCATTATTAAGTGTTTTGTTTTCAAAAGAAAAAGAAAGAAAGTTTTAGTCTTAATTACATGCAATGATGCAAAAAAAAAGAAGAAATAAGCAAAACAAAAGGGAGGCTAGCTAGTACTAACCCTAATGTTGTCATGCATAGATTGGATATATGGTTGAGGATGTAAGGGAATATCTACCTATGTCAACATGCAAAGGATGTAAATCCTAATGTCTAGGTTTGAGAACTATCCTAACCGAGCGGTCTTAAGGAAAAGCTATCCTATATTCGTCTTGGTTGTAGAACCAAGGGATGCAAGGAGATGAAGCAATCAAGTACTTTGGAAGAAGCACACAATCAATGCAATGCGCAAACAAATGTCAAACAATTGCAGGCATAACCTACAGAGCACATGACGCGAGTTCAGCAGTAAATGCGAACTCCATGAATCAGTAGAGGGTCAAAATAGGGAACTCTGGAAACTTTTGTAATCGACTCGATAAGAATAGTAACACGATTCGCGTGCACCATATAAGATGCAGACTAGAACTACGGGGGCGACTGCCGACCCTTTCCGCTTGCCCATCATATCAATCACTCGATAGTAGGAAATATAAAAAGTGGGACTTTGCTTGGTGGTGCCACATCGGGTGTCCTAACCCTTTCTGACCTATGCAAGCACAATTGTAAACACAATGAAAAGCGCCTCCCTATGCACGGATGAGGACTTTAAACCAAAGACAATTAGAAAACAGAAGCGCCCTAAACGGGTCTTTAAATAAACTAGAGGGGTTCCTGAACATGCTCCAACTACGGAAGCCCCATAATGCATCTCTATTCCTACTTCTCATGGCAAAAGAAACATGTAAAGCCCTACTTCTCATGATATCTAGGAAAGTTGTAAGAGAATGCGATAAATGGTGTAGAAACTACCAAACGGATATAAAATCTGAAGTGCACTGTAAGCTAATGAGATACTCCGGAAAACTTCAAGTACTGCAGCCACGCAATAAGAGTAAACCAGTTAGAAGAACTCAAGGTATTAAAATCAAGCGGAATACGCGTTCATGCGCTTCCGAAGCAATAACACATGCAAGAGAACCGCACAAGTAGACAAAAGAATGTACGCGTATGCACATAAGCAAAGGAACATGTGTATAGACATTCTACTCAAGATACACCTGCAACAAGGGAGTTAGACCCGAAAAGCAAGCAAAAGTATGTATACGTGGGTATACAAACGTAAAACAAACGAAGTATTGTGTCATATATATTTACTACACAAGTTCCTGCATCAAATATATCTCAAACGATGGTTAGGAATGTTAGAACACATGTTGTTTGAACTTGGAATTAGGAAAGAAAAGAAAATCCAGTTCCAGGTCGCGCTAAGCCCTATAGATGGCCCTAAGCGTGACCCAAACAGAAAGTTTGGTGCTAAGCCTGCTCCTAGTGGCGCTAGGCGCGACCTACAGCACAAAAGTCAGTGAGTTTGGCGCTTAGCGCGCTTCTGGTGGCGCTAAGCGCTGTCTGTAACTTGCAAAATTTCCCTGTTTTGGTTTGAATCATCTGTTCAAGATGTTGTCAACGCCAAAAGTCAATCCATGTAGTCAAGCAACAGTTCCAATGATCATAGATGAAAATCAAATGCATGAACATGTGAGGAATGCAAGTTAAGGCAACAATTCCAATGTTCTTAGATGAAAATCAAATGCAGGAACATGTGACGAATGTTAGTTAAAGCCATAATTCCAATGTTCTTAGATGAAAATAAAATGCATGAACATGTGAGGAATGCGAGTTAAAGCAACAATTCCAATGTTCATAGATGAAACTCAAACGCACGAACATGTGATGAATGCAAGTTAAAGCCACAATTCCAATGTTCATAGATGAAAATCAAATGCATGAACATGTGAGAAATACGAGTTAAAGCAAAAATTCCAATGTTCATAGATGAAAATCAAATGCATTAACATGTGAAGAATACAATTTACATCAACAATTCTAATGTTCATAAGCTAAGATCAATGCACGAACATGCTAAGAATACAAGTTGAATCAACAATTCTAATGTTCATAAGCTAATATCAATGCATGAACATGCTAAGAATGCAAGTTGAATCAACAATTCTAATGTTTATAAGCTAATATCAAGGCATGAACATGCTAAGAATGCAAGTTGAATCAAGAATTCTAATATTCATAAGCTAAGATCAATGCATGAACATGCTAAGAATGCAAGTTGTATCAACAATTCTAATGTTCATAAGCTAACATCAATGAATGAGCATGCTAAGAATGCAAGTTGAATCAACATTTCTAATATTCACATGATGAAGATCAATGCTTGAACATGCTAAGAATGCAAGTTGTATCAACAATTCTAATGCTCATATGCAAAGTTATGTATGAACATGTTAAGAATGCAAGATGTATCAACAATTTTAATGCTCATATGCAAAGTTATGAATGAATATGTTAAGAATGCAAGTTGTATCAACAATTCTAATTCTCATATGCAAACTTATGTATGAACATGTTAAGAATGCAAGTTGTATCAACAATTCTAATGCTCATATGCAAAGTTATGTATGAATATGTTAAGAATGCAAGTTGTATCAACAATTCTAATGCTCATATTCAAAGTTATGTATGAACATGTTAAAAATGCAAGTTGAATAAACAATTCTAATGCTCATATGTCAAAGAACAATGCATGAACATGTTAAGGATGCAAGTTGTATTAACAATCCTAATGTTCATATGATGAGATCAATGCAAGCAAGTCATGCTACAAGGAAGTATTGAAAACTCATGTCAAGTCTAAGTTGTACATTAACACAAACACTTAAAATGCATATGCATAGATTATGTACAATGCACAATGTACCTAATGATCAAAATGTCTTTGAATCTACATGTCGACACACTTTCGAATGCAAATTATACCTCAAATCATCATGAATCAATGTAGTGCAATCAATCTAAATGATATCTAATGCATGAGCATGTGATAGATGGTGCAAGATGCACAAATTTATGGCCTATATGCAAGGAAAACAAAAATGCACAAGTGTAAGTGTGTGTTATGTACAAAAATCCTCACACTCACAAAGATAACGTTGCAAAATCCAATTCAAGTCAAAGAATTCAAGAATGAAAGTACAAAAATCAGAACATATATCGAACTTTGAAGAAATTTCGGTATTCAATTTCAAGAAAAGCTAAAAGTCAATAATAGCTTAAAATAAGTGCTTAGTTGAACTAAACACTTACTTGAACTTGAAGTTTGAATCAAATTGAAGAGGAATTCCTTGTTCTCTTCAAAGAAAATACCAAATCAGCACCAAATTGATTATAATCCTTGAAATCAACCTTGAATTCTTGAATAAACTTGAAGTCTTCAGTGGAGAATTGAAGAAGATGAAGGAGAAATGCTTGAATCTTGAAATTGAAGAGAAATTAAAAGGAAACAGTTCCTTCTATGTCAGATTCGAGAAGAAGAAGGAGAATAGGAGCAAGATCTTGTGGAGAGAAGGCTGAAACGAAAAGATTAGAAATCGTAGGGCGCACTTAGCATGGTGAGGCGCGCTTAGCAAGGTCTGCGGTGGTGACAGTTGTTAGGCAGAGGTTCGGTGGCGGCCTGTGGTGGTTGCTTGGAGGGAAAGTTGAAGTTTGAAATTTCTTCTTGAATTTTGCTTTGGATTGAGAGAGAATTAGAGAGTGATTGGTGGTGAAAATTTAGTAAATGATTGTGTTGTTTTGATTTGTGAAGGCAAAAATCTATTTATAGTTTTAGGATTTGGGCCTAAGAGTGCCTTAGATCCATAATCAAGCCCAAATCGTGATTATTCGAATAATTTTCGTAATTAATCCAAAACAGACAAATCCGTGCAGAATTTGAAGTCGGAATGAAAACGAAAAGTGTCCGGAATACAATTTTGCTTGCAGGTATCAAAATTTCTACTTTATCGGGTGAACTGTCAAGGATATGTGAATTTTTGAAGTTTCAGCACAGTTTTTAGGCCACTGACACATGCAGAATTTTATTTGTGCTCTCTGGAGAAAATGCCTCGAACGAGGGTCTTCTGATCAAAATTTGCAAATGAGTATTTCTGAGATAAAAGAAGCTAATGAAATTTGTGAAATTTTGGCACTGGTCCCACCTCGTTTCGATAAAAATCGATCGAGATATGATTTTTCGAAGTTCGCGTATCAGATGAAAATTGCTCGGTTCAGCTCAAAATCAACTCCAAAGAATAAAATTATGGTATTGATTGGTGTGGAATCAGCTCTTGAGTTTTAAATGAAAGTTGTAGAGGGCTTCGACACGCAATTTTAGAAATCGATCCCGCTCAATTTCGAGTTTCTAGATAAGAGATAGAGACTATTTAGTGGGCAGAACGCACGATTCATCACTAAAATTCAGTTTAATCCACTGAAAAATCAATTTCTTTGGGGACCTTCCTCACACAATTTGCTTCCGTCCTTCAAATGAATGTTGTAGATAATAATGAGAGGGAATCTCCGATCGAAAATCATCAGAAAATACCTGACGAGCTGAGAGATACGCCTTTTGGAGTGCCCAGAGCACGCCGAAAACCCAAAACTTACTTTATTGAGAAATAAGCGAATAAATTCTTTTTGTTTGGTGAAACGGCCTCCAAAATGATATGAGATAACCGAAACGCGCCATTTTTCACCAATTGGGATACCTTGAACCTGGTAACCTCATGATCAATGCTATGTATGTGACTACATGTATGTTTATGCAATTGAATTATAAGCCAGAAATACGGGAAAGAAGAGGGTAAATTTTGGGATACAACAGCTGCCCCTATTCAATCATCCTCAAACTTTAGAGCAAGGTTGGCGTCTGCCTTTCGAGCGACAAGATGTGAGGTGATTGAATACATAAATGGACTCAAAAGTTTACACTCTAAATCTCAAAAGTTGTATCAAGAAATAAATGTGGACTTTTAAAATTCCAATAAGCCTCATTGGAGAAAAGGATATGTTATGCCAGGGTTTAACTGGGTCACAACAAGAGAGAGCACAAAATAAATGTTGAATTTTGCGAAGACAGATGTAGGTGTAATCCTGACCTAAATAGAATTGGCCTTTACCCTATTCAATCCACAATGTCAGGGGAGAGGTGACATGCGAGTGGAAGCAAAGACTAGATACGTTAACCAGACTAATCACATTACGCCAGAAAATAACTGGACGATCGTGATGCAAAGACCAGGAAACACCGATTAGGATTTACGAAGGAGAGAAACAAAGGTATTCTTGTTCTTAAAAGATGACCCACAATGCCAGGGGAGAGCTGACATGCTAACGGAAGCAAAGACTAGATACACTGACTAGACTAACCACATTACGCCGGGGAATAACCGGACGAATTTGTGATGTGAAGGCTAGAAAGTGCCGATTAGGCTTTACTTACTCAGAATGTTGTACTCTGAGAAGAGGAACAAGGGTATCCTTGTTCCCGAGAAGGTACAGGGGAAGAACATGTCCTAAAAACGTTGCACCAGGAGATGTACTAGCAGTTTCAACGAAAATGAAGACTGGAAATGTTGACCGGACTCCACACACAACACAAAGTAATCGGTATCATACGTATAGGAGAGAGCGTAATACTCAGACCTGTTCAAGAATTGGTAACGAGTCAACTTTTGTGCAGAAAGGAGAAAACAAATGTAGGGCTTGCTTTCAACGCTGAAGACGTGTTACACCAGGGTAAGAGCTGGCAGTTTCAACACCAAAAGGAGATAATGGACATATTGCACCAGGAAAAACTAGGACACAACGGATTCCAAAAGGAGATGCCACACACCGAAGAAATTATCCTTGCTGGGATTTCAGAGAGACACAGGAATACCACTGGGGACAAAATTTTATTATTCCTGGCTTATAACTCTGTGCAGTGCATGAATTTCCTAAGAAGTAATACAGATGTGATGATCCATATTTTCAAAAACATAACAAGCGAGCAAATCGATGACGATAGGTCACCGAACCATCAGGTTCAAATCGAGAAGCTCCCTTGGGGAAAAAAGCATTTGCATGTAACCAAAGATACGGCCAAACTGATGATTCAAAAGAAGATCACTTGGGGAAATTGAATGTCATCAGGAGAACATGCTGAGGAGATGATATCATGGGAGAAACTGTCTGCTGGACAAAGATCCGCCGGGGAATAAAAGGGGATACTTGAAGAAAAGCTTCCACCGTTACCCATCATGACTCCGGCTGGGGGTGAAAACGATGTGCCGACTCACTGGGAATATCAGAAGAGATGTGCTTTAACTCCTTCTTGGGGAAGAACCAAAGTGACTGACACCCACACACTGGGGATATCAGGAAATGCGAACCCACTGAGGATGAACATCCGCAATCAATGGTTCAGATACCGTCTCCACAAGGGTTAAAAGAATGCAATCTTCTATCAAAGCACATTTGAGATCCTGATGAACATCCACTAGGGAACTCCAGCTAAAAATGGATATCGATGACCTGCACTGGGGATCTATGCAATGCACTATTGTAATAATTTATGTCAAGGACAACACTATGGAGGACAAGAGAAACTCCTTTGGGGATGATGAGAAGACACCCATCAATGACCCTCGGCTCAAAACACTGGTTAACTTCATCGATCCAACGGGGATACCTGGCAAACTTCTGGAGACCATATTTGTCTAGGAACAGACTCACCGGGGAAGACTTCAGTTGGTCTCCAACTCAGTGCATCTGGACATCTGCAAAAGCAGAAGGATTCCTGCAACACAGTGTTAGTGGAGTGCCCCTAACATGATGAGACAAATATGCCTGCCATCCAGGTCACTCAAGTTTCGGAATAATATTCAAAAGTTTCTGATCATGGTAAAACCAACAATGTTTATATATGCAAAGTTTTACCACAAAACTTTGAACGTCTTTTGCAAACAAATCAATAAACCCAAGAAATTAATTGACAGAAAAAAAACTCATTTATTAATTGGAAGTAGGCCTGTAAATAGGCAAGTACAATAGGAGGAAATTCCTGAAATGAGGCAATTGCAAAAGCAAAATAAGAGGAAAACTATAATGCATGGCAATGCGACAATGAATCCTCATCGGGTTTCAAACTTGCTACCATTTTTATAACTCCTAATATCTCATCACTTCGCTTTTCCCAAAAAAGGTGATTGGATTGATCACTACCCTTCGGAGTAGCTTGAGATGTTGCCACAAGGTGCGACCGTTGATTCGATGCGGGACGTAGTCGCTGGCCTTTATTTCTTTCTCAACTAAGCAAGTTTATGTATAGTATTTCTTGACTACATCCGCGTTCACGGTTAGTGGAAAATCTTCTCCGTCCATTGTTGTGAGTATCATGGCACCACCTGAGAAAAATTTCTTTACGATAAAGGGCCCTTCGTAATTCGGCGTCCACTTACCCCGAGGATCACCCTGAGGAAGAATTACCCTCTTTAGCATGAGGTCACCAGGCTTGTAATTTTGAGGTCGCACCCTCTTGTCATATGCTTTCTTCATCCTCTGCTGATAAACTTGTTAGTGGCCGACAAATGCCAAACTTTTCTCGTCGATGAGGCATAATTGTTCTAAGCGGCTCGACACCCACTCATCTTCATCAAACTCTGCGTCTTTCATGATTCTTAATGAGGGGATCTGAACTTCGATTGGAAGAACCGCTTCCATGCCATAAACAAGAGAAAACGGGGTTTCCCCTGTTGACGTGCGAGCGGTAGTCCGGTAACCATGCAAAGCAAAAGGCAACATCTCATGCCAATCTCGATAGGTTACTACCATCTTTTGCACAATCTTCTTAATGTTCTTATTCGCCGCTTCAATAGCACCATTCATCTTCGGGCGATACGGGGACAAATTGTGATGCTTAATTTTGAAGGACTCACAAAGCTCCTTCATCATCTTATTGTTAAGATTCGACCCATTATCAGCAATAACCTTGTCAGAAATCCCGTAACGGCAGATGATGTTATGCATAATAAACCAAGAAACCACCTGTTTGGTGACGCTTGCATAGGATGCTGCCTCAACCCACTTGGTGAAATAATATATTGCAACCAGAATGAAGCGATGTCCGTTGGACGTTGTCGGCTCAATATTTCCGATCATATCAATGCACCACATAGAAAATGGACAGGGAGAGGTTAAAACATTCAAAGGAGATGGCGGCACATGCACCTTATCAGAATATACTTGGAATTTGTAAAAAACTTGGGCATGATTAAAACAATCGACCTCCATGGTAGACCAGTAATACCTAGCTCGCAAGATCTTTTTAGCCATAGTGTGTCCACTAGAATGAGTTCCAAATGAGTCGTCGTGCATCTCTTCGATGATCTTTGCAGCCTCATCTTTACCAACACATTTGAGCAACATCCCGTCATGATGTCTTCGGTATATCACACTGTTGTTGAGGAAGAACTTTGCCGAGAATCTTCTCAAGAATTTCTTATCCGTCACGGAAGCTTCCTCTGGATATTCTTGAGTTTCAAGATATTGATTGACATTATAAAACCAAGGATTGCCATTTTCTCTACTTCAATCTCAAAAAAAAAAGGTTGGCTCATCCAATCTCTAAATGGTTATCAAAGGCTCTTCATTAGCCCATTTGACTTTAAACATGGATGCTAAGGTGGTGAAGCATCGGCCAGGTTGTTCTCTTCTCGTGAGATATGCTCAAAAGTGATCTCCTCGAAGTAAGGAATCAATTTCATCACGTGTTCACAGTAAGGAATCAAATTTGGGTGACGAGTCTCCCAATCGCTGTTAATCTGGAATATCACAAGTGTAGAGTCTCCATACACTTTTAGATGCTTAATTCTCAAGTCAATTGCCGCCTCGATACCAAAGATGCAAGCCTCGTATTCAGCCATGTTATTGGTGCAATCAAAGAAAATTCGGGCCGTGAACGGGATATGATGACCGTTTGGAGTAGTAATTACCGCACCAACACCATTGCCCAACGCATTGGAGGCTCCATCAAAAACAAAAGACCACTTGGATCTTGGTTCGGGTCCCTCGTCTGGACCTAGTATGTTACAATCCCGGATGTACATGATATCTTCATCAGGAAATTCAAATCTCATTGGCTGATAATCATCTACAGGCTGGTGAGCAACATAATCTGCCAATACACTACTCTTGGTAGCTTTTTGAGTAGTATATTGGATTTCATACTCTGTTAAAATCATTTGCCATCTAGCGACCGGGCCTGTCAAAGCTGGCTTCTCAAATGTGTACTTGATCGGATCCATCTTAGATATCAACAAGGTTGTGTGAGTCAACATATATTGTCTTAGTCGACGAGAAGCCCATGCTAAAGCACAATAAGTTTTCTCTAGTAGTGAGTATTTTGTTTCACCGTCGGTAAACTTTTTGCTTAGGTAGTATATTGCATGCTTTTTTCGACCAAACTTGTCATGTTGCCTCAACACACACCCCATTGAGCCTTCGAGCACTATCGAATACGTAATTAACGGCCTACCCTCCACGGGAGGCTTGAGAATTGGAGGTTCATGTAGATAATCTTTTATCTTGTTGAATGCGACTTGGCAATCGTCATTCCACTTGACCATTTGATCCTTTCTCAATAATTTGAAGATAGGTTCGCATGTGGCAGTCATATGAGAGATGAATCCAGAGATGTAGTTTAACCTCCCTAGAAAGCCACAGACCTCTTTCTCAGTTTTCAGTTCAAAAATTTCTTGAATCACTTATACTTTAGCAGGATCAACCTCGATGCCTCTTTCACTTACAACGAAGCCTAACAACTTGCCAGATCGTACGCCAAACGTACACTTGTTTATATTCAGCCTCAATCTGAATTTCCTCATCCTTTCAAACAACTTTTGTAGGTCTACCAGATGCTCTTCTTCATCTTGAGATTTAGAAATCATGTCGTCGACATACACTTCAATCTCCTTATGAATCATTTCGTGAAAAAGAGTTACCATTGCATGTTGGTACGTTTCCCCGACATTTTTCAATCCGAAAGGCATCACGTTGTAGAAAAAAGTCCCCCATGGGGTGATAAAAGTTGTTTTAGCCATGTCTTTCGGTGCCATCTTGATCTGATTATACCCGGAGAAGCCATCCATGAATGAAAACACTTTCACGTGAGTTGTATTATCCACCAATATGTCAATATGGGGAAGTGGAAAGTCATCCTTCGGACTGGCTCTGTTCAGATCCCTATAATTCACACACATTCTAACCTTGTCGTCTTTCTTGGGCACAAGAACAATGTTGGCAACCCATGGAGGATAAGAGATGACTTTCAAAAAGCCTGCATCAAGCTGTTTATGGACTTCCTCTTTGATCTTCTTAGACATCTCAGGATGAGTTCTTCAAGTTTCGCTATCAGAGGATGTCTTCTTTCAAAGGTATCTTGTGCACAACGATATCGGTATCCAACCCTGCATGTCTTCATAAGACCAGCGAAGATATCGAATACTCTCGAGTAATTCAATCGCTTTGCTTCACGTTGTCTTCTAAAACAGCCCCAACTTTAACCTCTCTAATCACATTAGAATTGCCCATATTCACTTTCTCAATCTCTTCCTGATGCGGTTGGATAACCTTTTCCTCTTGCTTTAACATTCTTGCTAGCTCTTCGTGGAGTTCACAATCTTCCCACCTTTTCTTCTTGGTTGATTGGATTATCAAAGTCATAAAGAGTGATAGCGTAGTCTTTATTGAAGAGATCCATTAAGAGTGTGAGATTATATCAAGATCATTGATTTTAATACTTATTTTAGTTTTTTAGATGATAAAAAGAAAAATAAAGCATTGCCATTTTTCTTTTTAAAATTATGATGTAAAATAGAAGGAAAGGGAACCAAACATTTGAATGAAAAGACGTTCTTTTATTTCATGGTAAAAAGGTTGCACATGCAAACATGGTGGCCCTACATATGATTCACTCTGCCTTAGGCAGAGCACAAGAATTATTTGCATAATAATAGAAACAAAAGAAAATTACTCTTTGACCATCGTGACTGGGACGCAATCTTCCGAGGTCCAGTTATTCAACTCCACGCCAGGGACACTAGGGCAGATCCACTTGTCAATATCAAATTCGTTATCTGAATCATCAATCGCATTTGCTTGTCCAGGACTGATGTCGACGCTAGAAAACCTCACATGAGTAGCTAAGTTGGGTGCTTTAAGAATCTGATGGCGGAGAACGGGGTCAAAGCCCAACCCGAACTTGTTAAACTTGGGTGCTACCTCCACCATACTGCCTCAACCTTCAGGGCGTCCAGCCTCAACCACGGGTTTAGCATCTCTCAGGGATGCCATGGAAGAGTCTGTCTTTTCTTTCTTAACCTACTTCTATTGAGGGGTCTTCTGCATATGAAGTGTCTCAAAGCCTTGAAACGGAGTTTCATGAATCTCACCATCAACCTCAACATACCGGAAATAAGCAAGATGACTCACAATGTATTCCTCTTCAGCGCAGACTGTGATAGTTTTCCCGTTGATAGGGTATTTCAGCTTCTGGTGAAGAGTGGATGTGACTGCTACAACTTTGTGAATCCAAGGACGGCCCAAAAGGCAACAATAGGAAGGCTGGATGTCCATGACAAAAAAATTGTAGTGAACAGTTGGGGGCCAATTTTGATGGGAGGTCTAATTCTCCAAAGACAGATTGCCTGGAACCATCAAATGTTTTAACAATTAGATCTCTAGGTCAGAGTTCAATACCACCATAGTCGATTTTTATTAATGCTGACTTAGGAATTACATCCAGAGAGAAACCAGTATCCACCAACACACGGGAAAAAGTAGTGCCCCAGTACTCCATGGAGATATGCAGCGCTTTGTTATGGTTTCGACCCTCTGGCGGAAGGTCACAATCAGTAAAACCCAATCCGTTGTTATTCGATATACTTGCACACACATTCTCAAACTGCCCCACGGATATCTCTTGCGGAATGAAGGTCGTGCTCAACAGCTTCATTAAAGCATTCTTATGTGCTTCTGAGTCTCGCAGCAAAGAGAGGATAGAAATTTTGGCGGGCATCTGGGCAAGTTGATCAATCACCCGAAAATAACTTTTACGAATGAACTTCATAATTTCCTCAACATTATTCTCTAGGTCAGGATTGGCACTTTATAGTTCAGGTTTCTTCATGGGTTGCTTGCCCTTAGCCTTGGCCAAAGCGTCTGCATTGGATTGTATTACAGGATTAGAGAATATTCGTCCACTTCTCGTTATACCACCACTTCCAGCAAAGTTATCGGCATTAGCAACGTCCAACGTGTAGTCCTTCTTAACTGAGGAGGAGACATCTTCCTGTTTCACACCATGATAATAAACACCTGACCCATAACGCCATGGCACAACTTTGTCACTTTCATACGGCAAGGGACCGTGTTTAGTAATTGCCAACGGAACAGGTTTTGTTGGTGCTGATATAACAATCAGAGAATAAGGGATAGTAATCATAGATACATAATGTATTCCAACCTTCTTACCCTTCTTAATCCGATCAAATTGCAATTGACCACTAGTAATCAAATACTGAATACCATCATTCAGATTTACACAACCGTTCCACAATGTTCACATCTCTCGCAACCAGCTTCACAACCAGGGAAAACACCTCTCTTGATTAAGTATTCCTTAACAAAAGGTAATGGTGTCTTTACCAGGTCAAAATCCATTATCAAATTCAATACCTCCCCATCTTCCATTATAGCTCGAATAACCCCACCGGCATGACGCGACATTAGGTTCTGGGTGACATTAGGTCCAAGATTTTGCAATGAGCTTCCAATTCAATAGTTTTTAATCAATTAGGTCTTGTACTTTTCACTTGAATGCATAGTTCTCAATGTTATGCCCCAACGCTCCAAAATGGAACTCACTGCTGGCATTGGCATCATAGTTTCTAGGACGCTTGTCCGGAGGAGGAGGCGCAAATGCAGCCTTCAGCACTACCAACTTGAGATCATTCAAACGGGCAAACAAATCAGCATAATTCATCGGAACGGCATCAAACCTCCTAGGAGTACGATTCTCTTGCTGCCTCTAATTCTGTTGATGAGGTGCTTGCTGAGTTTGTGGTTGAGAAGCGGAGATAGTCACTGCATTGACTTGTACTTTACTTCTTCCACCATATACAACACTGGCTTCTCCCTTTTCTCTATTGGGATGACCACTGTAAGATTTCTTCACACCGGAGGAACTTCCTCTCTTAGAATATTGGATTTTCCCAGATTTCAGCCCACTTTTGATTCGTTCACCATAACGAACCATCTCAGCAAAGCTTACAGAAGTACGACATGAAACATAATAATGTCCAGACAAAGTGCTGGTAAACATATCAATCATCTCTCGCTCAACCATGGGTGGTTGAACTCTTGCAACAAGTTCTCTCCATTTTTGAGCATATTCTTTGAATGTTTGTCCCGATTTCTGAGACAAGCCCAACAATTACGTACGGTTCGGAGCCATGTCGAAGTTGAACTGGTATTGTTGAATAAAAGCATTCACCAGATCACGCCATGTCCTGATGTGACTTCTCTCAAGATGCATATACCATTCTAGAGATGCTCTAGTTAAACTCTCTTTGAAAAAGTGCATGAGAAGCCTTTCATCTTCAGTATACACCGCCATCTTGCAGAAATAGGCAATGATATGAGTTTCCGGACAAGTCGCTCTATTGTACTTGTCAAACATAGAGACCTTGAACTTTGGAGGAAGTCTCACTCTAGATGGCAACCCCAAATCAGATAAGTCCAACCCTGAAATTTTTGTCCCTCAATGACCTTCAACCTTTGTTCAAGCAAACAATACCTTTGATCATTAGCTGGGAAACCCACTTCACTGCCACTCACAGAATAAGCTTCATCATTTTGATCAACATTTGGACCTTGGGAACGAGGACGGCCCCTAGTACGATGCCCTTGCATCCCATCATCAGAGAAATAAGGCCCGTGAGGTGGAGTAGGTAGTGGAGGCGGAAACCGACCATTGAGATGTAGACCCTGACCACGAAGGTGGTCGTTAACACCCAAATCAGCATTATATGTCCCATGTTTGACATGTGGCTGCCCCACAGAAGCGCATCAAATGAATTGCGACCGTCATCCTCTGGACGGGATCTCTCAACCAAAGCCCTCAACTCTTGTTGCCCTCGGTTCATGTTAGTGATAACCTCCATGAACTGAGTCATTTGCGCCTCCATCTGCGCTTTCATCGCTGCTAATTTTGCTTGAAGTTGTTCCATCTGTCGTCGTTCGCTGTTCCGAGTCAGGTAGCGGTGGAAGTTTGCAATTTTCTATTTGAATAAAAACATAAGCTGAGGATAAGTTCCGCTCCAAACCTATTATGCATAGCATGTACATATATGAATGTTATACATGTAATGTTATGCATGTAATGACATATTTGAACATTTCCAGGATTCTTTACACTTTGACTCAAGCTTTAGGATTAAACAAGATAATGGATACTAAAAATCCTAATCATCATTAAATCAAATCAAAGAAGTTTACAAGCATCTGAGCAGTTGTTTTGCAATTCACACAATAAAAGGAGTAATCTCATCAACAAGCCTGATGGTGATTTACCGTAAAAGGCAAATAAAGCAAAAAAAACTAAAAATTAGACATAGGGAATCCTTAACATCCTGCACATCCAATTGAGTCTTGAGACGCTCCAACTCTTCAAAAGAGAAAGACAACCGAGCCTCCTTCTCCTTAAGTTGAGTGTCGTGCACCAGCTTCTGATTAAGCATTAGGGAAATCTCCGCAACGGGTAATCACTTCTTTATACTTAAGCCTGGATAAAGCATCCTTATACCAATCAAGATCTCTAGCAGAAAGTCCCATCAATCTTGGTAACCACCTTGAAGTATTCTGAGTGTCAACAAATCCACTAGTTTAAGGAAGAAGACCTCGAAACCAACGGTACAACAATGGTGCACAAAGATGAACAACCCCTCATTTTCCCTTAAAGCTTATCAAATGGATGTAATGGTTGACATCCCCCAAGAGTGTCGGTATAGGGTTCTTTTGAATGAATAGAGAAATAGAATTCTTATCAACGAAATCAATCTCATTCGAAAACAAGACCAAACCGTAGATGCAATAGGCTAAGATAGCGTTGAACGCCTTCCATTCTTTCTTGTCAGCTTTAGTATGAGCTTCTTTCAACATGAAACTCAAATGGAAACCATCTACCTTCACTTTACTAACAACATGAGCTTTCATAATAGATTCTCCCAAATTAAGGGAAGCAGCAATCTGACGATTATCAAGTTTTTCCATAGCAGGATGAAAAGGAACTTGATGTAGTATCGGAATATTCAGAATAACAGAGTACTCCTCCAAGGTCGGTGCTAGGAGATAATCCGGGAACATGAAACACCTCAACTCGCGGTCATAAAATTGAAGCAATGCTAACAATCTATCTTTCTGATGCTCGGTGAGAGAAGACTTCAAACAAGATAGAATTCTTCCTAGTCTTTTGCGAACATATCAAGGCTCTCTACAGTAGATCTCTTAGCTAACAATAAAAGGCCATCAAGATTCGGCATGTGGAATTTGTAAATCACGTTGTGATGATGATTATATTTTCTCTCAGTATCCATATTCCAGGGAAGGACCCACAACTTGACTCAAAAGTTTAGACAATCCTGGAAATGAAACAAACATTCACGTTAAGAAAATGAAATAAGAAAAAGAAAACATGAATGCAATGCACACAGGTAGAGCTGGCAAAACGGGCCGGATTAACCGGCCCGGCCCGAAAGCCCGTCAAAAAATCTGGGTTTGAACAAAAAAATTTAGGGGCCGTTTATTATCCGGGCTTTTAAGCCCGGCCCGTTAAAAGTCCGATGTTAACCGGGCTAGCCCGACCGGGTTTCGGGTAGCCCGCTTATTTAACTTTTTTCTATTTTTTTATAAAAACTATAATATATTATATAATTAATGTCCATATTATTTTTTAATAAAAATACAAATGTCCATTTTATAATACATTTTACTACTAATGTCCATTTTAATAAAAAACTATGATATATTATACAACTAATGTCTATTTTATAATACATTATACTACTAATATCATAACTTGAATCTTGATTATTTAATTAAAATAATTTAGTTTTATGATATTTTGTTTTAGATTTTATGAATATAATTGATTTATACTTTTTAGTGATTAATAGTCATATATATTTTAGTTTTTTAGTTTATAGTTTATAAATTAATTAATTAATTAATTTAAAAAATTATTTTTTTAATAAAAATTAAATATTATCCGAGCCGGGCCGAATAACCGAAGCCCGTGAATGGCCGGATTGGACAATCAAATTGTAGCCCGCTTAAATTTCGGCTTTTAGGCCCGCCAAAGGTCCGAACCACACGGGTCGGCCAAGCGGGCCGGTAGCTTTTCCACACACAGTCAACATGTATCCCAGATATTGAACCATCTGCGCAGATAACGGAACCAAGCCATATGTAACACTACCAAAGTTTCACCCAAATTTGAACACCACCATCGATTATCGTAAAATACCGCATATCCAGAAAATACCGAAGGCCGGGATAAATATGGATAACACGGATAACATCAGAAAATACCATATATCCAGAAAATACTAGAGGTCATAGAACATGGAACCAAGCAACATGGAACCAACATCAGAATAATGTACCTGTGATAATGATTTTCCCATCCCCACCTCACGGGTGATTCTAAATAGAACAGGTGGTCCCTAAGTGGCACCCAGAGTCGACGATCCTCCGTTTAATACCTTGCCCATGAATAAGGGATGCAGAACAATGGTAGTATCAAGAGAATCTCGGCTGAATGTTGTACTTCATGTGTCCTCACATGCGTCAAAGGAACGTGGGATTTCACATGAACATTCATCTATCCTATATGTCACTGGCCTAGGTAATGAGCCTTTTACCTCCTGTAACACTCTCCCCAGAATATCACAACACAGCCACAGACAATGTACAGGATATATGAAAGCGATAAAAATGCCACATAGAATGCAATGCAGAGCATACAAAGGATGATGCGATAAAGCGAGCAAATAGATAAACACCCAATAGACATGAAAATAAAATCTAGGATCAACTCCTAGATGGACCAGCAATACGTCAGTTGTCCCCAGCAGAGTCGCCAGCTAAAACCACCTGGCTGAACTTCTGACTAATAGGGGTGTATCAGTGGAGTCGCCATTGAACGTCTTTTATCTCACGACGGAGAAAGGAAAATATCGAGTAAACCTGAAGGGGAGAAATTGCGGTCCTACGACTGAGAGATCGAGAGAATCTAGGTAAGGGAGTTAGTTATGCGAGGGGAAGGCATTAACACCCTACACGTCCGTAGTAATCTACGGTATCCACTTCTATTTTCTAGCTAAAGGGTGTGTTATATCTATCTATGCTCAAACTCTACAAATGCATGCAAAAGAAAAAGGAAAATCAAGAAACCACGGGGAAAAGAAGGAAATATTTACAAATTGTGCCCGATCGAGCCCCGTGACAAGATGCCTATGTATTCCCTCGTGCAATGGGAAAGTCATAGCGCCGTAGTTCGGCTCACTTGTTTTGTGAAAAGGTTTTAAACACAAAAAGAAAATGCGCCCATAGGCGAAAAGAGTTTGTCTTGGTTGGTTTCTTTTACCTTGAGAAAAGAGTTCAAACCATTATTAGGTGTTTTGTTTTCAAAAGAAAAAGAAAGTAAGTTTGAGTCTTAATTACATGCAATGATGCAAAAAAAAGAAACAAGCAAAACAAAAGGGAGACTAGCTAGTACTAACCTAATGTTGTCATGCATAGATTGTACCTATGGTTGAGGATATAAGGGAATCTCTACCTATGTAAACATGAAAAGGATGTAAATCGTAATGTCTATGCTCGAGAACTATCCTAACCAAGTGGTCCTAAGGGAAAGTTATCCTATATCTGTCTTGGTTGTAGAACCAAGGGATGCAAGGGGATGAAGCAATCAAGTTCTTTGGAAGAAGCACACAAGAAATGCAATACACAAACAAATGTCAATCAATTACAGGCATAACCTACGGAGCACATGATGAGAGTTCAGTAGTAAATGCGAACCCGAGGAATGAGTGGAGAGTCAGAATAGGGAACTCTGGCCACTTTTGTAATCGATTAGATAGGAATAGTAACAAGATTCGCGCGCACCATACAAGACGCGGACTAGAACTGCGGGGGACGACTGCTGACCCTTTTCGCTTGCCCATCATATCAATGACTTAATAGCAGGAAATATAAAAAGCGGGAATTTGATTGGTGGTGCCACATCGGGTGACCTAACCACTTCTGACCTATGAAAGCAAAATTGTAAACACAATGAAAAGCGCCTCTCTATGCACGAATGAGGACTTTAAACAAATCAAAGACAATTAGCAAACAAAAGCGCCCTAAACGGGTCTTTAAATAAACCAGAGGGGCTGCTGAACATGCTCCAACTACGGAAGCCCCATCATGCATCTCTATTCATACTTCTCATGGAAAAAGAAAGCTGTAAAGCCCTACTTCTCATGATATCTAGGAAAGCTGTAAGAGAATGCGATAAATGGTGTAGAAACTACCAAACGGATATAAAATCCGTATTGCACTGCAAGCTAATGAAATACTCCAGAAAAATTCAAGTACTGCAGCCACGCAATAAGAGTAAGACGGTGAGAAGAACTCAAGGTATCAAAAACAAGCGGAATACACGTTCATGCGCTTCCAAAGCAATAACACCTGCAAGAGAACCGTGCAAGCAGACAAAAGAATTTACGCATATGCGCACAAGCAAAGGAACATGTGTATACACATTCCACTCAAGATACACATGCAAGAAGGGAGTTAGACCCGAAAAGAAAGAAAAAGAATGTATACATGGGTATACAAACGTAAAACAAACAAAGTATTGTGTTATATGTATTTACTACACAAGCTCTTGCATCAAACATATCTCAAACAATGGTTAAGCCTAATATATGGCGCTAAGCGCGACCCAAATAGAATGTTTGGCGCTAAACCTGCTTCTGGTGGCGCTAAGCGTGACCTGTGACTCAAAAGTCAGTGAGTTTGGTGCTTAGTGCGCTTCTGGTGGCGCTAAGAGTAGTCTGTAACCTGCAGAACTTCCCTGTTTTGGTCTGAATCACCTGTCCATGACGCTCTCAACGCCAAAAGTCAATCCATGTAGTCAAGCAACAGTTCCAATGTTCATAGATGAAAATCAAATGCATGAACATGTGAGGAATGCAAGTTAAGGCAACAATTCCAATGTTCTTAGATGAAAATCAAATGCATGAACATGTGAGGAATGCAAGTTAAAGCCACAATTCTAATGTTCTTAGATGAAAATCAAATGTATGAACATGTGAGGAATGAAAGTTAAAGCCACAGTTCCAATGTTCATAGATAAAAATCAAATGCATAAACATGTGAGGAATGCGAGTTAAAGAAACAATTCCAATGTTCATAGATGAAACTCAAATTCATGAACATGTGAGGAATGCAAGTTAAAGCCACAATTCAAATGTTCATAGATGAAAATAAAATGCATGTACATGTGAGGAATGTGAGTTAAAGCAACAATTCCAATATTCATAAATGAAACTCAAATGCATGAACATGTGAGGAATACAATTTACATCAACAATTCTAATGTTCATAAGCTAAGATCACTGCATGAACATGCTAAGAATACAAGTTGAATAAACAATTCTAATGTTCATATGCTAAGATCAATGCATGAACATGCTAAGAATGCAAGTTGAATCAACAATTTTAATGTTCATAAGCTAAGATCAATGCATGAACATGCTAAGAATCCATGTTGAATCAACAATTTAATGTTCATAAGCTAACATTAATGCATGAACATGTTAAGAATGCAAGTTATATCAACAATTTAATGTTCATAAGCTAAAATCAATGCATGAACGTGTTAATAATGCAAGTTGAATCAACAATTCTAATGTTTATAAGCTAAGATCAATGCATAAACATGCTAAGAATGCAAGTTGAATCAACAATTCTAATGTTCATAAGCTAAGATCAATGCATGAACATGCTAAGAATGCAAGTTGTATCAACAATTCTAATGTTCATAAGCTAAGATCGCATGAACATGCTAAGAATGCAAGTTGAATCAAAATTCTAATTTTCACATGATGAAGATCAATGCACAAACATGCTAAGAATGCAAGTTGTATCAATAATTCTAATGCTCACATGCAATGTTGTGTATGAACATGTTGAGATATGCAAAGTTATGTATGAACATGTTAAGAATGCAAGTTGTATCAATAATTCTAATGCTCATATGCAAAGTTATGTATGAACATGTTAAGAATGCAAGTTGTATCAACAATTCTAATGCTCATATGCAAAGTTATGTATGAAAATGTTAAGAATGCAAGTTGTATCAACAATTCTAATGCTAATATGTCAAAGACCAATGCATGAACATGTTAAGGATGCAAGTTGTATTAACAATCCTAATATTCATATGATTAGATCAATGCAGCAAGTCATGCTACAAGGAAGTATTGAAAACTCATATCAAGTCTAAGTTGTACATTAACACAAACACTTGAAATACATATGCATAGATTATGTACAATGCACAATGTACCTGATGATCAAAATGCCTTTGAGTCTACATGTCGACACACTTTAGAATGCAAATTATACCTCAAATCATCATGAATCAATGAAGTTCAATCAATCTAAATGCTCTCTAATGCATGAACATGTGATAGATGGTGCAAGATGCACAAATTTGTGGCCTATATGAAAGGAAAACACAAATGCACAAGTGTAAGTGTGTGCTATGTACAAAAATCCTCACACTGACACAAATAACGCAAAATCCAATTCAAGTCAAAGAATTCAAGAATGAAAGTTCAAAAATCAGAACCTACATGGAACTTGCAAGCAATTTTGGTATTCAATTTCAAGAAAATCTAAAAGTCAATAATAGCTTAAAATAAGTGTGTAATTGAACTAAACACTTACTTGAACTTGAAGTTTGAATCAAATTGAAGAGGAATTCCTTGTGCTCTTCAAAGAAAATAACAAATCAACACCGAATTGATGATAATCCTTGAAATCAACCTTGAATTCTTGAAGAAACTTGAAGTCTTCAATGGAGAATTGAAGAAGATGAAGGAGAAATGCTTGAATCTTGAAATTGAAGAGAAATAAAAAGGAAACAGTTCTTTCTATGTTACATTCGATCAGAAGAAGGAGAATATGAGCAAGATCTTGGGGAGAGAAGGCTGAAACGAGAAGATGAGAAATCGTAGGGCACGTTTAGCATGGTGAGGCGTGCTTAGCACGGTCTACTGTGGTGACAGTTGTCAGGCAGAGGTTCGGTGGCGGTCTGTGGTGGTTGCTTGGAGGGAAAGTTGGAGTTTGAAATTTGTTCTTGAATTTTGCTTTAGTTTGAGAGAGAATTAGAGAGTGATTGGTGGTGAAAATTTAGCAAATGATTGTGTTGTTCTGATTTGTGAAGGAAAAAATATATTTATAGTTTTAGGAGTTGGGCCTAAGAGTGTCTTAGATCCATAATCAAGCTCAAATCGTGATTATCTGAATAATTTTCGTAATTAATCCAAAACAGCCAAATTCGTGTGGAATTTGAAGTCGGAATATAAACGAAAAGTGTCCAGAATGCAATTTTTCTTGCGAAAATCAAATTTTCGACTTGATCGGGTGAATACAGTATGATGCGAATTTTTGAAGTTTCAGACAATTTCGTGCCACTAACACATGTAGAATTTTATTTGCCTCCAAGAAAATGCCTCGAACGAGGGTCTTCTGATCAAAATTTGAAAATGAGTAATTCTGAGACAAACGAAGCTAACGGAATTTGTGAACTTCTGGACTGGTCCCAACTTGTTTCGATAAAAATCGAGCGAGATATGATTTTTCAAAGTTCGCGTATCAGATGAAAATTGCTCTGTTCAACTCAAAATCAACTCCAAAGAATACAATTATGGTATTGATTGGTGAGGAATCATCTCTTGAGTTGGAAATGAAAGTTGTAGAGGCTTCGATACAAAATTTTAAAAATTGGTCCTGCTCAATTTCGAGTTTCCAGATAAGAGATAGAGACAATTTAGTGGGAAGAACGCACGTTTCATCACTAAAATTCAGTTTAATCAACCAAAAATCAATTTTTGGGGACCTTCCTCACACGATTTGCTTTCGGACTTGAAATGAAAGTTGTAGATAATAATGAGAGGGAATTTCCGGTTGAAAATCATCAGAAAATACCTGACGACCTGAGAGATACGCCTTTTGGAGTGCCCAGAGCATGCCGAAAACCCAAAACTCACTTTATTGAGAAATAAGCAAATAAATTCTTTTTGTTTGGAGAAACGGCCTCCAAAATGATCTGAGATAGCCGAAACGCGAAATTTTTCACCAATTGAGATACCTTGAAACTGGTAACCTCATGATCAATGCTATGTATACGACTACATGTATGTTTATGCAATCGAATTATAAGCCAGAAATACGGGAAAGAAGAGGGTAAATTTTGGGGTACAACATTATACCCACCTCCATCATCTGTTTTTAGAATTTTAATTTTGTGACCACTTTTCCCCTCAACCCTGGACTTAAACTTCTTAAACACATCAAATACCTCACCCTTTCTCTTGATTAGGTATGTTCAAAGTTTCCTACTAAAATCAACGATAAATGTGTCAAAATTCCTACTAAAGACACATGTGCTCCATCACTTTCAACTCTCTATTGAAAGTTTGATTGGCATCTATAGGTGCTTTAAGGACTAAACCTCGTTTCACTTCAAAATGCACAAATCTTATTTTCCATGTGAATCACGTAATTCTTGTCAAGAAATTGGACAATGCTTAAGATATTGTCATACCCCAAAATTTGCCCTCCATCCTCTCAAGATATTTCATACATCCATACTCAAGGATTCCTCAAGAGTTGATCAGACAAACTCTCTCCTAGACAATCAACCCAAACTAGGGTTTGGCAATTCTCAGGTCAAGATGGACTCCCAACATCTCCAATGGTCTTCATGCCTCCTCATATGCTTCAAAGATTCTCTATGACAAGATTCAAGCCTTACAAGTCAAGATTGCTCATACAATTGCTCGATGGTCGAAAATCAACAGATTGACAAAAGTCAACGTGGTCAACATACAACAAACTTCATAATTTTTGGTCAACATCCTCATTTTGAAGTTAAATTCATCATTTGATCATGGGTTGATCATGATTCATCAAGAAAACTCAAGATTTGCTCAAAAGTCAAACTTTCTAAATTAGGGTTTCTAGATAAAAAGTCAACTGAACTTTGACTGATCATAACTTCTTCATACTTTCTCAGAAATTTTTCCACCACCTCTTGTTTTGAAGGAAATTCAATTCTCTACAACTTCATGTCTCACAAGAATGTCCAAAAAATGCTTCATTTGAGAGGTATGGCTCAAAACATTACAGTCATTTTCAAAGTCAACAAAAGTCAACTTTTTGTTTTGAAGATATATTGAGCATGGAAACTCCAATTGAGATGAGACCAAAAAGGTTGGTTAGAGGACTCTTAGAGCTTTTCAAAAAGTCCAAGAACACTCAAAAATGTGGAAAATTGAGCAAGATACACCATTCACAAGTTGGGCAATTTTGAAAGAGTGCACAAAGAGAGATACTTCTAAAAATCAATTTTTTTGCAAATGGGATTACTTTTTCTTCATCCAAACTTATTCCTCATACAATTAGGAATATCCAAGCCCAATGCCACGAATTTTTATTTTATTTTTCTATTTAATTTGGAATTTATTCATTTAAATACAAATTAAATTTAAAAATAAAGTATAAAATCAAAATTAATTGCAAAATTGATTTTTATTCCTTCCTTGAGACCCAAGCAACTCACAAAGGCCAGCAAATTTCGAAATTGGATCAATATGGCAAGATTGGATTGAAAATTAATCAAATTTTGAAAATTTGATTTTGTACAAAAAATCAAATTTGATTTGCATTGAATGTTGATTGATTCTCTCCCAAAACCATTCCAAATCCATCCAGTATAAATGTATGATGCATACCTATCAAGAAAGGAGGAGAAAATTGGCTCAAGAACCCTAACCTAGAACTCAAAAAACCGTGGTGCACAAGCAAGTAGCAGTCACTGATCCAACTGGTTTCAATCGATTTTGAGGATTCCATTGCATTCCTTGAGTTGTTCTGAGTCGATCCAGACCCTTACATCATCCAAAACCATCAAGAATCGTGAAAACACAAATCGGTTTGTTCATACTTTTTTCAAAATCGTGTTTCATTATTCATGCATTATTAACAAGTTTTGATGTTTGTTTCATGTTTAGAACGAAGTTTGCAAGCGATCTGGGTTGTTTGATTGCATTTCCCTGGCCTGAATCATGATATACCATAACTAGGGTTCTTGAGCACGATTTAGGGTTTCCCTTAAACGGAAAAATTGGACCATGAGACCTATACCAATGCATTCGGAATGATCTCATGAATCGAACCATGGCCTTATAATTTATTTATATTATGTGTGCTTGCTTTATGATTTTGCCAGGGCCTGTAGCGTCGAGCAAAAGCCGACGCTGAAGTTTCAAAAATTCAAAAGGAAGAAGATGAAGTCTGGCGCGAGAACGAGGCAACCAGAAGGAGACGCGTGTTTTTCTTCTACTCGCTCCGGTTTCCAAACAGTAGAACACGTTAGCTCAGTTGGTCAAGGCAAGGGAACTCAAAGTTTGAAAGCAAGGTCTCCAGTTCGAATCCTGGCAAGACCTATATTTTTTCTTCCTTCACAAAACTCATATTTTTCTATTTTTTCTATTTTATTTAATATTTTCCATGCATTTTAATTTCTTTTCATATTTTTATTTATGCATTAAAAAATCATCAAAATATTTTTTCCTTTTGCATTTATTTTCAGAAAATACTTATTTAATTTATAAAATTAAAAAATACAATTTTGCATGCATATTTATTTTTATTCATAATTTTGCATTTTAATTACTTTTAATTCATTTTAAATTATTAAATTGCATTCAAAAAATCCCAAAAAAATTATTTTAACATATTTATGTTATTTCCAGCATGTCATATTTTTTCCAATTAAAAATTTGCATTTTTTCTAACATTTTCTCTTATTTCGATTTCATCATATTTTCCGATTTCTCTTATCGTTTCACGTGTTATTCCGTCAGACGCTTGCTACTGCTTTCATTCTTTTCCAATAATGTAACTGCTTATGGGATGTAATAGTTTAAATTAGGTTTTTATTTTCCGAAGTTTAAATTATGTATCCGCCCAAAGCCATGTAATAGCGTAGGACATTTACCTTCCGCACTTTACATTCCGCATTTTAATTTCGCACCCTATAAATCGCTAGTAACTAGGCGTATGACAAGACTAAAATCAACATAGCTCACTAATTTTCAAAGATAAAATACCGAATTTGACACACTTTTTCACACATGCACCCTTAGGTAATTCTCTCGTTGCCTTTAATTCAAATGGTCAAGTCCTCGAACGTAGAGGTATTCTAGCACCGCCTTCAAAACAAATCATCATAGTCCCTTCGATACAAAGATCATAGACCCACGATGTCGCCTACGAATACATGATCTTGACCTCGATTGTTGCCTACGAAAATGATGATAGTCCTTCGAATGTGCTAGGATACTTTCTACAAGTTGCTTTCTATGACCATCCGATGTCCCTTCGAATGTCCTTTTACATCCAACGAGGGTTACCTACCAACTAATGGTACGGATAGCACTATTCTAAAGGAACGTAAAACAACACGAAAACGACCAATTCTGAGTAGGTAATAAGACTTTTAGTTGCTTGCTCAAATCAAATGCTTTTCACACCTCACACTTTTGTCAAAGTTCAAACTCTTTTCAAAACAAAACATTTCCAAACACTTTGTATACATTCCTACATGAATCATTACAAAGTCAAAGCGAAATGCCTTTTCAAAACATTTTTGTCAAACACACAGAAAGCACAATTTTAAAGTGATCTAAGAGCAACTAAGAGCCCGTAGATAACTACGGATGGAAAGGGGTGCTAATACCTTCCCTTTTCATAACCATTCTGCACTCGTAATCTAACGAAGGTCTTTTCCGTACTTTTACCTTCCCTTAATTGGATAAAAATAAAAGTCGGTGGCGACTCTTGCTATTCGCACATTTGCGATACAAAATCCACAAAGTCAGTTCACCGTGTTACAGATATTAACTTTGATTCCTTGAATTTAAAGCACATCTTTGATCAAGGAATGACCTTCATCCCTCTTCTTGATCAAAACATCATTGACCTCGTCGGACGCTAAAGTGGTGTCATCTACGAATTTCACCTTATTTTTCACGACTTGATTGATTTTCATAAACCAATTATTTCTACCTGTCATATATATTGAACAACTGGATTTCAAGTACCATTCATCACTTCCTTGGACTTCATCTTGAACCTTTACTGTTACATTTTGCTCCGAACGCGTTTCTGCAACATTTTTCGAACTGCTGCCACTACTGTCCAGCAGCTTATTTATAACATAATTCTCCTTTGTGATCATGAACAAAAGTGTGTTATCATCATCCTCCTCCTGTAGAGAAAACTTATCCTTATTGTTTTGATTTTTCCTTGATTTCACATTACAATCTCTTGTGAAATGACAACGCTTATGGAAATTGTAACATTTTACATTACTTTTGTCAATCTTCTTGGTGTAGTCGCTGACCACTATATTTGAAGCTGGTCTCATCTCTTTTCATCATCGAAGTCTTCGAATTTTTTCTTCCCTTGTGTAGACCATTTTCCTTTTTATCTTTACGCTTCTTATTGAATCGTGCTTGCAACGCAATCTCCACTTTAGCTTTTTCATTTCCCCTTTCACCCATGCTTTATTCACGCGCCTCAAGTGAGCTTTGTAGCTCTTCATTATTTAACGTTAAAAGGTAATTTGATTCTTCAATTGCAACCACAATGTTGTCGAATCTTGACGTTAAATAACGCGAGATTTTTGATACAACATTCTGGTTAGAAATAGTTTCTCCAAAAGATTTAATTTGATTCACTAAACACGTAATACGCGTTACTTAATCGTTGATTGACTCATTCTCTTTCATTTAGACTAGCTCAAACGGTTGCTTGGGAGTTTGTAACCTCACCACCTTTGCTTTATTAGCCCCTTCAAAAGCTTTCTTCAAGATCTCCCATGCTTGCTTCGTCGAATCGCAACAGCAAACCTTTTCATAGTTTTGTTTATCGACACAAGTATGTATCAAGAAGAGTGCCTTGTAGTTTTTATTCTTCTTTTACTTCAAGGTAGCCTTCAAAGCATTTGTTGCTTCTGCCCTAAGTGGTGTAAGACCATTGTTAACCACTTCAAGAACGTATTGGTACCCAAAAAAAACTTTCATTTGTTTGCACCATTTATCATAGTTCTTTGAAACAAGGCTTGGAAGATTAGTAGGGACTCGATCATTGGAAAGAGAAGTTATCTTTTGCAGCGGATTAATTGATCATAACCAAGGCTCTAAATGCTAAATGTTGGAACAAGCACAAAGTTTGATAGGTGAATTAATGGAGAAAGTTGTTAATTGGAGAAGATGAAGTGAATTTGAAGAAAAATAATAGCGAGTAATTGAGGAGAAATATATTCATAGAGGAATTAACTTGACCAACATTACATGAGGGATTATTTATAGGATTCAACAATACAAGTTGGAACTAAAACATGTCAAAAATAGCTAAAAAAACACAAAATACGGTGCAAATCGATTTCTAAAAGGGGAAAATTGATTTCAACTAAAAATGTAAAACAAAATTAGAAAAGTTGGAAATCGATTTCCCTTCAACATTTGTTTTTCCAAATTTTATGAGGCTTAGTGTTTTCAACAAAACGATCCCAAAACTTTCACAATGCATTCGAATTATTAAGGGCTTCCAATATTAATTTATTGAAATAAATAAAATAATTGGAAATTTTTTTATGGGCTCTTGTCCTATACTTCTTCAGTAATGAATTATAAGCAAATTTAACAATTAATGTATGTAGTTCATATATTGACTACAATATTAATCATACATTTATATATATATATATATATATATATATATATATATATATATATATATATATATATATATATATATATATATATATATATATATATATATATATATATATATATATATATATATATATATATATATATATATATATATATATATATATATATATATATATATATATATATATATATATATATATTAGACCACGGTCGGAAACATACTAATTTCGGAGGTCGTATCAAGGAGGGACTTCAAGGACCACGACCCACCCCAAACAATTAATTTTTATTTTAATTATATAAATCTAATATTATATTTACTCAAAAATTATTACATGAAAATAAAATCTTTTGTCTCTCTCTCTCTCTCTCTCTCTCTCTCTTTTCTACCGATCAAAAATACTCTTTTATTACTATTAGCTTCTTCTTCTCTTATCGACATCCACTGCTTTAAAACACGGCGTCGAAATCTCCGCCTCGACTCTATGAAATACGACACCATCATCCCTTTCCTCTTGTTATTAATACACTTTATCGGCAATGATAATCGACGTAGTCCTTTCTCTTTCCGACTCTTTGTCGTAACTTTCCATCCGATTTTAGAAAGGTAATCCTCTCTTTTCTATTCATCACATTGTTGATTGTTAATTTTATATGAATGATTTTGTTATAGGAAATTTTGCGAAATATTGTGAAGCAATTTTAAAATATGCAATTTGATATTGAGAAACACATTTGAGGTTAAATTAATTACAATCTGTGAAAATATTGTTCTTTAAGAATTGATTTTTGTTGATATTGTTCTTATAATTTTGTTAATTATTGTTCTTAAAAATATGAGATTAAAACTTGTGCTGACACTGACACTGAAAGTATTTTTGATTGTGATTCTTAGTTATTAACTTGTAAAGTGTTTTTTTTCCGGTTTGTTATAACTTATAACAACAATTTTGATTATGATTATTGTTGCCTTGTGCTTTTATTGTTATAACAACAATTTTTCCGATTTGGATTAACTTGTGCTTGTAAGGTGTTTTTTATTGTGATTTCTGTTGATTTCTTGTGATTTCTGTTGATTTCTTGATTGTGATTTATGTTGATTTCTTGTTAATTATTAATCAACAATTCAAGAGTTGAATAGTAGATTTAGTGAGCAAGCAATGAATTTGTTAACTCTAAGTTGTGCTTTGAATCCTAAGGATAATTATAAAGCTTTTGACATTGATACTATTTGCACTTTAGTAGAAAAATATTATCCTATGGATTTCAATGAGCAAGAGAAGATTACTTTTCAATTCCAACTTTGACAATTTCTTGTTGATGTCCGTCTATCTGTAGATTTGAAGAATTTATCAACCATTCCGAAATTATGTTCTTGTTTGGTTGCAACTAACAAGAATAAAATTTACTTTTTGATAGATAGACTACTTCGTCTTATCATAACTCTTCCAGTTTCTACTGCCACGACTGAGAGATCTTTTTCGACAATGAAAATTATCAAGACTAAGTTGCAAAACAAGATGAAAGGTCGGTTTCTAGCAGATAGCACGACTGTTTACATTGAAAGAGAAATTAGTGCATGTATTAGTTCAGATTCTATTATTGATGATTTCAAGTCACTCAATAAACGTAGAGTCTTATTTTAAGGTATGTAGTTTGTTTTTCTAGTAATCAACTTTGTGCTTATTACGCATTTATTTTTTATATGCAATATAAATTTCGTATTTAGTATAAATATTTTAGTGGCCCACCCACATTTTTTATCCTAGTTCCGCCACTACTAATTCCTAAGAGTAGTAAAGTTGAATATGTTGAGATCCGGGTCCAATAATACGTGTGCTTTGGTGTTGATGACTCTAAACACTCATCATAGTCTGATATACTTCCTTCGTTTTTTATTATAAATCGTTTTGAAAAAAAATTATACCACAATATAAATTATTTTACAATTTTAATGAATAATTAATTATATTTTTCCTATTATATTCTTAAATATTTATTAGTTTCTCTTTTCAGTTATATAAATTTATTTTCTACATGTCATTAATGAAGGATAATTTTGTAAAAATATTTATAATTTTTCATTTTTATACAACAATAATTATTTTTCTTAATACATGTGAAAAATTCAAAATAATTTATAATAAAAAACTAAGGTAGTAATAAAACAAGTCTCATTGAATGCGCTAGATCACACGAGGATAACTCTAATACCCCACGCAAAATAAATTTCAACACAAATTATCTTAAATATTCATAGGCAGACTAATACATTAAAATGATAACCTTCCTAATCCACTCCACCGTCGTATGGGAAACTCACTTCAATATAAGGGTGTTCAAAACCAAACCAACCCAATAAAACCGCAAATTAAACCAAACTAAATCAAACCGCAAAAAATGCATTTGGTCGGATTAGTTTGGACCATCTTTAACAAAACAAGATGGTTCGGTTTTGTTATGGTTTGTATTTTGCAAACCAAACCAAACCGAATCAAACCACATTATGGTACAACCTAAATTTTACTTAACTCTCATCTAACTCAAACCTAAACTTATTATATATTAGTCTTATGATTACAAATAATTTTCTCATCCTTACGTTTATGGTTTCACCTTCTTAAATCTCTCATAGCATTATAGCTCCATCTTCACCACTTATATTTTGCTCTTCTTCTCTAATCTCTACTCTTATATTCTTTCTTTTTCACCTTCTCATTTTTTTGCAAATGTTCTCTCTTTCGATTTCGTTTTATCGCACATATTTATCTCTAATCTCTTCACTTTTATGTTCTTTCTTTTTCATCTTCACTAATCTCTCATCTTATCTTTTTTTTTGTTTTATTATAATATTTTTGATATTATTTTATGTTTATTATTTCACTTTTGTTTAATCTAATTTTTACATATTAAATGGAAAGTTATTGTCCAAATATGATGAGTTTTATTGTTATTTGATAGTGTATGAATGACAAATTACAAAGTTATGTTGTCATCTAATATGTGTATGTATGGCTCAACGAAATATTTGTAAAATACCGAACAAACCGCACCGAACCAAACCACATTGGTTTGATTTGGTTTTTTTTTCTAAAAGCCAACCGAATTAAACCAAAATACACATTTTTTTCTCTCGTTCAAATAATTTTTTACGTCAAAATCGTCCGAACCACACCGCGAACACCACTACTTCAATATACCTAACCTTAAATGGCTCTATTTCTATGCATTTTTAGTTGCAACACGAAACTTATATATATTAGATAGTAGCCTATAAAAATTAAATATTGACTATGGATAAGTAGACTATATTAGGATACCTAAGACAAGATTCATGTAGTATGTTCAAGCACGTGAAAACTTACAATTGCATTTTTTTTAAATATATATGGTTCAGCTGTATATAGCGACAGTTACATTGTATTGTTGTTTCAAGTAGACACATAACATTAAAGCAAATTTGAAAATTGACATGTATGTAATGAGCATGAAATGTAGCTGCATGAATTCAGGGAAGAAGATGGAGAGTGGTTGTTCTAAACATTTATTTAGGAGAGAGAAAGTAAGAACAATAAATTTGTGTACATATTTTGGGTAACTCATAGGACTTTGTTGATTTAATAGCCGAAGGTGTTGAGAAGCTTTTAATTCTAGTGTGTTAAATGTATCGATGTGGATCGGTTTGTTTTAATGGCTCAACAGAGAGTGTTGAGTACGTAGTAGCTCTGAGTTTTTAATTTGAATAAACTCTGAATTTCATTCATTATAAATTCAATACTTGTACTATTGTATGGTGTTCTTCTTTTTTCATTCATAAATGTACTAATAACTCCACCTTCATTTCTATCTACTTATTTCTGTTTCGAATATCCTGCAATAAATTTCACCATTTTATTAAAATTAAAAAAAATGATAAATGAGTATAAAAAATAATGGTAATTTTAATAAATTATTATTATTATTATTATTAATATAAACTTAAGAACAATCATTTAGAATGATGTACATTTTAATTAAAGTCTACATTGATGGTATATTTTATGTAATGTTTTGTATTTGAATATGAAATATTTCATTTTGTATATATGAGTTTATGGTATTTTTGTTAAGCTAAATATTTTATATAACATTATTTGTAATTATGATAATTACTATGATAGTGAGGAAGTAAGAACTAAATTTAAATTTTATTTCTGCTATGTAGTAAAAGAGGTGAAAAATATAATAAATTTGAACTAATTATTATACATAATTAAATTATTCCTACAATTCTCTTTGAAGAATTAATATTTTGTTTCTTAATAAAATCATTTTATTCAATTGAACCCATTTTTCTGGAAGTCACTTTGTAGAATACAATTATGTTTTATTTAGTAAACATAATTCCACTCTTATTCAGTGATCATATTTGTAGAACTGTTTTGTTTAAAATGAAAGAATATTTTAACTTTTAATGTGCATATATTTTCTAATGTATTTGTGATAATTAAAGATAAAAATGATTTATGAAAACTATTATTTATGTAATTTATTTAATTTCTAGAGAATCATTATGAGTTAGTCACCGTAGGGAGAGACAGTATAAAGTATGATAAAATATTTTATAACGTAAATTATAATTTTGTTTAAATTTAGTGCTATTGAAGAATTTACTACTTCCTCTCAACTAGCAATGGCAAAAAATCCACATATGTTGTAATCGGAAAAAAATGGAAATATAAAGTGGGTAGCTTAGTTTTATCCATGATTTAGATAAACGGATTCTTCACAAATATGCATTAGTTATACTAAGACAATGTAATGACATCTTTTTCCGTAAATATTTGTACACATTAGTAGATTAATAAAACATTATAAAACTATAAAGTTTGAGACTAATCTATAATGATTTACTATACGATCAAGATATCCAAAAATTAACGTCAAAATGAACTTTCATATAACGTTAATTTTGATGTAGTTCATTAACATAGTAAATCATTATAGATTAGTTTCAAACTTTATATGAATGATTTATATGATATTATGTTTCAATCCAACGGTCAATTATAAAAAATATTAATTCGAAATAACGTTTTTGAGCGAGTGTAACTCATGGTGTAAGTCTTCGAGTGTAATTTGATCCCTCCTCTATATATAAATATATAAAATAAAGGATATATATATATATATATATATATATATATATATATATATATATATATATATATATATATATATATATATATATATATTCTTATTGACGAGGTGTGTTTTGTTCCTTATAAGGTATTTTTGGATAAACTTGGAAAACATGTGATTCATTATAGTGAATTTTTAGATTTCAAATACAGACATAATTTAGTTAGAGATCTTTTGTTACATATATTCGATGTGTCGAGTATCGTTGAAGAAAGAGATGCATGCGAATCATTTAGTGACTCACTAGAGGGAGATCGACACTTAGGCGTAGTAGATGTTTGGTGTATGGGTGGGTAGGAGGAAACATGATTGTGTGGACATGATGTAGTTTCTCCATCGGTGGATTGAGAGATTGTGATTTTATTGTGGGACAAACAACTCTAAAAATAATTATAGTCAAACATGAGAAAGCATGTTTTGAAAATCAACATATTTTGATACCATTTGTCTTTGACACTATTTGTTTTGTTCTTGCAGAAAACCTTTATGATCGATTTAGGGATTGGAGGGTCAAGTATGATACCTTGAACCCAAGCTAAACGTGTCTTGCTTATTCAAGGAGCCCTATATATACAAGTGACTTCATGAGTCTCTTTCTTCTATCGAACGATCTCCAAGACATTAATCGTAAAGAAGGTGAAGCATCACGCTTGTGCAATGATAACTTCTCAATGTAACGACGTCGCTAGAATCAATGCATCGGCCACAACCTAGTCGTAACGTCCGCATTTAATCCGAAGTCGATCCTGTGACGCATGGCCGAGATATATACCCGACCATACCGACTCCTTCCCTTTCACCCGGATCCACTTAAAACTCCGTCCATATACCTCTATCCGGCTTATTCTACCCCATACAAGACCACCTCCGACTTCACATCTCGCTCGGACTTTATGTATGATCATAAGCCCTTGAACATATGATTTCATGTCTTGAGATCGTATGATCAAACAACCGAAACCATAAAGTGTAGGTAGATATACATCGGCTAGCCGACCTCTGTGCGTGAACACACTCTCCAATTCCACTGAACAGTCACCCGTATAGGTGTAATAATTACCCCCTAGTAGGTTATAACCTCCTACACGTTTCCTCCTCCTTTTTTCCTTTTATAACGCGCCCGTTCCTCTTCAAAACTCTACCTCCTTATTTAATCTTCTCTGCCCACTTGTCGGTACTTTACTTACTTCAGATCTTCACAAGCCCTTCGATCACCCACTCAGGTATTCCCCTTTCTATTCTTCTTCTTTATTTTTCCACATAGAATGGTGATCATTAGGGAATGCAATGAACTAGGGCATAGAAAACACCTAAGTAGCGAGGAACATAGAATCTTATGGGAACATTGCATGCAAGAAATGAGAGCCTTAGGGAAAGAGAGAGGTTATGAACAAGATTAACTCTGAAGTTCTAACCTCTGATAGCGATTCTGACCTTGACTCTTCAGGTTCTATGGAGCTCATAATAGAAACTAACCAACTTCTCAAAGGAGAATCCCTAGGCTTCAAACAAAGTTTGATTAAAGATATGGAAATCGCAACCCTACGATCTCTCTAGAACATCTCCTCCACGGGGAATAAAGACGACGTAATCTTGGAACCCTGCGAGATCGGAGAGAACGTTTGCATGTCCCGTCCCAAAGGGGTAAATCTTGAATGGTTTTATTTCTACGCTGGAGTCGTAGAGGAGTTGAACATCCAATTTCCCTTCTCCGACTTTGAAACTGACATATTACGAACAATGAATATTGCCCCCTCTCAACTCCGTCCCAACAGTTGGAGATTTATAAGAGCATTCGAACTAATTTGCAAAGCTCTAATGATAACCCCAACTGTTGGACTGTTCTTCTCATTCTTCGAAATAAAAAGTATTGACCCCGGAAGCTGGGTTGCCATCAGCGACATCCCTAAGAGGAGTTTCCTTCAGGCCTACACATCCAATTTCAAAGGCTATAAAGAATGCTTCCTCTGGATTAGGTGCGGACCCCGGTGTCCTCAGATCATGAACGGTGCCGATGGGCACCACAAGTTTCCCCTATATTGGACCAATAACCCATTACCCATTTTTGGCTTTGACTATGATAGCTTGAGCGAATCCGAGACCCTATCACTGAGAGTTTTGGACTCCTTTTGGCCAATCAGGGTTAAGGATTTATTAGCATTACCCCAGAAAGAAGTTCTCGACTTCCTAGGTAAGCATCTTTTACTAAACTCCTTTCATTAGATTTCATCTTATTTGACTAATTCCTTTCTTTACTCTTTTGATTGCAGACAAAATGACTAACATGTCTGTGAAAGAGCAGAAGAAATTAATGGCGACGGCTCGTACTGCCCGGGTGAATGCTGGAGGCCCTTTCGAGACCAAATCCAACCTGGCCGGCTTGGAAATCTGGGCCCCAAAGAAGAAGAAAAATACAACATCCAAATCGTGTGCGCTAGAAACTCTAGTGATAACAGCCACTCCAGTCAAGCGACCCTCCGACACCGAGCCAGCTGGTGAAAAGCTCCAAAAAAGATAAAAACTGTAATGGAGAATGAAGCAAATCAATCAGACTGGGTAGGTTTTAAGTGAAGGAGATTGTCATACCTCAAAATTTGCCCTCCATCTTCTCAAAAGATCTCATACATCTATGCTCAAGGATTCCTCAAGAGTTGATCAGACAAACTCTCTCCTAGACAATCAACCCAAACTGGGGTTTGGTATCCCTCAAGTCAAGATGGATTTCCAACATCTCCAATGGTCTTCATGCCTCCTCATATGCTTCAAAGATTCTCCATGTCAAGTTTCAAGCTTCACAAGTCAAGTTTCCGCATAATTGCTCGATGGTCGAGAATCAACAGATTGACAAAAGTCAACGTGGTCAACATACATCAAACTTCATATTTTTGGTCAACATCCTCATTTTGAAGTTACATTCATCATTTGATCAAGGGTTGATCATGATTCATCAAGAAAACTCAAGATTTGCTCAAAAGTCAAACTTTCTAAATTAGGGTTTCTAGTGAAAAGTCAATCAACTTTGACCGATCATAACTTTCTCATACTTTCTCGTAAATTTTCCCACCAAAGCTCATTTTGAAGGAAATTCAATTCTCTACAACTTCATGTCTCACAAGAATGTCCAAAATGCTTCATTTGAGAGGTATAGCTCAAAATATTACAGTCATTTTCAAAGTCAACAAAAGTCAACTTTTGTTTTGAACATATATTGAGCATGGTAACTCCAATTGAGATGAAACCAAAGACATTGTTTAGAGGACCCTTAGAGCTTTTCAAAAAGTCTAATAACACTCAAAAATGTGGAAAATTGAGCAAGATACACTATTCAGAAGTTGGGCAATTTTGGACAATTGCACAAAAGGACATTTTGGTCAAAATGCAAAATTTTCCAAATGGGCCTATAATCTTTTGATCCAAACTTGTTCATGATGTTAATCTTGACCCATAAATGCTTGGCATTGGTGATTTTCTATTTTCATGATTTATATTTGAATTTATAACATTTAATTCAAAAATAAATTATGTAAAATATGAAAATTAAGTTTCTTTTTCAAATAAGTTGGATTTATATCTCTCTTAATGTCCAAGAAAGCCCACAACCATTACCAAATTCGTGGCTCATGCATATGGAAGGAAAAAATCAAGTTTTAAAGAAAATTTGATTTGTATTTATTGGAAAATATTTGCACATTCAATTTCCAATCTTTTTTCCTTGTTTTTTCTCTTCCAAACTCTTCTATAAATTGCCAGCATTGTGTACAAACCAGGACACGAAAACCTAACCCCAAAATCATCCAAAACTCTTGCAAATTTTTTCAAGAATCTTGAAAAATCGAATCCTTATTTCCAGCAAGTTTCAGCCAAAGCCATCCATCCAAACTTGCTCAGGAGGTTCCCAGGAGTCACAAACATCCATCGCTCGAAGCCCAGGCTGCCAAGATCGTGCACAAGAACCTACTCCGGTTTGGTATTTTTTGAAATTCGAATTTCTTAAATCATGCATTATTAATCATTCTTGTCTGTTTGTATGGATTCAGGATGCCTAGTAGGTCATGAATGATGCCTTTCATGTAAGCTTGAACGTCTGGAAATCGCATTGCCATTGTTAGGGCATTTCGAACTGTTTGATTCGAACCGGTTCATACAGTTGTTTTTAGGGCAAGCCGATATCACCAATGGACTCAGGAGGGTCGATTTAGGGGGGTAGGGTCCCCCTTTCCCATTTATTTTGCGTGTTTTCCATGTTTCGATTTCAGGCAAGCCGGAGAAGATGACCGGAGCCCTAGCTCCGGCGCTGACTCAGGCGAGGACCGGCGAGGGGAAGGCGTGGCAATTTCGTGTGTTTTGATTCGTCCATACAGTCAACCGGGGCCCACGCGTAGCTGACTCGTTTTCAAATATATCCAGGACGTGTCAACGTTTTTGTGCATTTGTTTTTCACTTTTCCAACACCAAAGACACGTTGTCCCAGTGGTTAAGGCGTTGGGATTGAAAGATGCTTCCAAAGGTCCCCTGTTCGAACCTCATCAGGACCTGGTTTTGTTTCTTTTTCCAAACTTATACTATTTTCAATTATTTTTTCTATTTTCATATTTATTTAATATTTTCATTACATTTTAATTCCTTTCTATATTTTATTCCGCATTAAAAAACCATCAAAAAATTATTTTCTTTTTGCATTTATTTTCATAAAATCTTTATTTAATTTAATAAATTAAAAAATACATTTTTTGCATGCATATTTATTTTTATTTATAATTTTGCATTTAATTCACTTTTAATTGCATTTTAATTATTAAATCTTTTCCAAAAAATCCCAAAAAATTATTGTAGCTTATTTATTTTATTTCCAGCATGTAGTAATTTTCCCATATTAAAACTTGCATTTTTTCTAACATTTTCTTATTTCGCTTTTCATCATATTTCCGATTTTCTTATTCTTTCACAAAGTTGTCTGATTCGGACGCTTTCTTTTATCATTCTATTTTTCCAATAATGTAATTGCATATGGGTTGTAATAGTTTAATTTAGGACTTTATTTTCCGCATTTTAAATTATGTATCTCGCCTAAAGCCATGTAATAGCGAGGATTTACCTTTCCGCATCTTTACATTCCGCATTTTAATTTCCGCACCTTATCAATTGCTAGTAATTAGGCGTGTATGGCAAGATTAAAATTAACTTAGCCCACTAATTTTCAAGATAATATATTCTGAATTCAACACACTTCTTCACACACGCACCCCTTAGGGTAATTCTCTCTCGATGCCTTTCGATTTCAAAATGGTCATGTCCCTCGAACGTAGAGGTATTCTAGCACCGTTGCCTTCCAAACAAATCATCATAGTCCCTTCGATACAAAGATCATAAGACCCACGATGTCGCCTCCGAATACATGATCTTGACCTCGATTGTCGCCACGAAAATGATGATAGTCCCTTCGAATGTGCTAGGATACTTCCTACAAGTTGCTTTCTATGACCATCCGATGTCCCTTCGAATGTCCCGCTTACATCCAACGAATGGAGCTACCTACTAACTAATGGTATGGCTAGCGCTATTCTAAAGGAATGTAGAAGTACAACAAAACGACCAATTCTGAGTGGGTAAATAAGTCTCTTAGTTGCTTGCTCTATCAAATGCTTTTCGCACCTCACACACTTTTTTCAAAGTTCAAAACTCTTTTCAAAACGAAACATTTCCGAACACTTTGTATACACTCCTACATGAGTCATTGCAAAGTCAAAGCGAAATGCCTTTTCAAAACATTTTTGTCAAACACACAGAAAGCATTTTTAAAAAGTGATCTAGAGCAACTAAGAGCCCGTAGATAACTACGGATGGAAAGGGGTGCTAATACCTTCCCTTTTCGTAACCATTCTCCCGAACTCAGAATCTAACGAAGGTCTTTTTCTGTTACTTTTACCTTCCCTTAATTGGATAAAAATAAAAGTCGGTGGCGACTCTTGCTATCCGCACATTTGGATACAAAAAATCCTACAAAGTCAGTTCACCGTATCACAGAGATAAACTGGTGGTTTATTCCTGAATTAATTCTACTAATAGTGAATTTCCTCCCTGGCTTGGTAGCCCCTAGATGTAGGTTTGTTGAACCGAATCGGTGAACAACTTATTGTGTTTTATCGCTTTCAGATGCATGTGAATGTTAACATAGTGTCGACATCGTCATAACATTCTCGTGACATCACGATCCGCCGTGAATTTCAATTGGCATCGAGGTGCACCGCTTGTTATTTCGGGTGAGATCTAGGATAATAGTTTCGCGAATGGATAAAGAAGGAGGATTTGGAGGAAGACCACCTATTCGATGGGTCTAATTATGATTACCGAAACCTCGTATGGTTGCCTTCTTAAGATCAAGGACATTAAAGCTTGAGAGCCGATAAAGGATGGAAACATCCCACCAAGCTTGAGAAAGATGGCACTACTGCCTTGAAACCCGAGGAGGAATGGAGCAAAGAGGAAGAAGAGCTAGCTCTAGGGAACTCTAAAGCATTGAATGCCTGCTCAATGGTATTGACAGAATATCTTCGATCGGTTCATCAATGTGAGCTGGCCAAGGATGTTTGGGACACTCTTAACTACTCATGAGGGAACATCCAAGGTGAAGATGTCAAGACTTCGATGCTCACTACCAAATTTGAGAATTTGAAGATGAAGGAAGATGAGAATATTCATGAATTTCACATGAATATTTTGAAATTGCCAATGCCTCGTGAGCACTTGGTGAAAATATGTCAAGAGAAGTCGGTGAGAAAGATTCTCGATCCTTGCCTAAGAGATTTGCAATGAAAGTCACCGCAATGAGGAGGCTCAAGACATCAAGACCTTGAAGGTTGAAGAACTTATTGGATCCCTTATGACTTTTGAGATGGGAATCAAGGAAACTGCTGACAAGAAAACAAGAGCATAGAACTTGTATCCAACATCAAGAAGGATGCAAGGTGGAAGATGAAGAGAAGATATCCAAGCTATAGCCATGCTTGGAAGAGCTCAACAAACCGATCGTGAGGGTCGATCCAAAGTCAAGGTCAAATGTCAAGGACATTCCATCGACATTAGCGATCTTATGACTCAAGCAGAAGATCCAAGTCAAGAAAAAGGAAGTCTAGGCAAGAAAGTCCAATGTTATGAATGTGAAGGATTTGGACATATTAGAGTCGAATGTCCCACCTTTCTAAAGAAACAAAAGAAAGGAATGGTCACTTGATTGATGGTGATTCGTGAAGTGAATCGAGGAAGAAGGTGCCAAACTTGTCAACGCTTTCTCCGAGTGTACAACTCGATATGGATTCTAGTGATGAGGAAGTGACATTTGAAGAGCTTGTTAAAACTAAGTGAAGTCGTATAAAAATGGTGAAGCATGTCAGAATGAGGAGCGTAAAAGTCGATTGAGAAGTTGGAAGTCGAGAATGTGAAGTTGAGGTCGAGAAAGAGGAAAACACCCACTATAAATCACCTCAATAGTGATATTGTTATGCCAATTCCAAACTTGATCGATGTTCAAATCACAAAATGTTGACATCCTGCATCGATAAGTTGGAAGAAATTCTTCAACTTGGACAAAATGCGTGAAATAAGCATGGTCTAGGATATGTGGTCGAAAAGCAACCTGGTGACATTAAGAAGAAGAGACATAGGAAAAAATGTCAAAGGTGTCACAACCCAAAACAGAAATGTGTTTGGCTCTCAGCATGTGACCGCAAAGAGATTTGCAACAACTGTGAATGAAACAAACTCGGAAGTCAATGACAAAGAAGATGTCATACCACAAGCCGTGAATGTGTCTCAGATATATGAAGACTAAGAAGTTTGTCTATAACAAAAGGAAGAATGCACCTAATAGACCAATGTCAAAGCATATGTCACAACATTGGGTGCAACATCAAAATCATAAAAACATGAACAAACAGTTTCAAAGATGGAGATGTCATTATTGTGGAAGGTTTGGTCACATAAAATCTTTCTCGCATGTACTTCATGGATATCCTATTCAAGGGTCTTATGTGAAGCCTAAAACCAATGGTATCATACTCTCAACAAAGGAAGAAGAAGACTGTTGCTCGTAGCTAACACTTCTCTTAGTATGTCTACCAAGAAAGAGTGATACTTTGATAGTGGGTGTTCCAAGCACATGACTGGAGACAGGAATCTTCTCAATGATGTTAAGCATCACTCTACCAGCTGTGTTACTTTTGGAGATGGAGCCAAAGGAGAAATCAAAGGTGTTGGAAACTCAAACCGGTCCGGAGTTCCAAATTTAAATGGAGTATCATTGGTAAAAGGTTTGATCAAATCTCATTAGCATAAGTCACCATGTGATATGGGATTCACAATACTTCACCAAGTCCGAATGTCTTGTAATAAATGGTGATCAAGTAGTGATTATGAGAGGAGTCGATCAAAAGACAACTGCATAAGTGGATTCTCGAGAGCACCACTGTCCTCTATGAGTTCTACACCAAAGATAAAGAGGAAGTAAAGGCAGCAAGAACTTGATCAATTACATCTCGAGGAATGAAAAGGATCAATTCCATGGAGGCAACAAGGATACCAAGACTTCACAATCGATAAAGGAGAGTCCGTGATAAGTGTAATATTGAAAGCAAACCGTAATGTCACAACCAATGTCTAGACATCTCGACCACTTCTAGAGTGTCAAGAAGTTCCTAGGGCTTGGTATGATAGGTTGACCAAGCTACTTATCGATAAAGGATATAGGAAAAGAGTCTTGATAAAATTCTCTCCTTCAAGAATAAAGGAGGAAAGATAATGGTGATTCAAATTTATGTTGGTGACATAGTGTTTGGAGGAATGTCGACACAATAATGGAAGTCTCAACACAACTTTCATAGAGCAAATATGCAAGGAGGATTGTCAAGAGGACTGGATGAAGAATGTCACCATAAAAGGACTCCTCCTACACACTTGAAGTTGTCCAAGAAAATAAGTGGAGAAAGTGTTGATAAATGCTTGTGTGAAAGCTCTTTTGAAGGATGGTTCATCTTGAGAAACCATCCTGCTTCTTGGTCGCAAGAAGCCTGTATTCCTCGTACAATGTTGAGACCGATCACATAGCACTGGTAGCAATTGTTCTCGATGATCCGATGAAGCAGATGTCGATCGAATACAATGTCATACAGATGTCATGACATTGTACGTGACACTTTTACTAAAGTGCTCGAGACTAGCCGCTTTGAAATGTTAAGGGCAAGTTGGGTAATTGTCCAAATGAGGAATTGTAGCAATTAACCTTGCATACAACAAGGAATGGAAAGGATCTTTTCCTTCAAGTATTTATAAGTAGGTTATTTAAGTATTTTCCTCTTATTTTTAAAAGGTCCAAGAATAGGAAGAGACTCCTTCATATAATAGTTTCTTCTTTGAAAGTATCATATTTCCTTCATCTAAAAGAAACTTTCAAAACCTCTCGCCATTCTCGCCTCATTTCCTCAAAATCTTCCAAAGAAAATATGTCTTCATCATCTTCATCTTCTCAAAACTGTTCATCATCTCGCCATGGATGAAGTTAGGCAACATCGATGACATGCATGTTGAAGCTCGAGAATCACTCTCTCACAAGAATGGCCATGCACTCTAAAAGGTCAAGAAATTGCGTACAAGGAATGCAAGAAGGACGCAAGCATCACCTTCCGTAAGACTTCACCATCCTCTTCGCTCCCCTAAATGGTAAACACAGAGGAGTCTAGGGGTGCATATAGCCATTGCTAGATTGGTAACCGTGATCCTCAATGAAGACCAACTCCTCGGGTTTCACCTCTAAATGAAAAGTCCGCTAGCCCTAGCTAGCAGCTTGATCCAGATGTCACAGAATGTCAAGACATCCGTGATCATGTTGATTCTCCCGCCAAGAATGTCGTTGATCCTTCGTTAAAGATTCAAGTGAGTATTAATGATGCTTGTAATGAAACCCCACCGCTAATGAAGATGTGATTTGATGATGTTCTTGAGGAATCTCCACAAGTGTATTTCGATGAAACCCTCACGACTATATCTCCGATAGTATCCTAGAAGAGACTCCAGAGAAACTACAGGATAATCTTGAAAAGTTTCTGCTCAAGATTCGAGAATTTGATGAAACCCTTGTCATAGACCGATGAAGTGTTCTCGACAATGACCCCATTGCCAATGTTAATCCTAGCATTGCAAAGAGGATGATGAGAAGAAAGGAAAACAAGTCGCCACAGAGCCTCGCCAAAGAAAAGGGTGTGGAAGATGTGCATAAGACCGAAAAGTATTCCATATCGGAACCTCTACAAAGAAATGTAGAGTAAAACTCATGGTGACTCTAGACAAAAGAGAACACCTATTGTTAAAAAGAGGAAGGAACCTGAACCTGTGGAGTCTGATCATGACTCTGAGTTTGATGTTAAGGAGAATGTCACTGACATACATTCAAGAAAGAAGCCAACTCTTGGAAAACTTTCCAAGGTACCTGAAGTGGCAATTGATAACATCTCATTCCATCATCCTGAAAATGCTGGAAGGTGGAAGTATATTTGCTTAAAGAGCGTTGCACTAGAAAGAGAGTTGAACAAGAGTGCTTTAGAATGCAAGGAGATTGTTAACCTGATTAAGGAGGCAGGATCGATGAAAAAAGGAAGAAGCTCTCAAGTCATTATGAAGCTTTGGTGAGAGAGTTTATTGTCAATCTCACAAATGACTGTGGGGATAGGAATTCTGATGACTACCAGACTGTGTATGTGAGAGGGAGGAAAGTCAGGTTTTCTCCAAATGTGATCAATAGATTCCTGGGTAGATCTGATAATACTCAGCCAGAGCTGGAGGAAACTGACAACAAGATTTGTCAAACCATCACTGCAAATCAAGTAAGACAGTGGCCTCTAAAGGGAAAACTCTCAGCAAACAAGTTGAGTGTCAAATTTGCCATACTGCATAAGATTGGTGCTGCAAACTGGGTCCCAACCAATCACAAATCCACCATTTCCAATGGATTGTGAAGATTCATATATGCAGTAGGTACTCAGGCTGCATTTGACTATGGATCATACATATTTCAGCAGACCCTCAAGCATGCTGAAAGCTATGCAATCAAAGGACCTATAGCCTTTCCCTCCCTACTGTGTGGAATTATCACTGACCAATTCCCTGATATTCTAGCTGAAAGAGATGCAGTCTGTAAGAGAGCCCCTGCTCTTGGATTCCACTACAAGCTATTTCAAGGGAAGCATGTTCCTGACATCGTCATGACATCAGCTGAGACATCAAATGTCAAAGCCAATTCTCAGAAGGCAGATGTCATAACTGTATTAAAGGAGACCAGGGAACTTGAAGCAAGGAAATGACCCTGAAGCTCGATCTCCACTCTTGAAAAGGAAATAGACACGAGGTTGGAGAAGAAAGGTTGATGGTGATACATGCGCTCATATGGAGGAAGATGATGTTGTCGACCAAAAAGTAGACAAAGAAGGCTCAAGATGTGTCCTTTCACGCTGTTTTCCGGAGAAGAAAGCACTTGTCAGCCCCTGCCTCTAATTTTATTCTGTTAATTGTTTTCTGTTCTGTTTTGATTCTTGTATTTTCCCAATTTTGTTTGAATGTTTGTAATCGTTTTTGACAGATTTGTAATGTCCTGACAGAAATGTACCCCTAAAAACAATATTGGTACTTAAGTATATGCTGGTATATTTGTTTCTGGTACTGATTGATTAAAAGTTTGGGGCAATTGTATGGTTTCCTTTGGTCCTTTATGGCTAAAAAGGGGGAGAAGAACTACTGTATGACAGTAGTACCAGTAGTATGGGACTTGGGACTTTGGGGAAATTGTATGGCCTGTTTAAATTTTGTTTGTGGGGCAATTGTGGGAATTGTGGGATTTTTGTATGGATAGAATTTATCTTCTCTAAGTTCTAGTTACTTGAAGCTTAGGAAAGCTTAGGAAAGCTTAGAACTAGTTTATTGTCTTCACGCATATGTACTCGATAGTTTAGGTAGTTTTAGCCAAAATGTGCCAAAGGGGAGTTTGTTAGTGTTTTAAGTTGGCATTATGTTTGGTAAAACTAGCTTTTAGCAATGTCATGATGGATGTCATGACATTCGAGATTGAAGATAAATCCTACCGCTAAGGATGTTAAAAGACAACTCGAACTCGAAGCTAAAGTCAGGTTGAAATTCTCAGAGAATAATGATGTCATAATGTATGTTATGACATTCAGCGTGACATTCTGCTCGCAGAACTGCTTGTTCCCGAGATTTTTCGAAGTTTGTTGAGTCGCTAAATATTGTTTTTCGTTATTAGAAAGCATGCTCACGTGGTTGCTAGGTTAATCTTAATTAAACCTAAATTGGTTGTTGAAAAGACCATGTTTTTAGGATTAAATTAAGTGAACCCTAGCTATCTTTATGGAAGCCCAAACCAAGTTTCGTGGATCGCTTCTATAAAAGGAAAAGAACCTTACTCGCTGCGCCTTTGAATGTAATGAAGAGATAGCGTTTGTTTTGTGTACCGTTAGGATTAGTAATGTTGATATTGTGTAATTCTAGTTTCTTCAGAGCCAAGCAACTATCAATTGATAAGTGCATTGGACTAGGATTTGTAAGGGTAGTTTATCACCAAAGCTTTAAAGCACGAGTGTTTATCTCTTGATTGAAGCTTTGAAGCAAGATCAAGATAGTGTATTGAAGTGTGTCTTCACAATTCAATTATTCAATAGGTTGATATCACCGTGATCGAGGGGAGTGAGTGGTACCTCGATCTAAGTAGGACTTAGGTTGAAGTTGCATTGGTAGGTTTTAAGTGAAGGAGATAAACTGGTGGTTTATTCCTGAATTAATTCTACTAATAGTGAATTTCCTCCCTGGCTTGGTAGCCCCAAGATGTAGGTTTGTTGAACTGAGCTGGGTGAACAACTTATTGTGTTCTTTATCGTCAGATGCATCGTGTGAACTGTTAACATAGTGTCGACATCGTGTCATAACATTCTCTCGTGACATCACGATCCGCTGCCAGATTTCAAGACCAAAGCTTTGGAACTCATGAAAGATCAAAGCTTTGAGGAAAACCTCGAATCTGATCACAAGATCAAATCCTTGGAGGAGGAACTTGCCTTGATGAAGACCTTGGAAGACGAGTTGTCCAACAAACTTCAAGTCTCGGAAAAAAACCCATTCCAACCTGCAAGAAGCTTTGGATAAGTCCCGGATGGACGTGCTGAACACCGGAGATATGGCCTTTGACCGAGCAAAGTGTAACACGGTGGAAGAAATGACTTGTTTGTTTTGCGTTTGATCGCAAATGTTGCGGATAGCAAGAGTCGCCACCGACTTTTCTTTTATCCAATTAAGGGAAGGCGAAAAGAACAGGAAAAGACCTTCGTTAGATTTTGAGTACAGGAGGCAGTTATGAAAAGGGAGGGTATTAGCACCATTTCCATCCGTAGTTATCTACGGGCTCTTAATTGCTTAGCTCACTTTAATTGTTTTTTTTGTGTGTTTGAAAAGATTTTTGAAAAGTCATTTCGCTTTGACTTCGTAATGATTCACGCTGGAATGTATTCAAAGTGTTTGGAAATGTTTTATTTTTTTGGAAAAGACTTTGTAATGATTCACGTTGGAAAGTATACAAAGTGTTTCAAAAAGATTTGAAAGTGTGTGGTGTGAAAGTATTTTGATTGAGCAAGCAAAACAGACTTATTGCCTACTCAGAACGGTCGTTTCCGTGTTATTTTGCTTTCCTTTAGAATAAGGCCATCCGTACCATGGATTGATAGATAACCTTATTCTTTGACGTAAAAGGACATTCGAAGGGACATCGGATGGTCATAGAAAGCAACTTGTAGGGATATCCTAGCATATTCGTAGGAACGATCATCACTTTTTCGTAGGCAACAATCGAGGGACTATATCATGTATTCGTAGGCAACATCGAGGGACTATGATCTTTTAAATAGAAGGGACTATGATGATATATTGTAGGCAATCGTGGTAAGACATCCCTACGTTCGAGGGACTTGACCATTATTCGTAAGGCAACGAGAGTGGTTACCCTAAGGTGGGTGCACATGTGAAAGATATGTTGTATTCAAGATATTTTATCTTATGATTAGAAGTGATCTATGTTGTTTTTAATCTTTCCATACACGCCTAATTACTAGCAGTTAATAGGTGCGGAAAATAAATCATGAAATATAAAGGTCCCACGCTATTACACTGGCGATATATACATATAGGGTGCAGTAAAGGCAGAAATATAAATCTACGCTATTACATGAAAACAAACTTGCAACCTATACATCCTTTCTAGAATTTAAATGCAAAAAAATAAAAGAAACGAAACTAAATCCTAATATTTTTGGTGTTTTGAAATTTAGTGTTAATGTGAGAAAACCTAATTTAATTGATTTTAATTAAAAAAGATTTAATGAATATTAACCTAAATTAAGCTAATTAAATTAATTAATTAAAAAAAGCATGGAGGAAAGTATTTGTGAAATTACCTAATTAAACGAATTATTTAACCTAATTACTAATTAAACTAATTAAATTAATTTAAAGGGAAATAAGAAAAATCAGAAAATAAATAAAACCAAAAATCGTAACTCGACAAGAGGCCTCGTGCCGACCTTCCGTGGAGTGGTGCGCCTGGGCATCCAAAATTGGAGTTTCGTGGAAATCTCGCTAAGCGTGTCCGTTGGGTCAGATCCGAAAGCGGTCCGTGTCGGAGCTCGAGGGATCTAGCTGAAACATCCGTGTCGCGCTCGGGAGATCTGATGCTGGAAGGGTTCAGAAGTTGGAGGTTCTCGGACGACGCCGTGGTTGGAGCTCGGGGCTGTTGTCAGGGATCCGTAAGTCGAGCTCGGACGGATGTCTCCTTTGGGGATCCAAAAGTTGGAGCTTATAGACGTGTTGTTTCCTCTGGGGATCCAGAAGCTGGAGCTTCTAGATGTTTTGCTTCTGAGAGGGGGTCAAGAAGTTGGAACTTTTGGAGTTGGAACCAAAATGCGCCAAGGGGTCGTCTTCTTCATTTGAATTTCCAGACCTATGTCAACGGTTTTGCTGCATCCTTTGCCTACGGATTTTGGTTCGTAGTTATAGTACCTGCAAATTAATACTTGACAAATACCAAAGGTAAATTATATATGAGACCATGGATCGATTGGAATTGATCCGCTGAACACGACCATGCCCTTAGTTTGGTCTAATTTTGGCTAAAACGAAAAACCCCAAATCAAAGTTTCAAACCCTAACAATGGTAGATTCGTGTACCTGTACTGAAACTCAGATTAAACCATATGGAAAGCATCCAAATCATGTTAGGAACATAAATATGTTATCAAAACATGTTAAAAATGCATGAATCATGGAAATCGATTTTGAAATAGGAAGAGCAAACCGTGAATATGGATATTATGATTCTGGACGTCTGGATGCTTGATGAATGGCTAGATCAATTCAGAGGATTCCCAGGAACGTGTTGGAATACTTGGAATGGCCTGGAACAAGCTGAAACTCTAGCTGCAAGTTACTTGTATCACACGGTTTTCTTGAACTTAGATAAGGTTCTTCAAGCTGCCAAAAAACCTCTCTAGGGTTTAGAAACCCTCTGAATTTATAGAGGTTGGATTCAGGTTGAGCATTGATGAGAAAATATATCTCATTCAATGAGAATATATTTGATTTGCCAATCTTGTCAATCTTGATCAAATTTTGCCAATCTTGTACCAATCACTTTACAATATTTCAATTTCGAATTTCAGGTCATTTAATAGGTATCTTGGACCTCAAGAATGTCAAATATACAGCCTTGCATTGATTGATTTATTTTTTGTTATTTTATTTTAATTAAATTGACTTTAAATGAATAAAAATCAAAATAAATAAAATAAAAATCTCGAGGGCGTGGCATTAGGCTTGGAGGTTCTAATTGTGATTAGAAACAAGTTTGAACTAAGAAAAGTTAAGCCCATTTGGAAAAAATTTGACTTTCTCAAGTATTTCTCTTTATGCACCTCCTCAAAAATGCCCAACTTGCACAACTTGTATCTTGCTTAATTTTTAATATTTTTGGGTTTTATTGGACTTTTTAGAAAGCTCAAGATGTCTTCTAAACAGCCCTTTTGGTTTCAGCTTCATTGAAGTTTCCATTCTCGTGAACACTTCTTTGCAAAAATATGACTTTTTGTTGACTTTTTAAAAGGACCTGTAATGTTTTGATCTATATCTTCTAAGTGAAGCATTTCCAGCCCAAGCTTGTGAGACATAAAGTTGTAGAGAATTGAATTCCCTTTAAAATGAGCTTTGGTGGAAAAATTTATGATAAAGTATGTGATAGTTAGGCTTGGCCAAAGTTCTGTTGACTTTTGTCTGAAAAGCCCTAATTTAGAAACTTTGACTTTTGATCAAATCTTGACTTTTGTTGAGGAATCATGATCAACCCTTGATCAAATGATGAATATTACTTCAAAATATTGATGTTGACCAAAAATTATGAATTTTGACTGTATGTTGACCACAGTTGACTTTTTGTCCAATATAGCTGATTTTCAGCTATCTGAGCCATTGGATGAGCAATTTTGACTAGTAAAGCTTGAAACTTGACATGATGATCCCTTGAGATATATGGTGATGTATGATGACCAATTAGAGCACTTGAGATCTATCTTGACTTGAGATATGCAAAATTCTAGTTTGGATTAATTGCTTAGAGAGGGTTTATTTGATCAACCTCTGAACTCCTCGAGTATGGAGTTATGGATTATATTGAGAAGCAGGAGGGAAAATTTTGGGGTATAACAGTTTCCCCTGTTCAATCTTCTTGTACCGGAAGGATTAGATTGGTATGCTTGCCTTTCATGACCTGAAGGTGGAAGATGATTGAACACTCGAGTACACTTGAAAATTTTCACTAGCTGTTGCATGGAATGGGCTTATAGATGCCATTAGGAAAAGTTGATGCTGGAGAGTGAGTCGACGCTAGACTCAGATTCATCTTTGGATGAAATAGAAATCGGAGATGGACTTAAGATGCCATCCGAGAGATGAAGACGTAGTCGAGATGGGCTTAAGATGCCATCTGGCGTTGATAATAAGGGGTCAACATAAACCCTCGCCTTGGCTACTTTTGGGATGAATACTTCGTAATGCGATAGTTTTCGCCTTGTTTTCGGGTGTTGATCCATGATCCGTTGCCTGAAAATAACTTGCATGGTCATTCAGATAGTTCTCCCGTCTTGTTTCGGGTATTAATCCTTGAACATTTGTCTGGACAATAGCTTTGCCTGTTGGGGAAATAAATCTTGACAGGATATGGTTAGTCTTATGCGGATTATGATGTATGAGCATATGGAAGTGTTATGCATATGTCATGATTTTTAAATAGATGTATTTCAAAACATATCCATCTTGAAGAAGATAGGAACGTTTTGTTGGAGATCTTTGATTTCTGCTTGGGGATGAAGTTGTTGAAAACCCTGGCTGGGAAAAAAAGAGATGCTTCAGATTCCTCCGGTGCACTATCTGACCAAGTTTCGAGTCTGGATATTAGTACTGCATGGAAGAATAATGATTGAGATATACTTGACTGGGGATCTTGTCGCGGATGATTACATTGTCCATAGACCTTGCTGGGGGGGACAACGTGATATGAAATAATCTGTTACTGCTTGGAGACTGACATAACGCGGTGATGTTGATAGGGTCATTAAAGCTGACGAGGCTCGTAGGATCATTAGAGCTGATGAGGCTGATAGGGATTATTTGAGGTGGTGAATCTGATAGGATCACTTGAGGTGATGAGTCTGATAGGATCACTTGAGGTGATGAGTCTGATAGGATCACTTGAGGTGATGAATCTGATAGGATTATTAAAGCTGATGAAACTGATAAAATCACTGCTCAGGGACCGACGTGATGAAGTTTGATAGAATCATTGCTCGGGAACTAACGTGATGAAGTTTGATAGGATCACTGATCGGGGACTAACGTGATGAAGTATTTGGAATACCGCTGGGAGAAGATTGTAACACTGCTGGAGAAGATTTGCCTTTGTAGTGAGAAGCGATGTCTCTGGGATTGATGATCTTGTGGATGTATTTTTGTGAAAGTTACCCGGGAAGCATTGGTGACTTTAGTTGTCATCTCAATTCCTAGAGCCTGTAGTAATTACTTTTTCGCTCGCTTTCATAGGTTTGTGAATGATGTTTATTGTCGATGCATATAATCATTCAAAGCAATCATTGGACTTTATGCAATCAAAACAATAAAATTAGAACTGGAAAAGAGTAATTTGCATTGAACTTGAAAAGTGGCCTATAGTCAGGCAGTTTGTATACAAAAAACAAATGTCCTAGTAAGAGAAAATTGTCAGAATAGTAAAAAGCTATGTGAAAACAATCTCGTCAAGTTTCAACTATGCTATTGCTCATATATTTTCGACTATCTCATCTCTTTGCTGTCAGAAGAAAGTGATTGAACTGATTTGCGCCATTCGAATCTTGAAATTGATGGTAGTGTAGTAAGTAGGTGATATGGACGAGACATAGTCGTACGCTTAAATCCCTAACTTTTTCCTAGACCGCCCTTTTGAGTTTTCACCACCGATACCTTTTGGCCAAGCCGCCTTTGCAGGTTTTCGACTTGCCGGGTGTATATTTTTTTGTTGGATATATGTCCTTAACTTTTTCCCGAACCTTTTTGGTTCGCCAGGATGCCCTTATTTTTTCCTAGGCCGATCGACCTAGTGGTTCTCGTTCATGCATAGTATTTTTTGACTATGTCCGCATTCACAGGGTGTGGGAGGTCTTCTCCATCCATAGTGCTTAGTATCATAGTTCACGAAAATGTTGTCTTGACCACAAATGGTCCTCGTAGGTGGGTGTCCATTTGTCCATGGGATCACCTTGTGGAAGGAGGATGCGCTGATTACTAGATCACCGACTGGTAGACTCGGTGCTTGACTTTCTTGTTGAATGCCGATCATTTGCTTCGTAGATCTGTCCATGATAGATGGATACGAGCCGTTTTTCATCGATCAAGTTGATCTGGTCAAGGCGAGTCTGGACCCATTCGTCTTTGCCTAATTCTATGTCCTAGAGGACTCTAGTTAAGGGTATCTGAACCTCGATTGGTAGGACTGCTTCCATACCATATACAAGAGAGAAGGGGGTTTCCCCTATAGATGTTCGTACTGTAGTGCGATAACCATGGAGAGCAAATGGAAACATCTCATGCCAGTCCTTGTAAGTCATTATCATCTTTTGTATGATCTTTGAGATTCTTGTTGAGGCTTCCATCGCTACTGCTCATTTTCGCGATCGATATGGAGAAGAGTTGTGATGCTTGATCTTGAACCGCGGCGAGTTCGATGATCATTTTGTTATTGATATTGGTACCATTCTATGTGATGTTCCTTTCGGGGACGTCGTACCGACAGATAAGATTATTCTTGATGAATCGAGCCACAACATTCTTTGTAACAGATGCGAACGAGGTTGCTTCTACCCACTTGGTAAAGTAGTCAATTGCAACAAGGATGAAACGGTGTCCATTCGAAGCAGTTGGTTTGATTTCTCCAATCATGTCGATGCCTCACATTGCGAAAGGCCATAGAGCGGTCATAACATTCAAGGGGACTGGAGGTACGTGCACTTTATCTGCGTATATCTGGAATTTATGACAAGATCGAACATAATGGTAATAATCAGCTTCCATAGTGGACCAATAGTAACATGCTCTTAGAATCTTTTTAGCCATTGTATGTCCACTAGAGTGGGTACTGAATGCGCCTTCGTGTAACTCTTCCATGATCTGTTCCACTGCTTTCGGGTCACATGGATTAAGCACAAGTCGTGATTGGCTTTGTATAAGATGTCGCAGAGGAAGAATTTGATGCGAATCTTCTTAAGAACTTCTTGTCATTGATGATGCCCTCTGGATATTCCTGAGTCTCAAGATACCTCTTCACTTCGTAGAACCAAGGTTTCTCTTGGGTATCAAGTTCACAATAGTACGCTAGTTCATCAAACCTTTCGGTGATGATTTGGAGAGCTTCGTTGTCCCATCTGACCTTGAACATAGATGACATGGTAGCTAATGTGTTTGCCAACTGATTGTGTTCTCGTGGAATGTGATTGAAAGTGACTTCTTCAAAGTAGGGGATCAGACTTAAGACATGCTCTCGATATGGAATGAGATTTGGGTGCTTCGTATCCCAATCGCCTTTAATCTGAATGATCACTAAAGTTGAGTCTCCATATACTTGCAAGAATTTGATTCTTAAGTCAATAGCAGCTTTGATACCCATGATGCATGCTCAGATTCGCTATGTTGTTAGTGCAATCCAAACATAGTCTGGCGGTGAAGGGCGTGTGTCCGCCTATAGGAGATGTAATGATCGCGCCAATGCTTTTTCCAAGTGCGTTTGAGGCTCCATCAAAGACCATGATCGCAAATGTTGCGGATAGCAAGAGTCGCCACTGATTTTTTTTATCCAATTAAGGGAAGGCGAAAAAAATAGGAAAAGACCTTCGTTAGATTCTGAGTACGAGAGGCAGTTATGAAAAGGGAAGGTATTATCACCATTTTCATCCGTAGTTATCTACGGGCTCTTAATTGCTTAGCTCACTTTAATTGTTTTTTTTGTGTGTGTGTGTTTGAAAAGATTTTTGAAAAGTCATTTCGCTTTGACTTCGTAATGATTCACGCTGGAATGTATACGAAGTGTTTGAAAATGTTTTGTTTTTTTGGAAAAGACTTTTAATGATTCACGTTGGAATGTATACAAAGTGTTTCGAAAATAATTGAAAGTGTGTGGTGTGAAAGTATTTTGATTGAGCAAGCAAAAGAGACTTATTGCCTACTCAGAACGGTCGTTTCCGTGTTATTTTGATTTCCTTTAGAATAAGGCCATCTGTACCATGGATTGATAGGTAACCTTATTCATTGGACGTAAAAGGAACATTTGAAGGGACATCGATGGTCATAGAAAGCAACTTGTAGGATATCCTAGCATATTCGTAGGGACGATCATCACTTTTCGTAGGCAACAATCGAGGGACTAGATCATGTATTCGTAGGCAACATCGAGGGACTATGATCTTTAAATAAAAGGGACTATGATGATATATTGTAGGCAACCGTATAAGATATCCCCACGCTCGAGGGACTGACCATTATTCGTAAGGCAACGAGAGAGGTTACCCTAAGGTGGGTGCAAGTGTGAAAGATGTGTTGTATTCAAGATATTTTATCTTATGATTAAAAGTGATCTATGTTGTTTTTAATCTTGCCATACACGCCTAATTACTAGAAGTTAATAGGTGCAGAAAATAAATTGCGAAAATATAAAGGTCCTACGCTATTACATGGCTTTGGGGCAGATACATAATAGGGGGTGCAGAAAGTAAAGGCAGAAATATAAATCTACGCTATTACATGAAAACAAACTTCCAACCTATACATCCTTTCTATAATTTAAATGCAAAAGAAATAAAAGAAACGAAACTAAATCCTAATATTTTTGGTGTTTTGAAATTTAGTGTTAATGTGAGAAAAACCTAATTCTAATTGATTTTAATTAAAAAAGATTTAATGAATATTAACCTAAATTAAGCTAATTAAATTAATTAATTAAAAAAAGCATGGAGGAAATTATTTGTGAAATTACCTAATTCAGCTAATTATTTAACCTAATTAAACTAATTAAATTAATTTAAAGGGAAATAAGAAAAAGCAGAAAATAAATAAAACCAAAAAATCGAACTTCGACAGAGCTACCTCGTGTGTGCCTTCTGTGAGTGGCAATCGGGCATCCGTAAATTGAAGTTTTGGTGGAAATTTGAGCGTGTCCGTGTCGGGTCAGATTCGAAAGGGTCCAAAAGTGGAGCTTCTAGAGATTCTATCTGGGGACATCCGTGTCGGAGCTCGAGAATCTAGCATCGAACATCCGAAGCTAGCGCTTCTTGGAGATCCGATGTTAGCGGTCCAAGCTGAGCTTCGGGGTTCGATCTAGGACGCCCAAAAGTGGAGCTTCCAGCTGCTGTCGGGGATCCGTGTCGGAGCTCGGACGTGATGTCTCCTCTGGGATCCGTGGTTGGAGCTCGGATGTGTTGTCTCCTCCGGGATCCGTGTTGGAGCTTGTGGACGGTTGTCGAGAGGGGTCCGTGGTTGGAACTTCGGAGTGGAACCAAAACGCGCCAAGGGGTCATCTTCTTCATTTGATTTTCCAGACCTATGCTAACGATTTTGCGGCATCCTTTGACTACGGATTTTGGTTCGTAGCTATAGTACCTGCAAATTAAAACTTGACAAATACCAAAGATAAATTATATATGAGACCATGGATCGATTGAATTGATCCATCGAACACACCCACCATGCCCTTAGTTTGGTCTAATTTTGGCTAAAACGAAAACCCCAAATCAAAGTTTCAAACCCTAACAATGGTAGATTCGCAATTGCATCAAACTCGATTAAACCATATGGAAAGCATCGAAATCATGTTAGGAACACAAATATGTTATCAAAACATGTTAAAAATGCATGAATCATGGAAATCAATTTTGAAATATGAAGAGCAAACCGTGAGTATAAATATTATGAGTCTGGACGTCTGGATGCTTGATGAATGGCTGGATCAATTCAGAGGACTCTCAGGAACGTGTTGGGATGCTTGGAATGGCCTGGAACAAGCTGAAACTATGGCTGCAAGTTACTTGTATCACATGGTTTTCTTGAACTTAGTTAGGGTTCTTCAAGCTGCCAAAAAACCTCTCTAGGGTTTAGAAACCCTTTGAATTTATAGAGGATGGATTGTGTCGAGTATTGATGAGAAAATATATCCCATTCAATGAGAATATATTTGATTTACCAATCTTGATCAAATTTTGCCAATCTTGTACCAATCACTTGCCAATCTTTCAATTTCGAATTTCAAACCATTTAATAGGTATCTTGGACCTCAATAATGTCAAATATACAGCCTTGCATTGATTGATTTATTTTTTTCTATTTTATTTTAATTAAATTGACTTTAAATGAATAAAAATCAAAATAAATAAAATAAAAAGCTCAAGGGCGTGGCATTGGGCCTGGAGGTTCTAATTGTGATTAGAAACAAGTTTGAACCAAGAAAAGTTAAACCCATTTGGAAAAAATTTGACTTTCTCAAGTATTTCTCTTTATGCACCTCCTCAAAAATGCCCAACTTGCACAACTTGTATCTTGCTCAATGTTTAACATTTATTTGATACAACTTTTGGGATTTAGAGCGCAAATTTTCGAGTCCATTTTGATATTCAATCACCTCACACCTTGTCGCCGAAGGCGTATCGACCTTGCTTCCAAGCTTGAGGATGATTGAATAGGCACTGTACCCCAAAATGTACCCTCTTCTTTCCGCATTGGCTTATAATTCGATTGCATAAACATACATGTAGTCGATACATAGCATTGATCATGAGGTTAATGTGTTCAAGGTATCCCAAGTCATAAAAGAAATGGCGTGTCTCGGTTATCTCGTATCACTTTGGAGGTCAAGCTGCCAAACAAAAGAATTTATTCACTTATTTCTCAATAAAGTGAATTTGGAGTTTTCAGCGTGTTTTGGGCACTCTAAAAGGCATATCTTTCAGGTCATCAGGTATTTTCTGATGATTTTTGACCAGAACGTTCCTCTCATTATTATCTACAACTTTCGTTTGAAAGCCGGAAGCAAATTTTATGAGGAAGGGCCCCAAATAAATTGATTTATCCAGTGGTTTAAACTGAATTTTAGTGCTGAACCGTGCATTCGCCCACTAAATAGTTCAGAATTCTAGCTGGAAAATAGAAATTGAGCGAGACCGATTTCTAAAATTCCGTATCGAATCCTTCTAACACTTTCGTTTACAACTCGAGAGTTGATTCCTCACCAATCAATACCAGAATTTTATTCTTTGGAGTTGATTTTGAGTTGTACCGAGTAATTTACATCTGACACACGAAGTTCGAAAATCATATCTCGCTCAATTTTTAACGAAACAAGGTGGGACCAGTGCCATAAGTTCACAAATTTAGTTAGCTTCAATTGTCTCAGAAATACTCATTTGCAGATTTTGAGCAGAAGACCCTCGTTCGAGGCATTTTCTCCGAAGAGCGCAAATAAAATTCTGCATGTGTCAATAGCTTGAAAATTGTGATGAAATTTCAAAAATTCATACCTCCTTGACCTTTCACCCGATTGAGTCAAAATTTTGATTCCCGCAAGCAAAATCGCATTCTTGACACTTTATGTTTACATTCCAACTTCAAATTCCGCACGGATTTGGCTGTTTTGGATTAATTACGAAAATTATTCGGATAATCGTGATTTGGGCTTGATTATGGATCTAAGGCACTCTTAGGCCCAATCCCCAAAACTATAAATAGATTTTTGCCATCACAAATCACAAGAACACAATCATTTGCTTAATTTTCACCACCAATCACTCTCTAATTTTGTCTCAAAGCAAAGCAAAAACTCAAGAACAAATTTCAAATTTCAACTTTCCTCCAAGTACAAAGTCGCCACCGACCTCCGTCTGCAATCTGCCACACCGCACCACCACCATGCTACACCCTACGATTTTCATTTTCTCATCGCAACTTTCTCTCATAGAATCTTGTTCTTCTTCTTCTTCTGCTCGAATCTGACCTAGAAGAAGCCAATTCCTCTGGATTTCTCTTCAATTTCAAGAATTAAGCAATTCTTCTTCATCTTCTTCAATTCTCTATTGAATATTCCAAGTTTCTTCAAGAATTCAAGCTTGATTTCAAGGATTACCATCAATTCAACGTCGATTTGGTATTTTCTTTGAAGAGCACAAGGAATTCCTCTTTAATTTGATTCAAACTTCAAGTTCAAGTAAGTGTATAGTTCAATTAAGCACTTATTTTAAGCTATTATTGACTTTTATCTTTTCTTGATATTGAATACTGTCATTGCTTGCAAATTCCATGTAGATCATGATTTTTGAACTTTCATTCTTGAATTCTTTGATTTGAATTTGATTTTGCAACGTTATTTGTGTCGGTGTGAGGATTTTTGTACATAGCACACACTTACACTTGTGCATTTGTGTTTTCCTTGCATCTAGGCCACAAATTTATGCATCTTGCATCATCTATCGCATGCTCATGCATTAGAGAGCATTTAGATTGTTGAAATTTCATTGATTCCTGTTGATTTGAGGTATAATTTGCATTTGAAAGTGTGTCGACATGTAGATTCAAAGGGATCTTGATCACTAGGTAAATGGTGCATTGTACATAGTTCATGCATACGCATCTCAAGTGTTTGTGTTAATGTACAAATTAGAATTGACGTGATCTTGCATTACTTCTTTGTGGCATGACTTGCATATATTAAAGCTTGCATATGAGCATTAGAATTGTTGATCCAACTTGCATTCTTAACATGTTCATACATTGATTCTTTGCATACAAGGAACATTAGAATTGTGGGTCCAACTTGCATTCTTAACATGTTCATACATTAATTCCTTGCATATAAACATCAGAATTGTTGATTCAACTTGCATTCTTCACATGTTCATGCATTGATCTTTGATACATGAGCATTAGAATTGTTGATCCAACTTGAATTCTTAATATGTTCATACATAATTTTGCATACAATGAACTTTAGAATTGTTGATTCAACTTGTATTCTTAACATGTTCATATATAATTTTGTATATGAGCATTAGAATTGTTGGCACAACTTGCATTCTTAATATGTTCATACATATTTTGCATACAATGAACATTAGAATTGTTGATACAACTTGTATTCTTTACATGTTCATTCATTGATCTTTGGCCCATGAGGATTATTATTTTTGCTTTAACTTGCATTCCTCACATGTTCATGCCTTTGATTCTCATTTATGAACGTTGGAATTGTTGCTTTAACTTGCATTCCTCACATGTTCATGCATTTGATTTTCATCTATGAACATTGAATTGTTGCTTTAACTTGCATTCCTCACATGTTCATGCATTTGGTTTTCATTTGTGAACATTGGAATTGTTGCTTGACTGTACAAATTGAGCTTTTGGCATGAGAACATCATGGAGAAGTGATTCGGATCAAAACAGGAAATTTTGCAGGTTACAGACCGCGCATAGCGCCACCATGAGCACACTAAGCGCCAAATTTACTTACTTTTGTGTTGTAGGTCGCGCTTAGCGCCTCGGAGTGTGCTTAGCGCTCTGTTTGGTCGCTTAGCGCCATATACCAGGCTTAGTGTGAGCTGGACCTGATTTTTCTCTTCTTTCTTAATTCTAAATGCAAATAGCATGTACTCTAACATTCCTAATCATTATTTGAGATGTATTTGATGCAGGAGCTTATGTCATAAATACATATGACACAATTCTTCGATGTTTCACGTTTGTATACCCACGTATACATCCCTTTTGCTTGTTTTTCGGGTCTAACTCCCTTCTTGCAGGTGTATATTGTGTGGAATGTGTATACACATGTTCCTTTGCTTGTGCGCATACACGTACATTCTATTGTCTGTGTGCGTGGTTCTCTTGCAAGTGTTATTGCTTCAGATGCGTATGAATGCGTATTCCACTTGTTTGTGATACCTTGAGTTCTTCTCACCTTTACTCTTATATGGCAAGATTTAAAGTTTTCTGAAGTATTTCATTAGCTTGCAGTGCACTTCGGATTCTATATATGTTTAGTAGTTTCTACACCATTTGTCGTATTCTCTTACAGCTTTTCTAGATATCATGAGAAGTAGCTTTTCTTTGCCATGAGAAGTAGGAATAGATGTGTGATGGGGCTTCCATAGTTGGAGCATGTTTAGGAACCCTCCGTTTATTTAAAGACCCGCTTAGGGCGCTCGCTTTCTAATTGTGTTTGGCTTGTTTAAAGTCCTCATCTGTGCATAGGGAGGCGATTTTCATTGTGTTTACAATTGTGCTTGCATAGGTCAGAAGTGGTTAGGACACCTGATGTGGCACCACCAAGCAAAGTCCCGCTTTTATATTTCCTGCTATCGAGTCATGATATATGGGCAAGCGGAAAGGGTCGGCAGTCGTCCCCCACAGTTCTAGTTTTTGTCTTGTATGATGCACACGAATCGTGTTAATATTCCTATCGATTCGATTACAAAAGTGGCCAGATTTTCCTATTTTGACTCTCCACTCATTCCTGGGGTTCGCATTTACTATAGAACTCGCACCATTTGCTTCGTAGGCTATGCCTGCAATTATTTAACATTTGTTTGCGTATTGTATTGCTTGTGTGCTTCTGCCAAAGCACTTGATTGCTTCATCCTTTGAATCCCTATGTTCTACAACCAAGACGGATATAGGATAGATTTCCATGGGATGCTCTTGTTAGGATAGATTCTAGCCTAGACATTAGGATTGTTATCCTTTGCATGTTGACATAGATAGAGATTCAATTACATCCTCAACCATAGGTCCAATCATTGCATGACAACATTAGGGCTAGTACTAGTTAGTCTCCCTTTGTTTTGTTAGTTCTTTTGCATCCTTGCATGTAATTAAAATTAAAACTTGCTTTTTTTCTTTTGAAAACAAAACACTTAATAATGGTTTGAACTCCTTTCTCAAGGTAAAAGTAACCAACCAAGACAAACTCTTTTCGCTACTGCACATTTTCTTTTGTGTTTAAAACCTTTTTCACAAGTAAAACATGAAACCCACCAAAACAAGTGAGCCGAACTATGGCGCTCTGACTTTCCCATTGCACGTGGGAATACGTAGGCAGCTTGTCACGGGGCTCGATCGAGCATAATTTGTAAATACTTCCTTCTTTTCCCCGTGGTTTCTTTATTTTCCTTTTCCTTTGGATGCATTGTAGCGTTTGAGCATATTTAGATATAACACACCCTTTAGCTAGAAAATAAGTGGATACCGAGTACTACGGGCGTGTGGGTGCTAATCCCTTCCCTCGTAACCAGCTCCTTACCTAGATTATCTCGATCTCTCGGTCGAAGGACCACGATTTCTCACCTTCAGGTTTACTCGATGTTTTCCTTTCTCCGTCGTGATATAAAAGATGTTCGATGGTGACTCCATTGATACACCCCTATCAGTTGGAAGTTCAGCCGGGTGGTTTCAATTCTGCACAGCTACCAACAAGATCACCAAAGCGCTAAGTCTTACCACTTCCTCTTGAAATTTGGTTACTGTACCACGAAGCTCAATATTCTCTTGTTCGAAATTCCAAAATACACGGCAGCTTGACGATCTCCGGAGAAAATTCCAAAATATAAAACTCTATATAATAAACTAGAAATGCAAGATAATGCATGTTTATGAATGCTAAAAGAAAAGAAATGGTTTTTCCAAAGAATTCAAAGATAAATTTCTTACAAACATTTGGAAACAAAACTCTTATTTTATTAACATATTTAAGAAAAAAGTACAATTTTTTTTTCTTCTGGAGCATAACTCTTACAACAACAGAGTAAATGATAAAGAAAATCTAAACAATCCTAATCAAGCATTTTCGTTGGATGAAGAACCAAATACCTGATATAGCTTCATCTTCATGATCTTTTTCCCATAGTAAGCTTTCAATTCAGCTTTCTCGGCCTTTAGCTTGTTAACAACATTCTTCCACTCATTAGGAGCAAGAGTACCATTTGTCAATTCTTCAAAATTTCTTTTTCTTTCTTTGATGTATTTCTTGATCGCGTCATCCTTTCAACGAATCTTCTTATCTTTTTCCATGAGCCATCCATATTGAAAGTAAAGGGTTTCTTAATGATCCTTAACTTGTTTCTTCGGCTTCTTGTTTTCAAAGTCAACCTTAAGAAACTTGTCTTCCCAATCATCCTTCTCTAGCCTCATCTTAGCCAAAGCTTCTTGGTATTCTCCCATAGTCTCAATGGGAATGTTAGTCGATTAAGATACCACTGGGAACATGGGTTTTTCATAAGCATAAGGAATTCGGAATTCCTTCGCTCTTTTCTTTACCCAACAAGTGTAGATTTCCATGGCTACACAATTCCTTACCTCACCTTTATCTTTCCTTCGAATATGGTTCCAAGCTCTTATCATTCTCGATTTCAAACCTTGGGAATCTTACCCTTTCATGATAAAAGTAACACTCCACTGTAGGACCAATGGGTTTACTCGAGTTTACATACCCAAGTTGACGTCTTGCTAAGAATGGGTTGTAATTAATTCCTCCTCGTGTACCAATGAGAGGTACATTGGCAAACTCTCCACAATTGTCGATGATTTCTATACCGTATAGTAGGCCAAAGCATACCAATGAATATCGTCATTAGTAAGAGACATGAGTCTTTGAGGCCAATGCCAACCAACTTTGTTTTCTTTGAAGATAGAAGACTTAGGCAAGTGTGAACAATCCATTTGAACAACAAAGGCACACAACACACAATAATTCCATCTCCTTGACGATTCCTATGATGAATAAAGAAATACATATCACCAAGCAGAGTAGGGACATGATTTCCAATCAAAAAGACCCTTATGGCGTTGATGTCAACGAAGTCTTTGACGTTTGGAAACAAAACCAACCCATAAATAAGTAAAGCTAAAATAGCCTCAAAAGCTACCATGCTACCAGCTTCGTAAAAACTAAAAGCTTTCTCGATTAGAAACTTTGAATTCATTCCTAGGAGGTTTCCTTTAGTAGTCAATTGGTTGTGTATCTCAGATTTCCTTAAGTGAGTAATCGCTACAATGACTTCCAAACCATTGAAAGGAACTTTTTCATACACTAGGATACCTAAAAGATTTGTGTACTCTTCCAAAGTTGGCATCAACTGATAGTCTGGAAAAGTGAAACAATGATAAACAGGATCGTAAAACAGAAATAAGGTTTTGAGAAGTCCTTCATCAACATTAGTGTTCAAGATACTTAAAAGCGTTCCATAGCATTTTCTCAAATTCAAGGATCTTCACCAAGGATGCTAACTCTTTTAAATTCTTCACATAAGGAAATCTAAAACCTTATCTCTTGGTGTTTCTTCTTCCCAAATCCATTACTGTAACCTAGAGTGTTTGCGAAGAAAAAAATTCTCTAAATTCCTTGGAAATTTTATGGAAAGAAAAAATGAGAAATTTATGAATGCATGAATGCCACAAAGATACAAATATGGTTTACACACAAAATAGGTTAAAAGGTTCGAAGTCAGGAGCATGAGGTCAAGGGTATGAACCAAACATGGGTATGTACTATGGGTTTAATCACCTGTACAACTTATTCTAGTGATAATACAAGGCCTACACTTTTCTTTTGAATATTATCGGCTTACACGATTTAACTCGTGGTCCAATAATATTTTTCTAGAAAAACTCGCCTAATCGTAGTCTCGCATGACAACTAATCCAAGTCTACACCTGAATAGTTTCTGTACTACATCCTAAAAGGCCAAGATGGGTTAAGGGTTCTACGGCCGCTCAGCTTTGCTGGCTCGTTGAAAGTAATAATGTCTTCATAACAAACTTGCTAAACAAAATTACCCCCAAGGAAACCTCCACTGAGCGAGGGATCTCAAGTTAACTTATTAAGGACTGAGACTCCTCGTAAGTTAACAGGACAAAACATATAAAAAGAAAATAAACAAATACACAAATAAGACTTAACTCTCTTTTGGAAACAAAAAAAGTTTAGTAGTCCCCAGCAAAGTCGTCATTTATCTGTGCACGGTGAAAATTGGAGAACGAGGGAGCCAAATCGGGATTCGGCTCTCCAGATCTAAAAAAGTTTTTTTAAAAGGTAACCCCCACCAAACTTTATTGTTTCCAAAAATAAGGAAAAGGGAAAAGTTGAATAACCCTAAAAAAGGTATGTGATGCGAGCAGTATGAAACTAAACACAAAGCGTGGGGGACTGAGATTCTTGAGTTCGAGGGTTAGGTTATACAAAGGGAAGGTATTAACACGCTATGTATCTATAGTCCTCTATTGGATCTTTTGTGGCGTGGGGTCTAAGGGTAACTAAGGTTTGGGTGGTTTGAGAGAGAAAGAAGTATGCTTTCCAAGGGTGAGACCTTGTTCCTACGTATTCTCAAAAGGAGGTTGAGAAAGTCATAGCAATCGTAGTTCCCACTTATGTGCTAGTGGAAGCAATGTTTTTTAAGAGACAACGACAAGTGTCATCTTAAAGAAAAATATATCTAATCTATTTCATCACATACATTTGAAAATTGAATGTTGAATCTTTCATTGTAAGAAATGGGTGTGTAACATAAGTGTACAAGTATACCGCTTATAGTTCTTAGAATGAAAATGTTGAATCTTTCATTGTAAGTAGTGGGCGTTAAACTTGAGTGTACAAGTATTCCACTTATATTTAAGAAAGAAGTTTGTTTATGAAAATGTTTGATTTGAATGTGATGCTATAGATGAGATACTTCTTCCATAAAGATGATTCATGACTCATCTCTAAGGAGAAATGTTTTGTTTTGTGTAGGGGATGCTTTTAAGAAGTCTGTGGGTCCTTGTATTATCCGAGGGATATCGAGGGTCCTTGTATTGTGATCCCAAGAGGAGGCTTTCCGAGAGACATTGAGGGTCCTTGTATGAAGCTCGAGAGGAGGCTATAAGGTATGGATAGCTTAGTTTTAAGAGTGATTTCACCGGGAAACCATCCTCTTTGGGTTCTATCCTTGCTAAGGATATTCTTTGTACAAAGCCCAATAGGAGGCTGTTTGAGATTTCCAAATATCTTTCTTGTATGAGGCCCAAGAGGTGGCCAACTCAACGAGAGATTTCTTTTGTACAAATCCCAAGAGGAGGCTATAGGGAACATAGTTGTTATACTACTTGTAATGACCTAAACATGAACAAGTATATGAACAAGTATATGAACAAGTATATATGACAAAGTGTGTGTGTGAATTCATAGGAGTTTATGAATTAAATATATAAACAAGTGTATAAAACAAACAAATAAAACTAGTGATACTTGAATATATACAAGGGAGTGAGAATTACACCTTAAGGGAGGCCCACTGGAATAAGAGAAGTTCCTCTGATAATAATGCTCCTATTAGTACCAGTGGAATTGGTGAAAGAAATGTATAAACAAGTAGATAAAACAAGCGAATAAAGCTAATCATACTTGAATATGTACAAAGGGGGTTAGGACTTACACCATAAGGGAGACCCATGATCAATTTTATTTTGAGTTCGAAAGATTTTCGAGAAAAAAACATAGTTTGATTTATATTTTCAAGGAATAAATTGAATAGATCATGGTGTAGGAGGTGTGTAAGTCAATAAAATATTTTGAAAAGACTTGAAGAGTGAAAGTTTATTCACATGAGAGTTTTGAAAAGATTAGGTTAGAGAAAATCAAAATGAAACATTTTAAAAGTATTTAAAAAATCACTTAAAAAGTCCTACTTTTTAACCTAATAAAAATATATCAAATGAAAATATTTTTTTGGTTTTTTTGACATAATCCTAAAATAGATGTACTAAATGACAAGTGTGCAAAAAATCATCTCAAAATGAGAAGTTTTGATTTGTTTTTTAAAATGTTGAAGTTTGTTGAAAAACTTAAAAAAACTAGTGATAAAAATTTGTTTTGGCCTTGGTGAGTGTTGAACTCAGGACCTCGGTTTGAAAGGTGAAAAGAATAACCATTGGGCCACAGGTGTGGCTTGTTATGAATACACATTCAGTTGATTATATATTAAAACAATTTTGAATATGTTTTGAAACAGCTTTGAAAAATAGGAAAAGTGAAAAGTCTCAGGGGATTCGAACCCTGCACCTTCGCATGAATGGACTAAGGGCGTATGCTCTACAACTGGGTGGCTATACATCCGCTTATAAAAAACAAACAAACATATATATTATAAAACATGAATTTGAAAATTTGAAAATGGCGCCATGTTCATCATCTTCAACCTCTAGCTTCCTAGATTCATAACTTCCTCATTTCTTGATGAAATTGAAAGATAAACATGAAACTTGCTCGATTTTCGCAAGGAATCGATTGTGGCATTTAATTTCATTTATATTTAGTTTAATATCACTGAATTCATGAAAATAGATGAACCCTAAATTCAATTCGACTTAATGAAATCGTGTAGGTGCAAGATAAATATCAATTTATTGAGGATTATCATTTAGTATGAGTGCAGAAACAAAATGGAAATTCAATTTTCCATCTATGATGCATGAATTATGGAGTTAAAAGTTCGGGTACTTACCTGTTCAAGTGAGAATCATATTCTCTAAAGGAGGTGTTACAGAGTGATTCTAATGATCTGGATAGCTTCCTTGGACCTTAGGGAAGATGTTGATGTGCTTAGCTTGCTTTGAAACTTTCTGGAACTCCTTTCCTGACTCCAACTGCAACTTTATCAATGTGAGTGTGAAGATGCTGATGGAGGAGTTACAGAATTGATTTTATGGCTTGTATCACTTCTATATGATGTATATAAGGTGTTTGAATGATCAAAAGGGAAAACGCACAAGTGGATTTGAAGTTTGGCTGTGAAGGCTCAAAACTTGCACAAATGGAGTTTTCTTGAGGAAACTGAGTTTTGGATGATTTAGTGATGGATGGATGGTTCAAGAAAGTTACAAATGATGTTTAGAAGTGGTTTGAAGCATTGGTTTGGTTAGAACTTGCATGAATTGGAAGTTGGAATTCTTACATCTTTGAAACTTAAAAATTTGCAATTTCAGAAATAAGTGAGAAAAAAAGTTTGTAGTTTTTTTTGGTGTGATTTCAAATGAAGGAATGACCTATATTTATAGGAAAAGAATTTTGGAGATCAAGGCAAGCAAAATTGAGATTTTTGCAACTTGGCGTTAAGAGATAGGAAAGGAATCTTACCATTTAATGCACATGGTTAAAAATGTTAAACCGTTGTTAAATCAATCAAGTGATATTATCCCTTCATCAATCATGATATTTGAAATATTTTGATGCAACTTGGCTTTGATGAGAACAAGGTAAGATCTTGACAAAATTGCTTGAAAAACTTTGCAAAATGGCTTAAAATGCAAGTTTTGGACCTATAATGTCAAATTCCAAAACCCTAGCTTCACAAAATATATTTTCATGTTCTAAGACATTTTGGAAAGCTTGCAACAATATCTACAACTTTCATGTTGAAAGTTTTTCTTGAATCAAATTGGATCTTGGTGAAAATGACCATGAAATGGTGAAAAAGTGATAAAACACTTGAAACTTTTATAAGTGTGTTTAGAAAAATTCAAGTTTTGACTTTTTGTTGACTTTTTCACTTTTTTGGACTCTTGATGACCAAGTTGAATAGTTTGAAATGCTTTGATGATTAGAAATTTTGAATTTCAAAGTTGACAAAAAAATCAAAAAGTTTGACTGGTCTGGACAGTTGATTTTTTGTCAAATGATTCAAATTTTCACTATCAATCAACCATGGCATTGTAGATGTTTTGAAACAAGAAATTAGGTCAAGATATTGTATTTGTGATCTTGAGGTCATGCTCCAAGAATTTAGGTCATGCATTGAGCCAAAATTAAATGATGCACCATCCTCGATCAAAACTCTAATTTGGTTGATTCAAGATTGATTTTGAGGAAGTGATTAGATTTTGAGGATAAAATGTTGATGATTGATGAAGATAGATCAATTGATATGGATGGAGATCCAAACCCTAGTTGGTTATATCTTGCACTGATGAATGATTCTTGATTCAAAATCCTAGTTTAGCTCTAGAAGCAAGCACACAAGCTATCTTCTTTTGTAGTTTGTCAATGATGCAATGATGCATATGTGGATGATATGAGATTGTATCTTAGGTAAAAAAATTGGTGTATGAATTTTTTAGTTTAAAGTCCCAAATCTAGTTGGGTATAGGTTTTAAAATAAGAATTCGAAACCTATTTTAGAGTGCTAGCCAAGTATATCAAACATGTAATAATTAGGGCTAGATGTTATGAACCACCCAGTTTGTGGGTTGGTCACCATACTCCTCGAAACATGTAGGTGAGAGGAAGAATGTATTTTTCTTGGAGGAAGCTTTGAAGCAACTCCGAGGTGTGTCCTAAGTTAGAAGCAAAAGGCTTTGAGACTTAGTTTGGATGTGATAGAAGTGTATCTTTTATTCATTGTTATTGTTATTGTTTATCACTATGTGTGAGTAAAGGGGAGTAAGAGTGGTCTCATATCTAAGAGTTCTTAGGTAGAAGGGTTACTAGGTAGTGATTAAATGAGGAGTTGTAAACGGGGGATGTTAGCTCGGAATTGATACTAGTGATAGTGGAATTCATCCCTGGCTTGGTAGCCTCTAGATGTATGTGTGTTCGCACCGAACTAGGTGAACAACTCTGATGTGTTATTTACATTTTATGCACTGGTTTATCTTGTTCAGATGTTTATTTCAGATCAGATGTCATAACATTCTCATAAGACATCTGAGTCTCTTGTACCAGAATTTCAATGTGTATTAGAGAAGGCATCCTTCTCTGTTCTAGGAGAGATCTTGGGAAGATACTTTCTGGTAATAAGGGAACGAAGAAGGTCTATACTTAAAAGTTGTTTCAACGGTTGGTTCATGTTATTTCAATGGTCCCTTGAAGTGGAGGATGCACTCATCCGTGATATGTCGAGATATGGATTTGTTTGAAGGTGTAAGGAGTGGTAATGGCGTTTTATGCTTCTGTTTTGTTAGTTTGATTTATTTTCAAATCATGATTTGTTTGTTTTCACTGGTTTTGTGGTGCTTATATCCTAGAGTGACTAAGCCATGTCTAGAGATTGTTGAAGAGTTTTCTATATATTTATTTTTCGTTTCACGTGTCTCTGATGGAAAACTCCTGGTGTGTGATACTTGTTTGGAAAATATGGTTTACAAGATGTAGAAATATCCTATTAGCAAGTATGAAGAATCCCGCCGCACTAAGGGTTGGCATAGCTGATTCTTTGGGTGCTAAGCAAATATGTTCTAAACACATACGCTTAGAACCTTCTCCTGGTCTGGAAGAGAAGGCATCTGGAAGATAATATTATCACTTATTGGATTAGATTATTTATGGCCCAAGTAAACATACCTGCAGAAGTTAATTGTTTAATGGTGAATTAAGGCTTTATGCAAGTTAATCTCAAATGTCCGGGATTTTCTCTCTATCATCTGGAAGCCACTCTAACTTAAGGAGCTAAATTTATGAATATCTAATGGTGTTTTCATAGATATAAAGGCATGTGTTACAAACCACCATTATCAATTGTGTATATGCAAAGGAAATCCTCTCAAGCTTGAAGGACATGGTTAAAGCATAAGTGTATGTGGCATAATGTTGATTCTACACCTTGTATGTTGGAGTTTGGCCAAGATTAAATATTAGAGGGAATCTCCTCTTAAGGTGTGTAGTATGCAGGCTATTGCATGGTGAAATATTGGAGGCTACCCTACTACAGGTGCATCCTCTTGTGTCCCCTGCAAGAGTTGTGTATGGACTTCCATGAGTATTGTCTCCATGGCCACAGTAAATGATAAGTCCATGTATTTTATGATGATGTCTTAACCGATGTTGGAACATCATTTCAGTCCTTTGTATCCTCAACAAAGGAAGATTGTTTTAGTCATGGGGGAGTGTCGAGTTACATCACCGATCAAATCTGATGAGGTCTCAGATTTTGGAATTCGTATGCCTTCCAAATATGATGAAGAATCCACATAGGGTGATGTTACTCAATCAATTGTGAGAAGGTGGATCTATCTATTGTTTGTCCCTCTGGAGGAAACTATGAAGATAATGCTCTAGTGATAAAATATGCACATGATTGTCTACAAATACTATGTCGGGAGCTGAGTAATTGTATGATATGCTTATAACTTAAAGAGTGATTAGGAGTGCGTTAATCATCATAAGTCTACAATTTGTGGTAGCTTCATATGCTATGAAGATATGATTCTCTGAAGAAAATATGCATACAAATGATGACAAAAATCTTAACAGGAGCTGGTGATCGCGACTTTATCATCTTATAGAATCTAGACTGCAAGTATACAGCCCTATCGCTTGTAGTTTTAAAGATTATCGAATCCACAGGGACTAAATGTTGACCTACCGCTATCTTAGGCTACTACGTAAATCTAAGGCTAGTAATGTAAATGATGTTTGGTTTAGTGAACCTAACTGATTGAGATCTAGTTTAGATTCGGAATAGGAGTATCGGTATGTAATGGTTGGGCTTAGGGATTTAGCGACTTTTCGACTTAAATTGCATTAGCAAAATGTATTTCAATAGGAAATACTTATTTAAAAATCCCTCTCACACCTCATGTTTATTGATTCGATCCTATAATCAAACCTAAGTGAGTGCTCTCTGCTTTAATTAGAGTTTAAAAATAGTTTTGAAATAATAAAACCTAATCAACTTAAACGCCTCGCTGTATTTTAAGTTGATGCTCAATTATTAATGTCCTAGAATCTCAAACTCGCTTTATTGATCAGAATTTAATTTGTGTTTTACCTCAGAATAAAACAAATTGCATTAATTACTAATAATTGAACCTAAAATTGATCTTTTTAAAAATGTATTAAGTCGAGTGAAGTTGCTAAACCTCGCTATTATGTGACCCCACATACCGATAACTATATTTAGCCTAGCATGGTTAATGATTTAAATATAGCGCAACAGTAATAAACATACAATTCAGATAAAATATGCATTTCAAATAAATCAGGCATAAAATAAGTAAACAATTAAATAAATTAAATAAACCTAAAAATAATATTAATTAAATAAACCTGAAAATAAAAGGTTGAATATTTGGTAGGTTCCAGGTGTCTCCCACAGGTCGGTGAGATCGCCTTTAATTGCTCAATAATCCAAATGCGATGAAGAAAAGGTAAAAAAGGCACAATCCTAACGTAAGGTTATAATTGGCAAAAGTTCGCAGCAATCTCCATGTGAAGATTGCTACGAGAAAAGAAACTTAATACGGAAAATAAAACTGAAATTAAATGCGGAATCAGAATTAAAATTGGCAAAGTAACGGTACTGGAATGAGGAAAAAAACGTGTCTTGAGAGTGAACTACAGCAACCTATATATAGGCGTGTGAAAGCTAGGGTTACAAAGAGGTTGAGAAAATCTCGCCTCCTAAATCTCCTTTGTAGCAATCTCTACAGAGCCAACTTGGCCTTGCAACGGCCGTTATGCTTGCTTACTGAGGAAGCATCCTCAAACCCTAGCCATAACGATCGCCATAGCCTCTAGGGATTACGTGTAACGACCGTTACACCTTGTAACGCCGCTGGGCTCACCGCTTGCTTCAAGTGGGTCACTTTCCTCTGGAGTCTAAAACTGTTTGTTTCTTACCCCATTTCATGCTATGCATACACACTTCAATAAATATTCTCTTTTTATGGATTTTTAGTGTGATTTATCCAATTTTTCTCGACTTTCCTCACATACGCCTTATAATTGGGAAAAACCTGAAAACATAAGAAATACCCCAAGATATTTAATAAAGAATAATTTATTTAATTAAAATGGGATTAAAAGCATATAATTTGGCTTAAATAATTGATATATTTTGTGTTATCACCGGATACTTGTTTGATAAATGTGCAAGACTACAATCGAAGGATGAAAGGCCCCTGTTCAAGATATTAAGGTGTTTGTGATAACCTCGAATGAGGTGCAATGACTATGCCGCCAGGCCTCTAAAAGACTCGCTTTGTATAACAATTCTTCGAGGATGAATCGAGAATCAAAATGTCGAGTTATATGGAGAAGAAGATGTTCTATATGAAGTTGTAACATCATAGTTATTGAAGACACCAAATGTTGCAAGAATAAAGTCAAGCTCAAGGAAAGGCATCTCGTGTTCTAATGATATGATCTGGGATAGTAGCATGTTCTAACAGTACATGAATTTTTGTAAATGGAACGGATGAAAAAGAGTATCAGATAGAGTGATCTGATCAATATGTTTGTATATGATGTGAATTCTTCTATCACAAGTGACAGAGTGTGACAATCTGAATCTTGTATAGCAATCAAGCTAAGGATATCTAATTTGGAATATGTGAAAAATTCAAAATCAAGAGTGCTTGTGATATTGTGAGGACTTTATCAAATGTGTCCTTATTATGTGTGACTCGAGATGTTTGAAGTGAAGGTGTTCAGCAGGTCTGTTTATCCAAATATGTGAAGTAGCTGCCCTCCACTGAGAAAATATGAAGACCCTCACATGTTCTTGACCTGTGCCAAAATGATTATGTTCAGCAGAAGCATAATTTATCCTTGATGGGGGGAGTCAAATGAATGTTTATGAATTAGTAGTGCATATATGATGGAATTTGGATATGTTTCAAGGATGTGAAGATTGTTATACAAGGAGTAGTCATTTATGGTCTTAACTAGATCTATGTGATACTAGCCAAGATAGTATGTAATGTTATACTCCAAAAGACTGCATGGTGTATCTGCAATATCCTACGCTTCCCTGCAGTACTTGATGGGATCCAATGCATAGTTTATGTGGAGATATCACTTAAGTATGTTTGTATCTAGGATTGTATCACTATTGAAGAATGAAAGGAGTGAATTTGAAGTTCATAGGAAACATTATGTGCATAATTCCATGCTTAAGAATAAATTTGAGAATCATCTGAGATTATATTGATGAAGGAGCCTGTTTGTGTTGTTGTGATTAAGTGCCCTCTTTCTCATATTATGCCTAAAAAGAAGGCGTTTGTTAAGGGGCATGGATGAAAATAAGTCCCTTAGATAATGATTCCAGAACTAAGGCAAATAGGTTCTGTGGTTTTGTTGTGGATGTCCCAAATGATGTTGGAACATCATTTTTGATAATACTTGGGACTATGAATCTCAATATTCTAACTCCACACTCATCATTGACAATTTTGCCTATTGTAAAATAAAGAGATGTCGATGAATTAGTATGCTCAAACAATGCATAACTACTACGCTGATTTTGAAACCTCGCTATATCAATCAGAACACCCCATTTCTATCCAACGAACAAATGGAGTGTCACACATTCAACGTAAAACAAACAACAATCAATCACCTGTAGTTCACATATTAGCACATAGTTTCGGTAACGCAATAACAAATTGTTTAGTCTTCAAAAATAACCAACTTTTATTACTACGCGACAAATTCATAAAATTTAACTAAATTATCCTAGCATCAAAGCCAATTCAAAACAACTTCTAATTTATAACTTCAAATAATCATAGCATCTTCTTCGCATAAAACAACTTAAAAATAACATGTCTTCAACAAAATAACTCAAATATCCAACAACGTAATTAAATCAACAATAAATAAAACAAGCATTCATCCCCCCCGAGTGCTAAGTATCAGAGCGACAACACCGACTCGAACTAACGGCGACTAGAACTCCGTTCTTCATTACCTGCACGCTACCCACGTAGAGGCAACATTGCAACATAAGGGGTGAGATATCTAACAATCTAATAAGTCGTATGATAAATAATATATGAAAGAATTCAAATAAGGTAAATCACCGCTTCGCAAATTATTCCACAGCAAACAATTATACAATTCATTCAATAATCACAATGACTCAAAATGCAACATGAGATGCAACAACGTATTCAAATGTACATGCATGTGGTATCAATGGAGCAAAACTCCCAACTTAAAAATCTGCCAATATCCGAGGGATCAACAAGGCATAAGCCTTCATCGTCATCATGTTTTTCATCAAGGCCAAGGCATAAGCCTTCATCGTAGTTTGTCAATCCAGGCTGTCGCAAAGTATGCAAATGTATGTGACTCAATGAATGCAACATCACACACAAAAACAAAAACAATTAACATCGCAATTAACATCGTAATTAACATCGCAATCAACATCGTAATTAACATCGCAAGGCATAAACCTATATCACTATTGTACCAATAAATAGAGGTACTCATCGTCACTAAATTTCCCTGCAAATAATATTTTGTTTTGCTAAATATGTCTCTTACCGATTAAATATATTCCGGCCTACTATTCCGATTATTAATACTAAGTAATTTCACTAATTACTATTATTACTACTTTATAATTCTACTTAAATCATAAATTAATTAATTGTATTAAATTAATTACTAACATAATTATTATAATTGTTATTATAATAAGGTATTATAATAACTAACTACATATATACTGATCGTACCTGATCAGAAGGTGTCACGGCCCAATCTGCAACTGCGGTTGAAGGAGAAGAGGGGGGTACCTGCAAGACACTCTAATGCCAAAGTGAGAAAAGGCAAGAGGAAGCAAGCAAGTAGAAGTGAGAATGAATGAAAATTACATGACCCTCTCAAGTGAGAGGGTATTTATAGCCCCCAGCGCTGGCCCAAGCTCCAGTTAGTGGGTGGTGATCCAAGCCCACTAACGGGTGGTGTGTGCATGGAAAGACGGCCTCCTCCTGATTGTCGCTCCCGAAATACGGGTTTACTCCGATTTTGAGGGCAAATGGCGGTTGAGATGGTGAAACCTTGGTCCAATATTTTCGGGGGCACGTGGCAGTCAAACGACCGTTGAATTTAGGTCTTGAATTTTTATGAACATCGCGGGGAAAAACGTGAATCTTACGGGGAGATTCGTGAGTTTTACGGGGATATGCGTGAGTTTTAAGGGGAACTTTGATGAATCTAGCATACGAAACCTTGAGTCCCTCAGGGAAAAAGTGAGTTTTACGGGGAATAACTTGAGTTTCGTGGGCAACAGTAAGGGTTTTTCGAGGGGAACATGACTTCCCGTGGGATTTGCGGAGTCCCCGAGGGAGTTTGAGCTTCGTGGTTGTAAGCGTAGGTTTCTCGCGTGTTCCTATTGCTTGTGCCTTCGGGCCTCTCGCCCTTTCACTTGAGTCGTGGTGGAAGGGTGGATTTGATATCCTCAATTCACTTTTCTTTACCGCTGTGTCGGGGAACAGCCTCCTGAGGAGGGCACAAGCACGCTCCGCCGAATACGACCGCCAGAAACTCTCCTCGGTCGCTACCAACCGATGGAGTTCCGCTCGACATGCTGACCCTTCTACCGCTCAATATGATCGAGGACTGGACGAGGGTTTCAACCTTCCTAGGCCGCTCAAATACCCGGGAATACAGAGGATTTGTTCCTCGATGCTCTCCACCAGTTCCCTATGTACGAAGTTCGCCTTCCGGAGGCGGGCTTGATGCCCTTTACAAAGCTCCAAACGGGGTGTTCATGGTTCGACCTCGCCCCGTCATAGCCCATCCGAACGCCTAGCTTTTATGAGGGCGCTCGAGCCGGTGTGCCAGATTCAGATTTGGGCCACTCTTCCTCCGTTCTTCCGCATCTTCCATCTACAACGGCTGATGGCCGGTGAAAAATGCGCCTGGGTGTCGTTCAAACAATCGGGCAAGCTATTCCGGCCATATCTAGAGTCCGTTTGAGACTTCAAGAAGCATTTTTATGTGGTGAAGTCCCTCACAGAGACGCTGAGGATACGCCTTCGCTCGCACTGCGGAGGTCGCCAAGGAAAGGCCGAGGCGCAGGTTCCCGCTTGAACGGGACAAAAACATTATAGCCGGGACCGGATTTCTACTCCGCGAGGCATGAAAAGTCGATAAGCAAGACCACCGTCATATGAGAGGTTGGAGAATTTCGAAGAGTTTCGTGTCACCATCTCGCGGACCGTGAAGGAAATGTGCTCCTCGACTCTAACGGGAAATAGAAATTTCCCGGTGTTACATTAACACAAAGGCCCTCCTAGATCGCGGTCCGACTCGATGCGCTGAGACTTTAGGTATCGCGGCTCGAACATAGACGGATGCGCTAGTCTCCTTATGACTTATGCTAACTTTCCTTTTATCTTTACATCGAATGGCGGCCAGGAGGAGCGATGCTTAAATTAAGATAAAGCGCCTGTATCGCCCAAAGACCGTGTCACCGTGAACAAAGGCAGAGCCCAAGCGGCTGAGAACACTCCTTCCCCCGCATCTTACCCCGAGCAACCACTCAAGAGGCGAGGAGCGAGCACTCACCGTGGGGCCCGGACCCCGCCCAACCGAGAGCTATGTGTTGCCCCTGCATAGTCGAGGCAACCTGAGGGCAAATGTGGTGGTGAAAGGAGAGGACGGATCCGGTTCGACCAAGACGCAGACGAAAGTCCAACGCCGACGGGCCGCGGTTATCTGGATGCTTGAGACCTCGTTGACGCTGAATGACGAAGCAACCAAGTTCAAAACTAAGGTTGACAGGGCCAATGCTCGTGCTGCCGAACTGGAGCTCCAAAATATGGAGTATAACAACGAGCTTACGAGGCTCCAGGGGTTTGAGAGCAAATATGCGGAGATGGCCAAAGAGCTGAGGGAGATGAAGGATCAAGTGGAGCCTCTGGCCGAGGAGAAGAGAAAACTGGAAGCCCGAGTGAAGTCCCTGCAAGAGCAAGTGGCTCCCGTCGAGGATGAGTCCAGTGAGGAGCAGGCGCTCCTTTCGAGGGCGGATC